>BSBK01003401.1:587500-1162500 GCA_027943335.1 Chamaecyparis obtusa
GTTTCCCTAGACCTATGAGATGGATCTTTTGAAAGTACTTGATGTTTTCATGGCTTGTGTGTTTGGGTAGGGGACTAGGTACCCTAGATGAGTGGCTCACCATAGGTGTTCGAACCCTAAAGTGGTTTCCAGATGATCCTATTAGTGGGTTAGTAAAAAGTGACAACCTAATAATGAATCTGGGAAAGGGGGGGAAACAAAAGATAATGAAAGAAAATATATTAATGGCCACATAGTCCTATTGGAGTACTGGGACCATGAGTAACTGCCAGGGAGGATCCCTATTTAGAAAGGGGGTACTGAGGTTACATGGTTGCTAGGGAGGATCCCAAAATACTGGATATGTGATGACACTCACCTAGAGGGTATGCTAGAAACCTAACCCTTGTGATTAGTAATGTGATATCTTGTCATGTTTTGTATTTGTTTTCAAGTGAGGGTTTGTGAAACCTTAGAATGCTTAGGGCCTTGTGAGTATATTCGTTCTATCTCCTAGCATGAGGGGTGGAACTTCACCAGTTTCACATGGTTGGGTGACAAAAATATTTTGAGGTCCTATTCATGGTTTGTGACTTGGATGTGTTCAATTCTATGCATTAATGAAGAACTTTCTATTTTTATCATTGTTACTAAAAAGAAAGATGTAAAGATATGTTGTAATGCCTTCAAGTCATTTTTGTACTTACTATTGTAATGAGATTCATTATCAGAAAAATGTAATTGAAAAGAAAGACAATGTAATTGGGAGGGATAGTTCTAGGGTTTAATTTTAAAAGGGATATTATTTGAAAGATCAAAGTTGAAATGTAAAGTGTAAATGTTGAATTATTCTCTCTATCTCTCCTATGTCAAAATAAAAGGAAATGTTTATTATGCTAAGGTCGAAATGTAATCTGTAAGAATAGCTATTTCAATGTGTAGGAAAGAGAAATGAAATTGTAATATAATTGTAAATGAGATGTTATTTTCTTACCCTATCTCTTAAGTTATGAAATGTGAAAGTAAAGAAAATAAATTCAATTCAATTTGGATAAGTAATTTAAATATGTTAGTAAATGAATTCATTAAGGGAACCTTAAGGAATGTAAATGTGAATGTATTAATGATGTAATGTTAGAAAAAAATTTGTTAGTTGCAATTTTTGGTCATAAGACCTAATTCCTTATGGGTTCCCTGGCGGGGACATTACACCATACAAAGATTTGTGCAACTTACATTCCATATTTTTCTGATTACGATCAACAAAACCTTTAGGTTGTTCAATGTATACCTCTTCTTCAAGAATTCCATTGAAAAATGCATATTTGACATCTATTTGATATACTTTAAATCCTTTGTAGGCAACATATGCAAGCAATATTCTAACTCCTTCAAGTCTTGCAACTGGTGTAAAAGTATCACCATAATCAATACCTTCTTCTTGTGCATACCCTTTGCATACATTCTTGCCTTATTCCTAGTGACTTCACCATTTTCATTCAACTTGTTCCTAAATATCCATTTGATTCCAATAACATTTTTATCATTTGGTCTCAATACCAATGTCCATGTTTTATTCTTCAGTATTTTCTTAATTTCCTCATTCATTTCTTTAATCCATTCATCATTCTCAAGAGCATCTCTAACATTTTTAGGTTCAAATTCACAAACTAAACATATGGTGTTTCTCAACTTACTTCATGTCATCATGCCAGCTTGCTTGTCACCAATAATCTGATTTTGTGGATGGTGTCGCCTCACAAATTTTTCTAACACCCGCTCTCTTCTTTGTTCATCAGTCGATGTAGGATCAAGATCTTCTTGATGCTCGGTCTCTATAGGCTGATGCTCAATGTCATTATCTTGTTGCTTGGTAACTTCAGCCTGTGGCTTGGGTAGAATGTCAGGTTGCTCAATGTATGTGAATCTACCATAGTCTTTTGGTTCCTTTTTGCTTTCTTCATCATTTTTCTCAACAAACTCATCAACTCTCACATTTGCACTTTCAATCATTTTGTTAGAAACCTTATTCAAACATTTGTAAGCTTTTCTTTTAGTAGAGTATCCTAAGAATATTCCTTCATCACCTTTAGAATTAAATTTTCCATTTCTATCATCTTTCAAAATTTAACATCTACTTCCAAATATTCTGAAATAACTTACATTCGGTGTGTATCCATACCATAATTCATAGGGTGTCTTGTTTGAATCTTTCTTTAGTTGTACTTGGTTCAATGTGTATATAGTAATGAAAATAGCTTATCTCCACTACATTTGTGCAACATCTTTTTTAATCATCAGTGTTCTAGCACAATCAACTATGGATCTATTCCTTCTTTCAACAATTTCATTATGTTGTGGTGTTCTTGGTGCATAAACTTGTCTTTTAATTCTATGCTCATTACAAAATTTAGTGAATTCATTAGAAATAAACTCACCACCTCTATTTGATCTCAAGCATTTTAACTCTTTTCCACTTTCTTTTTCCACTTTAGCTTTATACCATTTAAGCATCTTGAAAGCTTCAAATTTCTCTTTTAAAAACATAATTGTCATCATCCTAGAGTAGTCATCAACAAATAAAATAAAAATATATGTCACCATAATAACTCCAAGTTCTCACAGGCCCACACAAGTCAGTGTGAACCAACTCCAAAATAGCTTTAGATGAATAGGTCTTGCTTTTGAAACTATATTTTGACATTTTTCCCATTTGACATTGTTTACACATGACATGGTCAGGTTTAGACAAGCTCGGTAAGTCTCTACCTTTTCTTTTCTTACTAATCTTAACCATGTTATCAAAATTCATATAACATAACCTTTTGTGCCATAACCACACATTTTCAGTTCTAGCCAATAAACAAGAAGTTTCAACATTGTCAAGATATAATAGATTACCTTTTGATTGTTCACCAGTACCGACCAAATTTCCAATTTCATCATAGATTTTCACCTTTCTACTTTCAAATACAACTCGGTGACCTGAGTTATTCAATTATGCTACACTTAGTAGATTATAGTTAAGTCCCTTCACCCAATATGCATTCTCACATCTAATCTTATTGTTCAACAAGATAGATCGTTTTCCTTTTACTAGACAAGGTGTATCATTTCCCATTTTAACAGATCCACCATTATAATGTTCAAGGTATTCAAATTTATCTTCATCACCAATCATATGATGCGTACAACCACTATCAATAACCCATATATCATTCTTGCTAAATTTAGAAATGAGTATTGTTTCAACATACCTTTCTTCTTCTGAATCTTCTTTCAAAGCTACAAATACCACTTCAATGTCTTCATCAGTGTCAGTGTCAATATAATCATCTTTATCTTCAATAAGGTAACATGTCTTCTTGCCTTTATCTTTGTAGTTTTAGTTGCCTCTTCTGTCATACTATTGGTTGCCTCAAC
This sequence comes from Chamaecyparis obtusa, assembly GCA_027943335.1. NCBI lineage: Eukaryota > Viridiplantae > Streptophyta > Pinopsida > Cupressales > Cupressaceae > Chamaecyparis > Chamaecyparis obtusa. Next base: position 590,903 of record BSBK01003401.1, read on the forward strand.
AATCTTGATTATCTCTTCTTTAAACTTTCTATCACTAGATGGTTCATTGTCTTTGTCATCATCTTTTCGGTTAGGACATCTAACTGCAATGTGACCAATCTCTTTACAGTTAAAACATATCAAAGGTAATTTCCCTTTGTATCTTCCTTTACCTTTATGCAGTCTTCTAGCCATTAATGCTTCAAGTTCATCCTCATCACTGTCACTATCACTCTCATTTCTTATCATGTATTTACTACTCGATTTACCAATTTTCAAGGATGACATAAATGCAAATTTAACATTTGGATAATATTGTTATCATAGTTATTCAACTCAAAAGTAGTCAGTTCACTGACTAGGCTATCAAGTGTAAGAGTGTTACCCGAGGTTGATCTTATTTCATGGATTGCAAAAATTTGAATAGCAATACGCAGCAAGGTTCTAAGAATTTTACTCACAATAGTGTCTTCATCAATAAGACCTCCTGCTCCTTAGATAGCATTGAAAATCTCCTTGATTCGGTTACTGTACTATGAAATGTTTTCTCCTTCTTTCATCTTCATGTCATCAAATTTTCCTCTAAGACTCTCATCTCTTTCCCTCATCATATTCACATCTCCTCCGTGAACTAGTGCAATTTTTTCCCACATTGCTTTGGCAAAAGTACATGTCAAGTGATATCTTCAAATTCAACATCTGTTAAGGCAGCAACTATATCTATCATTGTCATATTATGTTCATGTCTATCTCTCAACTGATCAATAGTCAAAGGTCCAATTGTCAGTTGAATGTAATCATTGCTTAGGTAAAATACAACAGATTATCCAATTCTAGATATATGTAACTTCATTTTGCTTTGCCATGTCGAGAAGTTGTCTTTGTTTAGCTTTTGCACCTCTCTCTTATACCTATTGTGATTTTTACCTTAAGTCCTTTAAACTTTCCTTCCAAGCAACCAATGAGCTCTGATACCAATTGTTAGATAACTGAGAGGGGGGGGGGGTGAATTAGTTAATTCCAGTTATCCTACAGTCCCAAATCTCCTAGATGTATATATTCAAACTTTTCAAAAAAAATTATTAACTCAGTAAGCTATCAACAATAAATTTCTCTTCATCTACGAATTGATAGTCAATTCAATACTGTGTTTACTGATCTGACTAGTTATGAAATTTATAAAGTAAAATAACAATCCAATCACATCAAATACACATAACACATAGATTTTTAATGCGAAAACCCTGTTAGGGGAAAAAACACCTGGGATCGGTAACCCAAAATAATTCACTCTTTTGAAGTGAGCTCGGTTAGGATCCAACCCTATAAAAGGTTACAAAACACACTGTAAGGTGTGACCTAGTTAAAGGATTTATCACTAACAGTTCTCCCTTGACCAAAATTCATTATGGGGTCAACAAGAAAACCAACAACATTCATTGAATGCCATATTGAAATATAAAAAGATTGCTAAGTCCACTTGGTTAAGAGATTTTGTTGTAACAATGGTTAAAATCATACAGTAATGATTTGATTCAAATACAACTAAGATTTGCAAATTTTTAGATCTATGCTAAGCTCAAAATACCTCCTCTGATCAATATTCAATTCAATCCTTCATATCCTCCAACTAATTCAACTCAGTGAATAATATCCTGACGCTCAATAATGCCTGCAGTTCAGCTCGGTTCTATCTGTAACCTGTTTGATCAGCGGTGCATGAAAATATTCCTTTCATGCTAATTCTCTTGTGGTGTCAATAATCCCAAACTCAATAATGAATCCTATGTCTCTTTAAATAGACAACATAAATTGTTTCCTTATCATCCTTTGGATTTTGCCTCTTAATCTCCATCGTTCATTTTGCCGCTTCAAGCTTCCTTGGCAATTGTGTCTATAACACGTTTCATTCTTCTTCAATCGATCAACCTTGAATTTTGTCAGTCATTAGATCATCATAAAAAACTTTATCTTTTACCTTGGAATCATAAGCAATTGTCCAACTCATCAATTCAGTTGACTGCTATAAATTTTAATTATTTCTTTCACTCGGTTAATAACAGAATGTGTCGATGAATACTAACTTGGTTAATACTGCACTTGGTAAACACTACACTAGCTCGATGTATACATAAATATTCAATTACCAACCACATAAACTTGTTCAGTTCTGATCTTCAATACATAACAAAATCATGTAATACAATCATGAGCGGGTGGAGAATGACCCCGTTGTGGAGGAGAGTATGGGGGTGGACCAAAATGTTTTGGTCAAGGAGAATATTCTGCATGATGTGGCCCAGGATGTGATAAATATTGAGAAGGATGGGAAAGAGAAGGACACGGCTAACACTGGGAAGGGTAAGGTGGAGAGCTCCAAGGAGGAGATGGAGGGAGTGAACAAGGATTTAGAGAATCTAGGTTGTCTTGCTTTCCTAATAAACCTTAGTAATATGAAAAGAGACATCACAGCTATGAAGTCCCACATCCATCAGCTTCAAAAAGAGACTGGGATCCTTAAAAAGATGAATATGGGAAAGAAAACCATGGGCCAAAGTATTGATGAGCTCATGGAGACAGTCGGTAGGGCTGAGGGTCTCACTGTCTTTAATGACATAATTACTGCTATGGAAGAGAAAATTGATAAAGGAGAGGGGATGGAAAAAAGAATTTAGATTATGGAAAACAGAGTTGACAAGCTGGAGAAAACAGTTGGAAACATTGCGGAGCAGAGTTTTGCAATCCTTAAGGCATCAGCAGAGCATGTTAAGATTCTGGTGGACAAACTGGACCAAGGGAAAGGGGAGTAGGTGATCATCGAGGTCAAAGAGGATCAGGGCCCTAGCAGGAGAACTAGATCTAGGTTCAGGAAGCTGGAGGAGAATAAGAACAATGACATTGAAGAACTCAAAGTGTCCTAAGCTAATATGCAGTTGTTGGCTGATCAGGCAGCTGACCTTATGAAATGTATTTAGCTTGCAGGTTGATGTCTTGCTGTCTTTTTGTTGTCCTATGTCTTTTTCTTTGTTTTTACCTCTGTTTAAGGACTTGGTTGTGTCTTTTTTTGGTGCTGTTATACAAGTACTATTGGAACTTTAATGATTATCATGTAACTCTGATGTAAAAGGTTTCGGGTCCTTTCAAAACCTAGTTTTACGTAATCAAAATAACATGATGCTATAAACTCATCAATAAGTTACTCAATGTATACCATAGCCATATCTTTCATATCCATCTCATCCCTTATGTATATATCTCATTCCTTTATCATTTTTCTTCTTTAGATATTTGTAACTATCATGATAAGTACAGTCAAGACTAGTTGACATCAATGACAATACATTGACTGATTTAATTGCCTTACATATCACTTTAGTAGCTCGGTGATCTCTAATCATTGTCTTTCACTTATCCATTCATTCCATCAAGATATTCAATCAGTTGTAGGTTATCACATTGAATATGGAATTCATCCATGAACCAACATATCTCATGAGGTTATTTCCAAGAAGTAGAGGTGGACAAGCCATGGAGTGGTTTTCCAAATTACCACTTGAAATTCAAACTTGTGAAGAACTAATATCAAAATTTGTCAACCAATATTCATATTTCCTACAACATTGAACATGGGCTCACCATGTTGGATTTGTGCAACACAAAACAAAGGACTAGGGAATCATTTTTGAATTTCCTACAACATTGGAGGAGAATTTTTGCAAAATACCCAAGCAGTGTACTAGAGGAGGAAGAGATGGACATTTTTATCAATAATTTAAATGATGAAATGAATCCAGTTGCAACTCCAATGTCTCTCAACCTTTGACAAATTGATTGAGAATAGAATCATGATAGAGGAATCTTTAGTGAGAAAAGGTGAAATAAAGCTCTACAAGGATAATAAGGGGTTTTCTAACGATAACAACACCTACAACAATAATTCATCAACCAACTATAAAAACAATGATAAACCTAAATTTTGGTTGAAAAACAACAACAAGAACCTAGTTAATTATGGGGTGGTGGAAGCCAACAATCTAAAATTTAAACCATTTAATCCTTCTAGTGGTTTTGAAAATCAAGTTAATAACATCAATCCTCCCAACAACAATAATCAAGGAAACAATAGACCAAAGTCAAAATTCATGTCGCAATTCACTTCTCCATCAAGAAGGAAATTTACTCCATTGGAAGAGCCCCTTGAAGCAACCTTGAAGACTCTACTTGAAAATAAAATCATTACTCTACTTGAGTCAAGAGGCTATGAACCCCAAGTTAAACCCTCATGGTGGAATGACTCACATCATTGTGAGTGTCATAGAAACAAGTGACATAAAATAAATGATTGTACGAGACTAAAACATGTGGTTCAAGACCTTATTGATGATGGAACTATTGAAGTACATGGACCTACAAACAATGAAGACCACACGACTTTCAAAACTCCTTTCTTAAATCATGAGAAGGGTGAATCCTCCAATACCAACCAAAATAAAAAGAAGGAAAAAAATTAAGTGATTTTTTTCCCACACTTATGACAACACCATAAATTCTCTATCTGATTTTGAGAACATCATTAATGCCATAGTAGTGAAAGACAAACAAGGCAAAGAACCCGCCAATGTTGTAACTAGGGGACAAACATCAAAAGTCACCCTACAAGGGGCAACCAATAAGACTAAATCAAGCAACTTTGCCTCAAATATCTCAAAATAATACAACTGAGTAGACCAACTCCTAAAGACTCCAGCCCAAATATCTATCTTGGAGTTATTAAAGATATCCCCTTCACACAAAGAAATTTGGGAAAAAGCCTTGGTAGATACGACGGTTCCAAAAATTTTGGATGTGGATCAATTTCAAACCATGGTTGGTCATCTTATAGCACCACATTTCCTATCATTTTCCTAACAAGATGATATGTCCTTGAACCATCCTTAAAATTTTCCCTTGCAAATTGAAGTCCAAATCCACAAGCATAGAGTCAAAAGAGTCTTGATAGATGGAGGGGTTAGCCTAAATATATGGACTTTGAACGTTGTTAAAGTATTGGGTTATTCTAAAAATTTCATGGATCCTAAGAGGAAAGTAACAGTTAAGGCTTATGACGATAAGGAGATATCCTCTAAAGGCATGGTTATTCTACCAATTCGAGTGGGGCCTATTGAAAAGGAAATTAACAATTTGCCATGTGCTAGACCTCAAATTGACCTACAAATTGTTGGTAGGCCATGGATTCACAAAATGCAAGTCATGTCTTCTACTTTTCATCAATGTTTAAAGTTTACTTACCTTGGACAAGAAAAAACAATCAACGAGGACCTTAAGCCTCTCCAATATTGCAATAATGTCAATCCAGTTACGAATTCCTTTGTACCCCATAATAATGATGCTTCTACACCAAATTCATCTCAAGAACAAGTTAAAGAAAAGACTCCTAAAGCAAGCTTGACTTCCCAAGATAAAGAAAAGGATAAAGAAAGAGATGATTCCACCAGTTCAAATACTGAAGAGGCTAGTTCATCCACATCAAACAAAGAGAAAGAGAAAGTGGGTCTCTTAACTTCAAATGAGGAAAATTCATAATACTCTAGCTCAAGTATTTTTAATCAAGGAGAAAAAGAATAAAAAATGTTCAAAGTTAGAAAAGGGAAAGGAAAAGGAAACACATTATGAAAAGATGGATACCCTAATGAAGGAATTTGAAAAGAAATGAAAGCTTCAACACAAAGGGGTAGGAGAATATTCCTTATCTATGATTAATTTACCCCTTTCTCCTAAATCACTTGGCAAACCATCCACCTCAGGTCCTCAAATCAAAGGGTTCAACTTATTAGCATTCCCACACATCAATATGGGAAAGGCTTTCAAATAATGAAAATAATAGGTTACCAAGGAAAAGATCCTCTTGGTAGGCAAAATGAGGGATTTTTAAACCTATACAAACCATTTGGAGGTCTAGTCAAGAAAAAATTGGATTAGGGTACACCATGGACAAGAGCACAATGAAAAGAAAATCTCTCCCAAGTACGAACAAATAGCCAAGGTAGAATCTTATAGTGATGATGATTCAACAAAGTGGCAATGAGATTCTCTATTCAAAGAGTCATGTCATGGCACAAAAATTGATGTTATCCATTCTTATGCACCTACATCAAAAGAAGCACAAATTTTAAAGCAAGAATGGGTAGGATATCCATATGTACCTTCCTTAGTTGAGGGACAAGGCTCATGTTATACCTTACACATAGTTAGATCCACAATACATTTAAGAATATTCTAGTGAAGAGGAAATAGATCCAACACCTATGGACCATCTTGAACAATCTCATGTTATTGATCTAGACAATACAATGTATGAACCAAGTTACAACGAAGTCAAGACATTAACTCCCGTGGACTTAAATCCTCTAAATGATCCTTTACCTCTTATCGATCTTGAACTTATTAATTGGGATCAAAATGAGCCAAATGAAATAGAGTCTTTTCCAAATGACCATTACCTTTCCATGTACACATATCTAGTCAAAGAGTTTTCAAGTGTTCCATTGGATGTTGTTTATACTGGAGATGTGAGATCTTACATACATCCACCTTTGACAAAGATTAGTCACTCTAATTTTGAATATGTATAGAAGAAACTAGTTAAAGAAGACTCGTTTGCATACAAACCATAGTTTCATCACATTTAAAAATTTGGTATGGACATTTGGAAGAATTCACCCTAGTTAGAATAATGATTGGGTACAAATCATCTAGAGTAGAATTCATAAAGATATAATGTATTTGGACAAGCTATACAAGATAACAAAGGATGTGGTTAGGCTTTTAATTGGATTGTTCTTGACTGGCACCCTACCCATCCTAAAGAATATAATGACAAATGTTGTAACAAAATTTTTGGTGCTAAATCAGACAGAAGGGCTTTAACCATAAATGACATCATCAACCCTGGGGTTAAGTTTTCTACTATGGGGATAGGGCATAAAGTTTATTTTCAAAATTGCAAGGGTTCTGCAACTACAATGTTGATAACTTACTCTCTAGATGATAGTTACTATCGAGAGATTTGATCTATGTGAGCTCCTCTATCAACAATTATTGGAGAATTTGAAGAAAACAAGAGATAATGAGTATCCATTCAACTATAGGCCACTAATCATATGCTTGGTATTTTTATTTTTAAATGAACTCTTTGGTGTAAAGAATAAGACTTGGGAAAAGCGTTCTCCTATCACCTTTCAAATTAGATAGTGCATTAGAAGTGTATGTCATAATACAAATATATATGGAAAACTATTTTGGGGATGGTTTAAAGTATTCTAGGAGAAAATGGAGCTAAGGGACAAGACCCCTTGAATCCCTTGTTAGAAAATACAAAGATAATGTTACTTTTTTTTGTTTGGAGAGCTAATTGTTTTATTAAGGCACTTTAGCCTAGAATTGGATGTTTATCGAAACTACCCTATGAGATTAATGAAGAGAAAGTGGAAAATAATATCAAGGTGATACTATATTTTTTAGTCGATCCTAAAGAGAAGATTTGGAATGATAACAATAATATTCTTTAGAAAAGGAGTGAGAAAGGTAAGGAAGAAAGAATGAAAAAAATATTTACTAAAATTGGAATCTATCTGATGACGAAAACCTTTGGTTTTTTCCTACTAGATGAAGGTGCATTAGGTATCTCATAGAGAAGAACTAGATCAATCTCCACCTCTCCTCTGGTAAAATTTGTATCCTCTAGAACACCTGTCAAAGGTACAATTAGTGAACAAAAGAAAAAAAGACCAAAACAAAAGGCTACCAAAGAACTTGAGAAGGGAAACAACGAAACCAACACTAATGAAGAAATTAAGTGGTTCAGAATAGAGAAGAGAGATGAGGGAATAAGAGAAATTAATGTTGATGAAGAAGAAAAGGAAGAAGATGGATTATATCTTGAGAGAAAGAAAAGGACCATATCCTCCTTAATAAAAGAATTAGAGATGGAAGTAGAAAATGAGTGTGTAAAGAAGAAAAAGGTTAATAGAAAGTGGTGAAGGGTGCTCCCCTTAATACCACAAACACATAACAGAAATAGAGAAACAACAACAATATGCAAGAACAGAAAATTGGCTTCTTATTATCTCCACAAATGTGGAATTACAAACTTTCAGAATTACAATATGCAAAGCCACATGGGCATTCCCTTACAATATTCTGTAGGACAAAGCCTCGAACTATTACCCAGATCTACTACCCAGAACTATTCTGAACTGCCTAAGACAATAATACAACCTTCCTTATATAGGCAATTTTCCACCGCCTGGGAAGGTTCCAGAATTTTAGCCAATAAGGCCGACCAAACTTAGAATTATTTTATTTTACATTTTATTACATCATAGTCGGCTCAAGATAACCTTTGAAACCCGAACAGAAATTTTGAAGAAAATTATTTTTTGCCATTTCATGTGGCCCAACTTCCGAAGACCATAAGTCATCACCAGTTGACCCGATCGGCTATTATAACCCCATTTCAGAAACGCCACGAAGCACTCTACAGGCTTAACCTACGTAAGCGCCTGTCACCCAAATTTTTGACCTCATCTGGGGCCTCTAAAGCCTTCAAAACTGAGTTCAAAGTTTCTGTACCCTGCTGCCAATGCCGAAAATCTTCAATATCTTCCAATATACACTTGATCTGGCAATGAAACTCTACTGGCAGACTTATATGACCAAAATGAACCTCCAAGAAAGAAATCAGATCATTCTGAGCACATACGAAAATTACCAAAAATAGTAACTTTCCATAAATAGCAGCTCTGCACAAAATAGCCCTTATTGAATATAAAAACAGAAATATTTTTTTTTGGGTGATGCAAGATTGCTCTTACACCCAGGATGCTCCTGCATCAGAAAGAATAATAAAGAAGAAAATCCTTCAGTTGGTGTAGAACCTTTGAATCTGAACAATATGATGAATGTAGTTAGTTAATATGAAGGATTAGACATAGTAGTTGGTCTATGTGATGATGCTTCCTTGGATGTCAAGATTCCCCTATTTGGAAAAAGCCCCTTATACCTTGAGGTATAAGCTCTTTCCCAAAAACCCACAGAGAGGAATTTTTAATTCTTTTCTTGCTCCTTGGACAAGAATTGCCTTTATGACAAATCTTCCAGGGTAGCCCCAATGTATCCCCTTTCCTCTCACTCATTTTCATTGTGCCTCTTGGCACAAATCTCACCACTTGAAAGAACATAATCAATCCTAGCCCTTGATCCATAAATCTAATCCTAACCCTCTATTACATCACCATTAAATCTATAAAATCTCCAACACTTGGCCATTTTCCACATCTTACATTTTCATGAATGTGTCATTATGCTACTGAAATCATGTGAGCACTCATCAACTAACCAATTGGACAAATCGTATGCAATAGAGAGTTCAACATAGTTTGTTTGTGCTAAATTTTATGCTTGTTTGGATTTCCCATACTTGATTTGAGTGTTTGTTTGATTTAGTGCTTGTTAGGTTTATCTCACTTTTATTGTTCACTTTGACACAAAATCTTTTAATTTTGATCAACATGCATGGTTGTTTAGGACATATATAGAACTCGTAGTGCATAAATCTCATAATCTTAAATAAAGGATAATCATATTTTATTATAATATAACTAAATAATATTCCTCTCCATTTTTTTTAATTTGGAACATGATTGCACTTTTTATCTAATATTTACCTAATCGAGATTACTACACATACTGCAAATTTTAATAGAAGTCCTATTGATTTTTTCCCATTCAATGCTAACAACATATATCCATAAAATCTTTGAGAAAACTCACAGCTTAAAAATTCGAAACTCTAGCAAAATAGAACTTCCACAATGATAAGGCAATGATAAGTTGCATTACACAAATCCTAGCTCGAATTTTTCCCCCTAAACTTACAAGAAAAGAATATCAAATACAAGATACTTTAAATACTCTCCACATATACCTCCATTCCATTGTACATTTTACCTTTTTGAGCCAAGAACTCGGCTTTCATTCCCCTAGAATGGCAGATCTCTGTAGGGTACAATAAAACATAAGTTACAAAGCTAAAATCTTTATTAACTAGTGAACTGTGATATCTGTCCATCCATTCTCATTTCCATACCAAGCTCCATGAATAAATGTCATCATCTCAATGCTTTCCCTCTGGTCTCATAATGATTAGGCTGCTGTTGAACTCTTTGCACCTTGTGGACATTATTTATTTTCTTTTGCTGCTTAATCTCAGCGACATAAGAATCATCATCATCATCAGAAGATTGATCTTGTTGAAGCAAATCATCATTATATCTGGCACTCTCTAATTTAACAAAATTAACCTCTCCATTCCTCCTTTCCCCTCGCAGCATGTCTGCAACTTCCCTCATGTTAGGCCTGTCCTCTGGTGAATTCTGAGCACATCTGGTTGCTACATAAATAGCCTTTTTCAGCTGTGTCTCTTCAAACTTACCTTGAAGTCTAGGATCCACCAACTCACTGTACCTTTCCTTGTGTACCAATGGAGAAGCCCATTCAATTATGGTCCTCTTGACTCCTCCAGGGAGCTTCTCTATTGGTTTTCTTCCACTTATAATCTCAAGAAGCAAAATGCCAAAGCTGTAAACATCACAACTTTCAGAGACCTTACCCCACATGGCGTATTCTGGTGCAAGATACCCCAGGGTCCCCTTAACTCTTGTGGTAAGATGACTAACCCCATCAGGGATCAGCTTTGCAAATCCAAAATCTGCAACTTGGGCATCATAATTGGAGTCTAACAGTACATTGCTTGCTTTGATATCTCTATGGATTATATGAGGAGTAGCTTCATGGTGCAAATACCTGATATTCAAGAAATAGATATATTCATCAATTATACAGTTTTGAGCCCATTTCAACATGGAATTCTAAATATTTCCCTTGAAACTTACACCAGTTTCTATTGTATGGACTGTTATCCTACTTTTACCAGTAGATTAATGCAAAAAATGATTAAACCATAACACTTTATGTATGCTACTCCTAGAGTATATCAATGCAAAATCTGTGAATACAAAATCCCTTTTATCATTTGAATGCAAAAAAAGCCCTGCTACCCTTACTCCTACCAGAACATTAATACAAATGCAGAGTACATATTCATATGTTGTATACTATATCTTAAAGGCGACTCAATATGTTTCATTGATTGGAGAGATTCACAAGTCAAAGTTTTAATGGAAGATTATCACTTACACAAGGCCTTCAGCAGATCCGAGAGCTATGTTCATTCTTCTTTGCCAGTTCAATTCAACATCGGCTGCAAGCTGGCCGTGAAGATGTGAAAGAAGACTAAGATTTGGCATGTAGTCATAAACTATGAGACGTTCATCCCCACCTGCACAATATCCCCTTAGGCCCAATAGGTTTTTGTGCCTCACCCTGCCCAGAATCTCCACCTCTACTGCAAACTCCATCTCTGCTTTCGAGTTCGTGGATTTTAGCTTCTTCACTGCAATCTGCACAGCCCAAAATCAGATTCAGTATTACTATTTAGCTACCAAATTAAACTCTTGTTTTGAGCTCCATCCTAAGAGTGACTGAATACCAGTGCCCCCAGGACTACAGGTACTGGTAAGCCTACACTGATAGTACATCTGGGTATAACTTGCAAGTCTATTTTGAACAGTGTTTCAATCAAGAATGTTCTTTTTTTCTTCTTGTGTTCAATATAATACAAAAAACTTGTAGGTAAACTGGTTAGACTGCAGATTTGAACTGTAAATTGGAGGCAAAGCACAGGATTCAAGGGATTAGGTCTATTGAAATATAGTTTTTAAAAACTTAAGTTAGGCTCCCGTTTGGCAAATGATTTGGGTCTGCCATTATCACCCAAATATTAAAAACTTCAAATTTTAGATTTTTTTCCATGATTTGAGAGCCCTGTGAACTGAGAATGCCTTAATTGCTATGAGTTGTAATAAGCTTAAATAATCCAAGTTGAGATCGCTCCTACTATAATTTGATGGGCTTAACGGGCACACTTTAAGCATTAAGAAGATTATCGGATTATCAGATCTTCATAAGAAGTATTGAGCATTAACTTACCTCTATGATCAACAAACTTAAGCATTAACAGGGCATAAAGTCAACTAGAAATCAAATCACTGGTTTCCACTTAAGAAGTGAAAGATTGGAACTCGACCAGCATAGTGATTGATCGGCTAGTTACTTGAGAATCTGCGCCAGGATGGATCTACAGCAAAAGTATAGGTGAATTGACAGGATTCATATAAATTTATATAAGATAGAAATCCACTTCCAGTCACAAAAGTATAGGTGAATTGACAAGATTCCTATAAATTATATATCAAATAAAAATCCACTCATGGTTTGAGTGGACGGATTTCTTTTTACAGAGGGTTTTATATCATTACGAGATTGGTTTTGTTATTGATTGGGAGATTGAATCTAATGTTGAAACCTCCTGTGTTGATTCTACCACGAAGCATGATCCTGATCTTATTTCTTATAATATGGAGATTTGTATTCAACAAGAATTCAGCCAGAATAGTTCAACTTTACTAGTAAATGAAGACCTATTAACAGAGAACCATTTTCAATATATCAAGAAGCAAAACAAGTATTAATATTTATTGTTGGAAGGATATAAATCTCCAGTATAAAATTATTAATCTTGTTACAGTACTACCTATTCAACCAAATCACCCATATAATTTGATTGTAATTAATATACAAATACAATCTTCCTCTGTTCATATCAATTTCATAAACTATTCATATCAATGCTATGAAGCCTAAATAGAAAGGGAAATAATACCTCTAAACCATCGTGTGTCCGGCCCCAATATACACTGCCAAATCCCCCTTCTCCAAGCTTATTTTCTTCGCTAAAATTAGCAGTGGCAATCTGCAGCTCTTTTAGAGTGAAAATTCTCCATGGCTTTACGCTCCCGCTGTATCTTCTGCATCAAAATAAAGATCAAATCTTTTCTTGAGCCTTACAGAAAAAACAAAATCACGTTAAAAAACACAGAGCTAGGACATATTTGAGATTATCTTACAAGGACTTATCACGCGTTCCTCCACAGCAACACTTGAACATAGCCATCAAATTAAAGTAATCGCTCGTTTTTCTTGAAGGGATATCAAAGTATAAAAAATTTCCTTTCAAGTTCTAAATTTTCCTTGCAAGATGGAAATAACAATGGCGTTCCGTAACGCGATGATATCAGTAAATCTGCATATTATTCATCGCTCAGCCTGCTTGTAGTTTGCAACCAAGATATTGAATGGAGTTGCGATTGAGGTGGATGTTTATCAATTTTTTCGCAGAAATATACTGGTTTTTAGGAATTGCAGACCGTCCTCGGCCGGCCGATTAAATAAATATTGAGGGGCTTGAGGATTCGATTTCAATGAATTTGAATATATGAGAGGAATCTGGAGGGCGTATTTCACGGCGTGCAAGATTGAGAAAGCTTGGAAGCATTATGTTGTCCTTAGTTCCATTGGCGAAGGCATTCAATAAACTATGGTGGAGAAAAACTATTGACTGGGTAATGGGTTGAACTTAACCAAGTTAACAACAATTTGTATGTATAGATATTTTTATTTTTATAATGTACATATTTTGAACTTCTAAACTAACAAATATTTGAAAAATTATTTTATAACGAGATTTTCTTTTATAGCAAAGTAATAAGTTTATCTTTTTGTTTGTAATGATAAAATTTGTATATTTTTATTTGTCTTTAGTTAATTTTAAGTCTATTTTGAGAGAATGGATTTATATAAGTATTAAATTTTAACAAATGAAAACATTTTGTGTAAAATTAGACTTCTTTTTCAATCTTTGACTTACCTTTATTTACATTCATTCCCTTGCATTTGACTTATCTCATCCATTCTCACACTTATTTCTATTTACTTTACAAGTTTATATTTCTCATATTTGAACATCCATTATCTCCACTAGAATTACATCTCCCTTATCTTAGGTCAAACCCATGAATCCAAAAAATTAGATAAATAAATTTAAAATTTGTTGAATCTTGCCCTTATTATCATCTTTATGTATGATTATTAACATCCAGTGTTTAAAATCATTCAATGTGTTGCATGACTTTAAGTCACCCATTTTTTTTGGCAATATTGGAGTCATATGGTCATCAAGTCAGTCCGGTGTCTAGGTCTAAGTCTTTATAGGTAGGAAAGCTTTGCCAGGTTTCTCTTCCATTGTCTTTTTGTTCTAAGCCGGGTGGGATGTTTTCAAGGTCTCATTAATTGGGTAGGTTGTAGCTCCTAATCTGGCAAAGCTTATGATCTTTCAATTAATGATCTTTTCAACAGAAGAATGGTTGGAGATTATGGTTTCCAGGCATTCAGAAAGCCTCAAAGGAAAAGTTCTTCATATGACACATTGACAAAGGTGGCATTGGAAGGTTCAGATTTTATTCCTTGTAATGGAATGCATATGTTAACATGATGTCTATTGGTTGATTCAGTTTTCAAAAGTAGAGTATAGACAGTCACAGATTGGATCACATCTGAGTTTACAATTTTGGGCAAGGTTCAAACAGTGGTACTTTGGAAAGAGATCTTCTATTGTTATAAGATTATAGATTCAGTTCTCTGAGGGCCTTTTGATTAAAGAAATCACTTTGAGAAGGTACGTTAATGCTAGCAATATTGCATTACTACAATCTTATGAAGATAATAGAATTCAGGATAATTTTAGATTGAATTGTGACTAGCTCCTTTGAAGATAAGAGAAGATGGAATTATGCCAACATAATGTTTGATCTCATTGAGTCACAAAAGAATAAACTCTGACTATGAAGGAAGCAGCGACATCTCAAGGCATATAATGGATGCATTTCATTACCAATAATCATTTAAGGACAAAAGTATTATTCTTTGTTTGTATGTATAGTCTTCAAAATATTATGAGGCTCGGTCAACATGTGTTGATGATTATACAACGATGTGTGGGTGTGTTTCTATGCTCTCGGGCCTATACACTGATGCAAATGTAACATAGCTCATAAAAATGAAGATGGTTACCTAAAGTTATTGAAGGGACAGTGGCATACGATAAAATGAATCCTTATAAACTCGGGTCCCCTTCATCTCAGTTCGACAGAGCTGAATATTAACCTTGCCATGCATTTGTAACATTTAGAAAAGAGTGGTCGCATGATCGCATGGATTAAAATATTGCTATGCGATCATGCGACAATGAAGCCTGCTGGGACCCACATATGCCAACAGCGCAAATGCGACAACATAAGCTGAGCAGGGAAAGATCCTACATCCGACGGAGGGCATATGTTCGCAAAGAATCTTGGAGGTCTATGCGAAGAAGCGATGGCCGTTGATCTTCCGATGGTGGGTCCGAAAGCACTTGACTACAGTTATGACTTTTTCGAGATGAAGCCACGTGGTGGTGGGTCCATAGGGTCTATATGCAATGATAAACCAATGGTTGCTGCTATTCCTCAAAGCCACGAAAGATTCTTTGACACCCGACCTGGGGTCCACGTGCACCAATAATAAAGCGGTCGCATGATCGCAAGAATTAAAATAATACCATGCGATCATGCGACAATGGGAACTCAGGCCGGTGGATACGCTCTGCTGGGACCCACATACGCCAACAACGCAAATGCGACAACATAGACCGGGCAAGTGAAAGTTTTAAGTTATTTGATATTATATCAAGCGCCAATAATAGAGCGGTCGCATGATTGCATGGATTAAGAAAGTGTTATGCGATCATGCGAAAGGTGAAGGAGAGGAGGGTCCCACGTGGATAGAGAGGTCTGGCGGTTGGCAGGTGGATATCCAATGAACAGGCGAAGGAAAGAGGAGTGGTCACATGATCGCATAAATATAATAATAGCCTTGCGATCATGCGACAAGGCAAAAAGTGATTGTCACCCGAGCTTTACATAAAAGGAAATGTTTATTATTATTTAAAGTTTAAAAGCATGTGCTTTAAGTTAAAAAACACCCATGCACTTAAAGTTGACGTGCGGAAAACGGGCAAGTCACTACACCATTAAGCGGAAATCGCACTTACTAAGTGCGAATCCCACAAGGAAGAGATTCAGTGTATGTGCTTATCTGTTATGATTGCCAAAAGGAAGATGTTTGATTTCCTAGCAAGGAAGCTAGAGGTCGACAGTCCAGAAACATGCCAAGTTTAATTATCTTTTCAAATCAACACTGTTCATCATATGGATATGTTAATTGCTGAGTTGTTCGAATCATTTCCTGTGATCAAAGTTAAGGCTCATTGCAATATCAAAGGCAATCGGTTCTACTTGCCCTGCTATAAAATGAATTCGACTTGCATGTTCTGTGCACTCCAGTTTAGCATAAATAACAAAGAGCAGAAAGCTTAGAAAAGGGGACTGATTTTATAAGGAAATTACATAGTAATGGCGGGTTTGATCAAAGGATTACTGCTATGGTGTGAATAGTTTGTCTTCTCCCAAATGATGGTAGAGGAGAAATTTGATACAATGGGATAGCTGAACATTTCTAAATCAAGCTTGCAAGTGTCTGTCGAACATCTTTATTTCCAGTCAAGCAGTTTTGATGATTATAGGCTCAATTATATCAATTTGATAAAGGTCTATTCAATTCATATTCTCTAGCCAAAATAGATGAAGGGATGAAGTCAAATTGCTTCATCTTCATTGTATGTTCGTAATTACTTGTTTCCTATCTCTTTGTAGTCAGGAAGTGGAAAGGTCATCAGTCTCTATGAACTTTATACATTGTAAACTCTATAAATACTGGGAGGAAAATTAATATAGGGGTCGGCAAAATTGTTGGCAGGTTGCAGAGACAATCATACTTGGTGTCAATTCTTTACTGTCCATGTGCTTCCTTTTTCTGCATACAGTCAGAGAGCTGGAGTGGAGGAGAGAGCATGTTTAATTTCTGTATTTTCATTCATGCATTGAGATTAATGTTTAGTTTTTGTAATAGATTTGGCTATAGTTTGCAAGCAAATATGATCAGAGTATTGTGTTTGTGTGTTTAAAACAAGGAAAAGTTTTGTTATGAATCAGAGTATTTGGGCAACACTTTTCTGATTACTTTCAATCGGAGTATTGTTATGATTAGTTTTGAGCACTGTTGTATTCTTAGTCAAATGGTGATTGGATGGTAGATCAGAGTACTGTGATTTGATCCTATTGCAAAGATTTGGATGTTTAATCTTATCATAACATTGCATTTACAAAACTAACAACATTCTTGCATTACCAACATTGGGAAGTCATAGGATGTGTGAGTTCCTGAAGTTGGATAGAATTAGAATCTAAATCTTCCTGAGTTAGTCCTGGATAGGATTAGCTTGGTTTTGCCTCTATTGTTCTCTGGTTAAGAACATACCCTGCAGTAGGAATTAGAAATAAAACATAATTCATTGAATATCATTTATATAGGGAGCTGTACCTCAATTCAAAGGGAAACTAGATATTCTCAGAAATGATTTCCCAACTGTTGTGTAAAGTTGTTCTTCATTATAAAATTGGGAAAATAAAAGGAGGACAAGAAGAAGGACAATCTATTTACCAACACAATGACAATTCATTTATAATCTAGTGATCATACATAAATTATTATTTTTTAGAGAGAAAAATTATTATAGCAAATATATCTAGGTTAAAGTAAGTTAGGTCCACATGTAGGGGAGTGCCAAGGAAAAAAATCCATTAGAATGGGTACCTATTAAGGTTCAGGATGTGACCTGAATGGAAACTTGTTTAAAAATAGATACCCATTTCTTAAAAGTATTTATATTTTAAAATAACCACAACTTCAATTTTTCCTAGGAGCACTAACAAACATTTACAAAAAATAGGAACAAGTATACTATTGTCCACCTCCTACCACCATTTTTATTTTCACTTGCCACATCCTCATGTTAGCCTTGTAATTTTTCAAGAGCACATGGTAGATTTTTTGACATTTTTACGTGTTTTTGTTGTTGTTTTTACAATTTTATTTAAATATTAGGGATTAAGTTTTTCTATTTTTGTTGGAAATATGAGTTAGTGCTATCATTGATATCAATATGATGTGAGGAAACTGATTGAAATTTGTATCTATATGTTCATATGTTCTCTAGTGTTGAATGTGGTGCAGGAGCACCTATTAATTTGATGTCTCGTAAATTATAATTTGATATTCTATTTTGGCTTTAATATTTTTTTTAAGGTTATTTAAGGTCCTAAGGACCATTTTGAATCCAATCAAATCATTTTGTACGACTATTAAAGCCACTAAATTCATAGTGACCTATAAGGTCCTGCTAAAGTCAAACATGCTCAAACCACTCAAATATATCCAAATAGAGTGGAATTTATGTAATTTGAGTCTTGAAACCATTTTTAGCATGTTTGAAAGGTTTTGGGAAGGTTTTGAGTCATTTGAATAAGAATTGTAGACGTTAAAAAGTTGTCAAAATTATCATAACTTTTGCAACTTGATAACAACTTTTTAAAAGATTGTTAAAAGTTGTTTATGGGTAGTTTTAGGTTGGTTAGATATGATCCAAACTTGTATAAATTTGGTTCTCAAACTCTAATTTGTAAGTTGGAGAAGCTTGGAGAATGATTGGAATGGAAGAAAACTTACTTTGAAGACATTATTTTCTAGTTTTCTGAATTGTTTCTCTTAAAAAATTGTTTGATATTTTGATTGGTACATCCTTATATATATATATATAAAGCTTATAGTTTTGAAAATTTTAATTAGTTTACTTTCACTTTATTATGGTTTGGTCCAATTTCATCAATATTTGCAGAATTTATGGCCATTTTTGTAAGTGGTCTGATTCTGCCCTAGGGTTAACAATTTTGGGAAAAATGCATAACTTTTGTTTTAACAATTGGATTTGGCTATAAATTGGAGGAAATGTCTATAATTAGTTGTTCTTAAATATCATTGAAGAGATTGACTTCATTATGTTAATTGTGAAAGTTATTAATGTATGTTTGCAAGTGGCAGATTCTGTCCCAGTATGTTGATTTGGATAAAAGGTTGCAAAATGTGTACATTACCTTAAATGATTGTAAGAAGTTGTGAGTGAGAACCCTACCTTTGCATTATAATTCTACAGTATCAAAAGATGGAATATAGATGAAAGAGTATTTGAAATTTTTATTTGACAAATAAAAAAATATTATATAAAATTAGGCTTATTCTCCAATCTTGACTTACCTTCATTTACATACATTGTCTTGCATTTGAATTTATCTCATCCATTACCTCACATATTTCTATTCTCTTTAACTTTATTATATTTTCTATTGATCCTAAGGTTTTCAACTTAGAATGGTAACATGTAAATTATGGAAAGTTTAATAGCTATGGGACCTAAATGCTAATTATTGAACAACCTCCAAGATCGAGAAGCTAACTCTTCATGAATGGTGATTTGGGAAAAGGGAAGAAATACTTAATTAAAACTACAACTAAGGCGAAACACCAGAAATATTTCAGTGAAACTCCAAATAACTCTGAAAGGAACTAGACCCAATAGCATTAATCAAAACATAAGCATTATCTTACTATTAAGCATAATGTTCCACAATCCCTTCATTATTAAAATGAGAATGAGATAACTAGATCTTAGACATAGATTATAAAATTCCTATCATTTCATGGGTGCATTCATAGAAGCTCACAAGACAATTCATACATTCACTACCACTCCTTATTAATCTATCCATTTTCAATAATATCACAACCATGATATATTCTTAAGCATTCATCTAGATCTTCAATCAAAGGAGTACGGAACATGATCTGATCTAAGAAAGCCTCACAATCAAAATCATAAGAGTCAAAATAAAGATAAAAAATACTCACATGACATAGAATTCCAGTATATTGACAATCAACTTAAAACCAAAAGGCTCAAAATAGAGCACATTTGAGCTTCAAACTGACATAAAATTAGATTTTGAGAAAAGTATCTTAACATAACATAGTCTTTCTTTTAAAAAAAAAATTCATAACCCTTAAACAAGAATTTTCTCTCCCTTTAAAAAGAAAATTCACCAACCAAAAAATATTCCCTAATCTTTTCAATCATTCTTGGCAACATGTTGCAAGAGCCATGATAACATTTGAAATTAAAAAGGTTACAACCAGGTTGGTCGCATTGATCCTTGAGATTTTATCCCAGTGAACATGTATAGAAACTCCAATTGACCACCTTATGGCACGTTGACGGTTTGAATTGATGATAATGACCTTTTCTTTGAACTTCATTCCTGACACGTGTCACGCTAGAATGCCTTCTCCTGCAAACATGATACGTGTCTCACCAATAGAAGAGAACCCACAAGAAATTAAAGGAGGTGATGTTAACTTTTTTAATTTATTTTTTATCTAGGACACCCTTCGACCATCCTCAAAAAATTTCAAAATAGAAATTGCCCAATGGTAGATAATGTATATATGTAGAACCTTAGACAATATATATACAAGTATATATCCTTATCCCACGAACATGACACGTGTCTCACCAAAAAAAAGAGAATCCATAGGATATTAAAGGAGGTAATGTCAACTTTTGTTATCTAGGACACCCTTCAACCATCCTAAAAAAAATTCAAAATAGAAATTTCCCAATGCTGGATAGTGCATATATGCAGAACCTTAGGTAATCTATATATAAGTATATAGAATTGGTGAGTCTTAAGATATCTTTCTTGCAAGATTATGAGCCCAAAATTTATGTCACCTACAAAAAAATGAGAAAGAGGGGAGGAAAAGAAATAGACTAGAGCCTCAACAGGGTGGATTGTAAGGAGTCCACTCTTCATCAAAAGAAAAGCAGTATAACTATAAATCACAAAAGGAATTGGAGAGAGAGATCATCTCTTAGAATGAAAATCCAATCAAACTAGCTTTCATCACCTCCAGATTGAAATATAGATGGCCTAGGGGATCCAAGATCAACTCGACTTAAGCAACATATGGGTTAGGTTCTAAGACATATTCAAAAGATTGATCCTATTGGATCTATTCAATTGATTTGTTTATCTAGTCTTCTACTAACAAGGATCCATCTAGCTTAAAATGAGAAGGTAAGAAAACCTATATGAACATATCAATCCACATCTTCTTTTGCATGATGGATGATCATAAAAATTTGAGGCATGATCCTTGGTATATGCAATATATCTTCCCCACATTTTATAAATTCCCTAGTCTTTATTGTTGCTAATCCCTTGTCATTAATTCCCATATATAACAAAGTGTTTTCATCTGTTATGCACAAATTTAGTCAAATTTTTAGCCTCCACTACTTTAGAAGCTACATTTTGATGGGTATCTTCTAGGGTGGTGACCACCTTAGCACTCAACCTCACAACATCAACAAAAAATTTAAATGTCAACATTAGGATCAATATAGATAGTTCAATCCTATCCCTAAAAGAGGTATATAATTGTTGTAATAGAAAAATGCAACTTATTGGGGTAGGAACCATAAGGTAAACCTATAATTAATGGATGAAGTGGCCATTTTCTTTGATAATCTCTCAAAGTCTACCTATAATACTCTACCAGGGAACCCTTAGAACATAGGGTAATACATCCAATAATAATTTTTTTAAAAACATAAACATACACATAACATCATAAGAGCATAAAAATAGATCACATTGCATAGGAAAGAATGAACATAGAAAAAATTGAAAAGGATCATGCACAAGAAGTCTCAAAAACTTCCAATAGGTCCATGACAAACTAAACTCACACTTGGAATAGAACACACACATTCCCAAGGTTATCTAATGAGATATTAGACAACACCTAATGAGCTACAAGAGGCCAAGTTGACAATAAATCATGACATACAACTAAAGAAGACTAAATCATTCCTTTGAACTATGTAACTAAGATTAATTTTAATACCAAATGATAGTATTCTTAAAATGGTTATTCATACAAGCTCATTTTCTTCCAATCCTTACGAACCAATACAAACAATCATTTAAACAAGACAAGATCACAAGACACTAAACAATGAACAAAATGCCTCCCAAACATGAAGTTGGGAAGAGATTCTAGAGGTAGGGAGATATGTTGATTAACAAAGACAAAAATCTATAGAGTGAAAATGCTAATCACCAAAATAAACTTATTGTAGAGTCTAGATTGATCTATAGGACACAAACGCCAAAGAACACATGCACCAATTTGACACATGAAGATGTAGAATGAAAGTTTGCAAAATTTTTGAGACATAAAGGTCCTAGACCAAAGAGGTAGAGACACCAATTTTTGGATGACAATGTCGATTGGTAAAGAGGCCAAAGTGTAGGCACAAATTCTAGATTGAAATCCTCTCTAAAACCTTAGAAAATCAAGACAAAAACCTATGTTGACTCTAATATACAACTAAGATACAACTAGATACACATTGGGGAGTACCAGTTACACAAGATTGAGGCTATAATCACTCAATATGATCATAATAAAGATAGAAACATGAACAACTAGAGCATGATATCCAAAATAAAATAAACACTAAAAGAATGTGCATAAGGATAGATGAGCACATCATGCTCGATACTACACCACTGGAAGTAGTACATGATATTTATGCTAGTCCCTAATAATGACATACAATTCCACCCAACCATGTGGTACCCTTAGGCGCACCCCATCATTCTCATAGAGATAGTCACATGATCCAAGCACACCAAATACACATACAAGGAGCAAGCTATCACACACACCATACTTGTGCAATAAGGAGGGGATGACATTCTAATTTTAATGCAATAACTTATATTGGAGTACAATATGATATAAGTACATAGAGTCACTACTCTTTCACCTACTTAGGAAGCTTAGCCTTAACTCTGATACCTCGTACCTAGTTTTTCATAAGATCTTATTAGATTTATGGACAATCAAACCTGAATCTCCTCACCACCTCTTCATCTTTTGAGACAAAATTACTTACTCATCTTGGATTTTATTATCATACCTTATCACTCTCAATTATAGTCACATCGATCTTTCATTCCTATTCAGACCAAAAATTGTCATAGATAGAAAGACAAACAACCTGAAACACTCGACCTAGACTATTCATCCAACAACAAATCATGGTCACCTATGAGATGCCCTTATAGAAGAAGAACCTTATGAATCTACTACAAAAGGAACCTAAACCTATTTTTCAAAGAACACCCAGAAACTTCAAATTCTTCATAGCCAATATTTGATCAACCAACATCACCATGTAATCCTTTTGGTTTTAATCAAGACCCATTTTCCAATTAGGGTGATAATACAATTCTTAACATGTCTAAAGAAAAATAAGAAAATGAGGGCTCTAGATGCTGCTCTTGAGAACAAGACAATAAATGCCATGATAGTTCATCCAATGACTCTAAATCAAATGATGTTATAGTAGAGAAATGTTGAAATGATAAAAAATCCCGTAAGATGATGAATATTCTCGTGAAAGAGGAGAAGGAGAAATATTTTCTTAACCTTTCTAAAGATAGAGATAAAATTCCTATGGACTTCAACGTTGACAGTATCATCACTAAAGAGGAAGAGACACCTTTGTCACTCGTAACTAAACAATTGCAAGATTTACAAACTGAAATGCAAGAGATGAAAATGGAATAAGATAAACCTACTATGAAATATTCTCTTGACATATTTTGTCCATTTCCCTTTGTCAAAAATCTATACATGCCTCCATTTCCTTCTAGAGTTGAAATTCTTAAATTTTTTAAATATAAGTTAGCAACTTTGATCCTCAAGACCATGTCTGAGAATTCCACTATCTCTGTATAGAATTCATGCATGAACAAATTTATCTAATATGTCTCTCCCCACAGTCTTGGTGGTCAAGCAATCAAATGGTTTAAAAAAATGCCTACTAGAATTAAAACTTTTGATGAACTGATCAAACTGCTCCTTCAATAGTATTCATACAATATACAACACTCTATGACCATGGAAGATCTCCGCAACATGAAACATAAAATAGGAGAACCATTCCTCACTTTCCTTCAGAGATGGAGGAAGATCTTTTCTAGATATCCACATCAAATACCCGAATCTAAGAAAAAGGATATCTTGATAAAAAATCTCATTCCTGAATTGAACTACAACATTCAAATGCAAGGCCCATTAACATTTGAAAATATGGTAGAAAGCTCCCTTAAAATGGAAGATGTACTAGTTAAGAAAGGTGAAATCTCTCTATAAGGAGACCAAGTACAGTTCTAGTTCTAACTCCAATATAAAGAGAAGAACAAATTTTGGAACAAGAACAAAAACATTTTTGATGACAGGGTGGTTGATGCTGCCAACCCTAAACCAAAATCAACAATTTTTAATCTAACTAGTGGCATCCAGGCCACTAAAGCTACTGAAAATGCAACAACTCCTGTTAAGAAATCAAACAAATTCTTCAAAGAAAAACCATGGGTACCAAGACCTAAACGTGATTTTACTCCTTTTGGAGAGTCTCTAGAGTCTTCTCTTAAGAAGCTTTTAACCAACAACATCATCACATTGCCTAACAATTCAAGACCTTATGATCTTGAAATTAAACCTAAATGGTGGAATGATGACGATTACTATGACTACCATCGACATGAAGGTCATAAAACTAATAACTGCATCAAGCTCAAACATGTCATTCAAGACCTTATTGATGATGGTGAAATTGTTGTTGACAGTCATAATACTAATGCAGATCAAAAAGAATTCAAAGAGCCTTTCCCTAAGTATGAAAAAAAAAAAATCTTCTAAACCTAAGAGCGGTTCTAAAATCAACTATCCTTATGCCAATGATGATAATACCATTTATAAGATTGAACCATCTCAACTGTTGATCCATAAGTTTGGTTGTCTATCAGTGTCTTACACTTAGTCATTTTCTAGGCAATGTTGGTCGGTCATCACTATGACTAAGTCATAATGTATAGGCTGAGTTAAGTATAGACTTGTATATTGTACATTTACTAAGCAGTAGTTACTGTCGAGCAAGTTAGAGGTCACCCATTACTTTAGTAATAGTTGAGCCAACTTATGCCAAGTTGTGTAGATATGTCAGTGCTGAGCACCAGGGTATGAAGAACATTGAATGTCAAGTGCCAGAGATTTCAAATGTCGAGTAAGCTAGATTTGATATATGTGTTTATAATGGCACAAACACTTAGGTAAACCATTTTGGCCGACATCTACATTATATTTATTATTTGTTGAGGAAATCATGGAGGTGATTATGCTTTATAATTATAATCATTAATCCCCATGTAATCCATGGAACCAATCAGAATTAGAGAATGGTTAAAGGGAATAAGTAAACAATCTAGATCATAGATCTTGATTCATGAAGTTGATCCATTGTTTATATAAGATGAGATTCGAACCCTAAGACGTAATGTATGTGAGAAGAGTATGAAGGGGATTTCATACATGAAGAGAAAAGAAGTGTTTTGATTATCAGAAGAAGAGATCAGTGATCGAGCAGAGTAGTGAAGGATAGAACAGAGATATATTTTATAGAGGAGATCAAATCTATATTGGAAGGAGAAGATCCGTTATCAACATCACAGTGAAAACTGAAGGATCAAGTACTCAATCATTCTAGCAAGTGAATCAGGGTAAATCTCTTAACATAGTGGTCCTAATAGACCTAACCTCTTAACCAAGTGCTTACTTTGTTGTAAGTTTAAATCCTTTTTCAAGGTAGATTGTATAAGTCTTAAAACTCTTAGCAGGGCAGACCCCTCACGGGGTAGATCATTAGTTTATGATCAAAATTTGTAGTCATAACAAACAAAATTTAATACTGTAGTAGTGAAGATTTGTGGGTGTCTTCCCCACCCCATTTTTACCTCTAAAGGGTTTCTAGGTAACCAAAATCATTGTGTTATGTTTCATTTTCATGGATGATGATTAGGATGTTAGATCTATTTCAGTATTAAAATTTTATGTTTATGTTATGCAAGCAAGTTTATGTCAAAATGAAATTATTGGTAGATATATGATTCACCCCCCCTCTTAGTATCTCACTCTCCCATAATAGATTTCCAACAATTAGTATCTGAGCTAAGTCTCTTAAAGAAGTCTAATCACTTGTGAGTCAAAGATCTTGAGATGGAGGTTTATAAGTTAGGAAAGATTATAGAGAATTAGAAGATTAACATTCAACTTGCACTACATTAGCTTGAAGCATCCAGAGGTGAACTGAAGAAATCCTTAAGCAGAAGAAGAGAATTGGCAATACAACAGAATGAAACTCAATACCAAGAAGAGAATACTAAATGACTATTTGACAGTGGTAACTCTACTAAAAGTGACAAAGCTATAAAATATCTGCTGGAGAAAAACAACATACTAAATGAGGACATCAAAAATCTGAAGAGAGAATAAGAAATACAATCAGTAAGATTTTGTGAAGTTGTTTAACAGAAAAAGAAAGTTGAAGAAGACAAGACAATGGATGAAGAAGATAAAAGGAAAATATCTATGAGACTTGATGAAAGGACATGTGACATGCAAAGGTTAACAAACAATCAATTGGACATGGTAAATCAACTGCTACTTGCTAATCAAGAGTTGGGCAGGAAAGATGTGGAAATCACAAATCTGAGATCAGAAAATAGTCAACTAAAGAATGAACTAAGATCTAAAAAAGAACTCAATGAGAGGATGAACAAGCCTAATGAAGTTGTGAGAAAATTTGAAGAATTGTTAAGGTCACCTAGAAGATCCAGTGATACATAAGGACTTGGATATGATGAGAACCTATCAGTCACTAAGGAAGGAGAATCATCAAAGAGTGGAGAACAGAGGAATGCAAAGCCAAATAACAACAAACCTACATGCCATCATTGTGGAAAGCTAGGATGTACAGCTAACATCTACAGAAGAAAACATGGTAAGTCTAATCCTAAACTAAAGTTCAATGGATATTGTTTTAACTTTAAGAAACATGGACATCAGACACATGAATGCAGGACAAAGGTCAATAATCCACCTACATCACCTAGATTTCAAGGACATTGTTTTAACTGTTAAAAATATGCTCATAGAGCACAAGAGTGTAGATCCAAAGCTAAGTGGACGTCCAATCAGCAGACCAAAGTACCTAGGAAAGGTAACACATACAATTGGGACTACAATACATGGTATAGTTGTCATTATTGTGGAAAATATGGTCATATGGGAGAAAATTGTTTGAAGACACATTTCAGAGGAAAATCCAAGAGTTGGATGAGTGGAAGTCTGGTTTGCTACAAATGCAATAAGATTGGTCACTTAAAGAGAGACTGCAGAGAACACATACCGAGCAATGAACAAGTCAAGAATGAAGAAATTGTTGATCAGATGAGAAATCAGATGAATAAGATATGGAAGAAGAAAGAGGAAGCAAGCAGTAGTGGAGCCAGTGAACCTGAGGTCACCCAATCCAATGGATCAGGTGATCACACTACTTCAAGCTAAGCAAAGAAGGTATGTGAGGAACTAAATTTTATAATGTTTTATTTTACATTAGTTCCTAAAATTTGATAAGATAAAGTCCATATCTGCATATATTTAGATGCATTAGGATAGATTTGAGAAAGAAGCAACATTGTATATTTGATGTCGAGCATCAATATTTTAGCCCATAGTGACTGAGTCACTAGTGTATGTCGAGCTCCTGTGGTAGCTGAGATGTGATATGTACCAAGATGAAATTGAATGGTAGTATTGACCAAGCTTATATTTATCGAGTAGACATGAGATTTCCAAGAGAACTATATCTTACTTAAAAAGTGTATAGATCATTAATAAAGCCCTAATCCGACCGTTTGAGGTCTATAAAGTAGGAACTTACCATTTATTTTCATTTTACCAATGATTTGAGAACTTTCAAGAGTAATTCCAGAGTGATTATCAAGAGCTTTTGTGCTAAGTGTGATTTACAGAGATCATTCATAGCGTTTCATTGGCAAACATTTGAGAACTATCAAGTAAGGTATTTACCGAGTTACTTATTTCGTAATTGAACCCTAGAATTTAAAGAAATGGAATCTTCATCATCAGCTACACTTGAGAAGCAAGGGAAGGAAGTGTTTAATGTACAACATGTGAGAAATGATGCATGTAAGCCACATAAATTCCAAGCCATTCCTGAGAGTACGATTATGGGAGATATCATGGGTGCTATATCCTCTATCCCTCCTAAGATTTTAATGATCAATGATGTATGCACATGCTATATGTGCAAGATTGGAGAGATTAGAGACTACGAGCTTAGAGAATCATATGACAAATTATGTAGCAACAAAGTGTTGAAGGTAGAAAACTAGAAGGTTGCCAAGTGAGGGTTGATGGATGCCCTTGAATTCCCACAGAACTTTAAGGTTGAATGGATCAAGATAGTACCGAGCCAAGTACATGATATGAAAATTTGGCTAGAGAATGGACTAGTTAAGATCACTAAGGAGATGATACACTGAGTGATTGGTTATCCTAGTCTTACATGGAAGAAGACTATGAGATGTCAAAGAAAAGAGATTATTCAAGCCAATACCAAGGCAGTATGGAATAAAAGAGGGATGACCATTTCAACAATCATAGATCCAGAAATTGATTTTGTAGTGAGGGTGATTGGACATAATTTTTACCAATCCAGTAGGATAGAAAATTTTATGTGTGTAGCTGTAGATCAAGCATGGAAGATGGTAAAGAAGGATCATACCTATGATCTTGCCGAGCTAGAAATGATATAGCTTTCTGAGAATCTCACATCCATCAGGAAAGTGAAGAATTCAATGTGTAAGTTTGGTTCTCTGCTCGTCTGTCTATTTTTCTATATACAAAATATTTTTCCTACTATTGGGGATGTTGTATGGGACAAGAACCGACGTATCACTCTACAAATAAGTGAATTTATTGATCAAATAGGTGAAAAATTTGAGAGTGTAATGGATAATTGTTTTGTGGAGTTTAAGAAGAAAATGAGGAAAAGGAGTAGGATCCCACTATCACTAGTAGAAAAGTATTATAATGACATATGTTTCCTAGTTGACACCGACTTCACATATGCACAAGAAGTTGAACCGAGGGTATCATGGCTAAGGACATTACCTTATGAAGTTAACATAGATGAAACAAGAGAAACAATAACAACCCTATTAGCTGAGGAAATTGACAAAAAGGATAAGTCTTTTGGAACATATGAGGAGGAAAATTCCAAAGTAACCATGGGACTAAAATCTGCAACCATGGAAAGAAAAAGAAAGAAGATAGTGAAAAACCTAGAAAAGATGCTAGGAGAAAGTGAAGAGGAAGATGAACCTCTTGCATTTCCTCAAGGATTAGGAGAAGACAAGTCTAGTGAGTTAGAAGAGAGTGAAGAGGATGAGACTGTAGTCATTAAGAAGGGCAAGAAGGCATCCATTGCAAAGCCTATTAAGAAACAAATGCAGAAACCAAAGCCCACTCCTCCTAAAGTACTTAGGCCTAGAACTAGGTAAACCTCTACTATTCCAGCTACTGAGCCATAGAAGAAGACCCCTACATTAGGGAAGAGAAAACCAGTTCAGGCTAAGGCTGTGCCGAGCAATTTAAGGAAGAAACCAAGAAGAAAGTTGATCTTGGCAAAAGATGATGAGGAAACTGATTCTGATGATAATATTAAGAAGAAGACACTATCTCAAAGGAAACAACTGACTGTGGATGAGATTGACACAACATCAAGAGCACTGTCAGCTTAGCAGGATTCAAACAAATCAAATTTGAGAAACTAAGCATTGAGGATAAAGAGAGAGTAGAGGAGGCTATGCTTGAGATGCTTTGTACATTCAAGATGACACCATTACAAATGGGGAACCTTATTCCTGAAGAATTGTATAAGAGGATAGATCAGAAATGGGACTATGCCTTGATGATCGAGAAACAAATAAGGGAGAGCACTCTAGCTCAAGTCATGCCAGACTTATCCCCTGATTACATCAAGTAGTACAAAAAAAACTTGTTCCCAAGCTCCTAGCATACTCCATTCTACAACACAAGGTTGAAGATATTGTGCAACAGAGCACAAGGTTGTGGAAAATAATCTTTGGACTTATAGTTGACAAAAGTTCATAATAGAGTGCAAGTACTTCTAGTAAAGTAGAATTGGACAATAAGGAGGACATTGTCGAACCACTGAATGAAGAGAAGGAATCCGATCAGAAGGATGAAATAAGTGAATCACAAGATGTGATCATAATTGTTGATATTATTGAGGACACTCCAATGAAAACAAATGTATTGACTAAGGAGGAAATTCAACAACATATACAAGCCAAGGCAGCCTTAGACAAATTTCTACTAGGCACAAATCTGATACTAATACAAGTACAAGATTATCCATAGATTGAGAGTACTTCAATTTCTGAGACGACACAAGAAATCCCACATATGGTCACAGTTGATCTAAAAGCATCACACAGTGCTAGTACCAAGAAATAGGAAAAGTCAACAATCACACCAAAGATTACACTTGTCGAGGAGAAATAGAAAGAGAAAGCTGAGAAGAATCTTAAAGAGCAAGTAGATCATCCTGCATTAGTTGTGATAAGTCCTCATGTGGAAAGCATAGAAAATGAAAAGACTAAGGAAGAGAAAGAACAAGAAAAAAGAGAGCCCAAGGAACAAGAGGCAATCACAACTCTTATACAGATGTCGAGTGGAAACACACCGAGGAAGAAAACACAAAAGAAGAAGGAGAAATATCCTACCACATAGGTGACACTCGATGAAGTTATAGTGATTCCTAAGTGGGACACTGATAACTTGACCTATGAATAGATGCAAATATTGTAGGATCTTTTGAAGAAGAAGAGTAAATAGGAAGAGCTGAGAAGATAACATCAACAAAAGAAGGTATTACATGAGATCAAAGGTATCTTCATTG
Source organism: Chamaecyparis obtusa (assembly GCA_027943335.1). Classification (NCBI taxonomy): domain Eukaryota; kingdom Viridiplantae; phylum Streptophyta; class Pinopsida; order Cupressales; family Cupressaceae; genus Chamaecyparis; species Chamaecyparis obtusa. The sequence goes on from BSBK01003401.1 coordinate 621,873, forward strand.
ATTCTTTTGAAATGGATGATGTTAATGAATCCACACCTATCTTAGAGAAACTTGTGCACATTATCAAGAAGGTGAATGATTATGACAACAAGGAAAATAATAAGTTGTTACAGAAGTCTGAAAGGAAGTTTGAGACCAAGGTATTAAACAAGGTCTCAGTTGACATTATAGTCAAATAGATAGAACTTTCTGCCTTAGTCACAAATTTAGAAGTTGTGCAAAATGCTCATTCTTTGTACAAAAAGTTATGCAATGTTGAAGAGTTTACTAAGGATAATCAGGATTTGATAGATAAATTGCAGTTAGATTTAAAGTCTATAGGTCACTCACTGAGCATGGATGCAAGTTCCAGCTCCATCCATTTTACCAAGTTGTTACATGCCCAAGGTAGATTAGCCAAGTTGGCGGCTAATGATGGTAAAATAAGGGCTCGACTAATTTCTATACAAACAATGTTGACACCTCATCTTGAGGTTATGCAAAAGGAGTTACTGACGGAAAAGGAGTTAGTACAGAAATACCCTCATCTTTATATTGCCGAGAGCCTAGTTGAGCTAGCTTCCGAGCTAGAAATAAAGTCACAAGTTTTGGAGTCTGTAAGGTCTGGTTGGGACAACACATTAGCTATGGTAATGAAGATTCATAAACCATTTTTGGACAAATATTTCAAAACCCCTACACCCTAGGAACTTCAAGTGACAAAAATAAGGGGGAAATGACATGACATAATACAAAAAGGGGAAATGTTAAAGGTTAAAGGGGAAATGAAAAAGTTCATAGCAAAAGCAGAAACAAAAGAAGACATAGTGGAATAATGGTATGACATACTATTTTTATAAATATATATACTTGGTTGTGTGTCAAATGATTCTTATGTACGTATATGTGTAGAATATTTTGTACATTGAGTCAAAGTCTTAGGGGGAGTGTACACATAGGAGTTTTTGATATTACTAAGTACTCATGTAATGTCATGACAAAGTATTTTTTCCACTAATGTCAAAGGGGGAGATTGTTGATCCCTAAGTTTGGTTGTCTATTAGTGTCTTACACTTAGTCATTTTCTAGGCAATGTTGGTCGGTCATCACTGTGACCGAGTCATCATGTATAGGCCGAGTTAAGTATAGACTTGTATATTGTACATTTACCAAGTAGTAGTTATTGTCGAGAAAGTCAAAGGTCACTGAGTACTTCAGTAATAGTTGAGCTAGCTTATGCCGAGTTGTGTAGATATGTCAGTGTCGAGCACCAAGGTATGAAGAATAGTGAATGTTGAGTGCCAAAGATTTCAAATGCCGAGTAAGCTAGATTTGATATATGTGTTTGTAATGGCACAAACAGTTAGGTAAACTATTTTGGCCAACATCTACATTATATTTATTATTTTTTGAGGAAATCACTGAGGTGATTATGATTTAGAATTGTAATCATTAATCCCTATGTAATCCATGGAACCAATCAGAATTAGGGAATGGTTAAGAGACATAAATAAAAAATCTAGATCGTAGATCTTGATTCATGAAGTTGATCCATTATTTATATAAGATGAGATCCAAACCTTAAAATGTAATGTATGTGAGAAGAGGATGAAGGGGATCTTATACATGTAGAACAAAGAAGTGTTTTGATTATTAGAAGCAGATATCAGTGACCGAGTAGAGCAGTGAAGGACATAATAGAGAAATATTTGATAGAGGAGATCAAATCTATATTGGAAGGAGAAGATCTGTTATCAACATCACAGTTAAAACTGAAGGATCAGGTACTGAATCATTCTAGCAGGTGAATTAGGGTAAATCTATTAATAGAGTGGTCCTAATAGACCTAAGTAAATATCTTAACCAAGAGCTTACTTTGTTGTAAGTTTAAATCCTTTTGTAAGGTAGATTGTATAAGTCTTAAAGCTCTTAGAAGGGCAGAGCCCTCACAGGGTAGATCATTAGTTTATGATCAAACTTTTGTAGCCCTAATAGGAAAACTTTAATACTGTAGTAGCGAAGATTTATGGGTCATCCCCACCCTAGTTTTACCTCTCAAGGGTTTTTGGGTAACCAAAATTATTGTGTTATGTTTCATTTTCATGGATGATGATTAGGATGTTAGATCTATTTTAGTATTAAAATTTGATGTTTATGTTATACAAGCAAAGTTTATGTCAAAATGGAATTATTGGTAGATATTTGATTCACCCCCCCTCTTAGTATCTCACTTTCCCATAATAGATTTCCAAAACTCAATATGAACATTTCAATGTGGTCATTATTAAGAAAAATGATAAAGAGTTTGAATCTACAAATGTTGCGCCTTGAGCTCAGGCAAGAGCTAGTCTTAAAGGAGTTGAGCTTACATCTTCAAATCAGCTGAAATCCTCAAAATAGCCTACAAAAAAACAACCAACTGCAACCACTTCTAAGTCATCGACATCGAAACATTCAATTTTATCATCTTCTACTAGCTACAGTGTTCTAGAAAAACTACAAAGAACTAATGCTCAAATTTCAATTTTTGAACTACTCAAGATTTGTCCTTCTTACAAAGAAACCTTGGACAAAGCCCTCATAGTTTCAAATGTGCCCAAAGATTTAGAATTGGATCAGTATCAATTTATGATAGGTCATATGACCTTGCCCCACTGCTTTCCATTCTTAGAAGAAGATGATAAATCTTTGAGACATCCCCATAACCAACCATTACATATTGAAGTCATGATTTATAAATATCGTGTCAAACATGTTTTGATAGATGGAGGCATTGGCCTAAACATTTGTACTTACAATCTGATCACACAAATGGGATTTTCTAAACATGTTATCAATCCTAGAAATAAGATAACAATCAAAGAATATGATGAAGAAGAATGATCCTCTAAAGGTTTGGTGGTATTGCCGATCAGGGTAGGACCTATGGAACAAGATGTAATTTGTTAAGTGCTTGATATTCCTTTAGCTTAAAATTTTTTTCTATGAAGAATATGGATCCATGATATGTAAGCTGTACCATCCACATACCATCAGTGTGTAAAGTTCCTTTATAACAGAGTTGAGGTGAATATTATTGTAGATACTAGTTATGCTTGAAACACACTAAAATAGTCTATTGATACCCTTGTTTCTCATAACAGGGAAGCCTCCAATGAACAAATAGCTGAAAGTTGAAAAGATATAATGAAATACTTTGAGAAGAATCTTAAAATAAAAAATATATGAATGGGAGAATATAAGCTATAGAAAAGTACTTTCATTGACATCTCTTTCCCCATCTCCTCGATATTATGGAAAGCTTTCTGAGGATATGAAACCATCAACTTCACAACCTAATGTTATTCATGGTGGTACCTTTTTCCAATCAACTATATCCCTTGTAGATGAAAATGAAGAGAAGGCTATTCTTGCATGGATATATAGAGGAGAAGATGAGGACAAAGAATTAAAATACTATGAGATTTCTCTTGAAAGATATGGTAAAGGATATGAACTAATGAAACAAATGGGTTATAAAACTGAAAAGGTCCTATAAGGAAAAATGAGAAAGGCTTAACTGAACCAATTCATGTGGAACTCATAAGCTTTAAGGATAAAACTGTTGGAAATATAGATGTAGTAACTGAGAGGGGGGGTGAATCAGTTAACCATAAATTTTCTTTCCACAGATCCCTTAGATGTCTTATTAAATCATTTGCTGCTGTTATTCGGCAAACATACAGAGAAATGCTGAAACTCAGTTATTGTAGTGAGTATTAATTATAACTGTTCTTAAGCATTCATCAGTGATTAACATACATGAATAAAGAAAATAACATGAACATAAGAGACACTAGATTTAACGTGGAAACCCAATATGGGAAAAACCACCAATGTAACTAGTTACTGTTTTTCACTCTTCTGAAGTGATGCCCTATTAGGAGCCAACCCAGTGAAAGGTTACAAAACACACTGTTAGGTGTGACCTTGTTAGAGGATTTAATCACCCTATTAGGAGTGGCCTTGTAAGAGGTCTTGAAACAATTCAATAGAACTGTCACCTTGTTAGAGGATTTACAAAATGGCTGTTAAACCAACTCGGTTAGGAGATTTTGAAATCACTGCTACAATGGTAAGAAAGTAACAATGAAATGACCTGAATAATGATGCAACTAAATTGCTGAATACAGATCTCTGTTCTGCTTCACTAGATCCTTCCTAATCAAAATATATCTCTGTTGCTCCTCAAGGATATCTAATCATCCTTCAAAATTCGCTCACACTTTCCTTCTTTTTCACTTCCACACTTTTAATTCACAACTTGACCTTCTATATATACCATTCAGATTGTCCATTCAGATTGTCAAGTCAGCACTAATAACATTACTAATCATTACAATAGTCGGCTGGAATAATCAAACTTTATTTCTCAAATTAACAAAATCCTTTACTGGGCCGACCTTGCTTGGTAAACACTAATCCGAAAAGATTTCCTTTGGTGACCGAGAGAACTCGGTAAGCACTGTGAATTCTGCAACATCCTTTAGAGACTGAGTGAACTCGGTAAACACTAACTTTCCTTCGTTAACCGTGGAAGCTCGGTTAACATTATTTTTTGCCATACTTATCTTTGACACCCAAGATATCTCGGTAGACACTGAAAACCACCTGCTGACCGACTGAGCTCGGTAAATAATATGACATTTGTGTGACATCAAAGACAACACATAATTAATCCAACAATCTCCCTCTTTGGCATTGATGGCAACACAATATGTCATAGCACAATGAAATTTCATAGAAAACATAGAGTAAGGAGCATATCCTTAGCTTCATTCTGATTCTCAACTATGAGAACTCCCTCTATCAGCAAACTTCACTTTCTGACTGAAAAACTCTCCCTCTTAGAAATCTAAAGAAATTTCTTGAAATATGACAGCAAACTCTCCCTCTTTGACAACACATGCCAAAGACAACACATACCAGGTGAATAGCAATGTACCTTGAGTACTGATTCATATGCAATGATTCCTTGACTAAGCTGCATCAACTGACTGATCTTTAATATGCTCTGGTTGATGCATTACTAAAACTTCATTTAGTGAGCCTCGAATAGGGGAATGACCCCTAACTTACCTCTTAGATACAAGAATGCATCCTTAGGTAGTGGCTTGGTGAATATATCTGCAATCTGTTCTTTTGTATGAATATATTCTAATCTAATTTCGTTGTCCTACACCAATTCTCTGACAAAGTGATATTTTATAGCAATGTGTTTGGTTTTGGAATGCATTACTGGATTCTTTGAAATATTTATTGCACTTGTATTATGACAAAATATAACAATTGGTTCTTTGATCTCAACCTTCATACCTTCCAATAACTATTTGAACCAAACAATATTAGAGTAGTTTACTGCTGCAGCAAAATATTCTGCTTCTGCTATGGATTGGGATGTGCAATTTTGCTTTTTACTGGTCCAAGATACCAACCTCTTGCCAAGAAAGAATGCTCCACCACTTGTACTTTTTCTGTCATCAATGTTTTCGGCCCAATCAGCATCAGTAAACACTTTTAAGTCCAGATTGCCTCCAAATTTATACCACAAGCCATAATCTTCAGTTCCTTTCAAGTATCTCAAGATTCTTTTGATTGCCATCATATGATTTTCTCTTGGTTTTTCTAAGAATCTTGCTACTATACCAACTGCTAAGGCAATGTCAGGCCTTGTATGAACTACATACTGTAATTTTCCAATCATTGATCTATATAAGGTCTGATCTACTTCTTTTGAATCATCATTTTTGGTAAGCTTCAGTCCAGTACACATGGGGGTACCAACTGGTTTAGCATCTTCCATACCAAAATTCTTAAGTATTTCCTTGATGTATTTAGACTAAGTAATGTAGATACCGTTCTTGCTCTGCTAAATTTGAAGACCAACAAAAAACTTTATCTGACCAAACATAGACATTTCAAATTCTTTGTTCATTTTCTCTAAAAATTCTTTGCACTAATCATCATTACCTGTAAACATAGTATCATCCACAAATATTTCTGCCAAAACAATTCTATTATCTGGTCCTTCCTTGATGTACAAACTACTGTTATCATTAGCTCTTTTGAAACCAATCTGAATAAGATAGTTATGTAATCTTTCATACCATGCTCTAGGGGCTTTTTTTAGACCATAAAATGCTTTGTGTAACTTGCAGACCGTATCCTTTTTGTTTGGATCAACAAAACCTTCAGGTTGCTCAATGTAGACTTCTTCATCAAGAATACCATTGAGAAATGTAGATTTTACATCCATTTGATATACCTTAAATCCTTTATGTGTTGCATATGTAAGTAGAGTTCTTACACCTAATCTTGCAACAGGAGCAAAAGTCTCTCCATAATCTATACCTTCTTCTTGAGAATACCCTTTACACACTAATCTAGCTTTGTTTCTAGAGACTTGACCATCTTCATTCAGCTTGTTCCTGAATACCCATTTTGTTCCAATTACATTTTTGTCTTTAGGCCTAGGTACAAGAGTCCATGTCTTTTTTTTCTCTATTTGTTCTATTTCTTCATTCATAGCCTCAATCCAACTTTCATTTTCCAATGCATTTTTAACATTTTTAGGTTCAAAGTCAGCAAGTAAACATGTACCTTTCAGTTTACTTCTTGTCATAGTACCATCTGATTTATTTCTAATAATCTGATCTGGTGTATGATGCTTCCTGACATACTTGGCCAATATAGGTTCCTTGCTTCTTGAATGAGTTACATTGTCATCTTCTTGAATTTCATCTTCAGGTTTAGTTTGCTCAGGCTCGGTAGATATTCGCTCGGTAGCTTCAGGCTAAGACTCAGTTTCTTGTGACTCGGTTTGAATTTCTTCTTGTGACTCGGTTACTGTACTGGGCTCGGTAGATGCAGTTTCCTTATTGACAGATGTGTCTGGCAATGTATCAGGTTCAATGTAAACAAATCTTTTGTAATCCTTTGGTTCCTTTTTTCTTTCTTCTTCAGTCTTTTCTGCAAACTCATCAACTTTCACAAGTGCACTTTCTATGATTTTGTGAGTAGACAAATTCATACATCTATATGCTTTACTTTTGCAAGAATATCCCAAAAATATTCCTTCATCACTTTTTACATCAAATTTTCCTTTTCTAGATTCTTTTAAGATGTAACATTTACTACCAAATACTTTTAGGTAACTTACATTGGGTTTATAGCCATACCATAACTCATAAGGAGTTTTGAATGTGTCTTTCCTCAACTTTACTCGGTTCAAGGTATGAACTGCAGTGCTAATAGCTTCCTTCCAGTATTTCATAGCAATGTTCTTTTCAATCATTAGAGTCCTTGCACAATCCATGATAGATCTATTCCTTCTTTCAGCTATTCCATTCTACTCAGGAGTTCTTGGGGCTGATACCTATCTTTTGATTCCTCTTTCAATGCAGAAATTATTGAATTCATGGGAGATGAATTCACCACCTCTGTCTGATCTCAAGCACTTCATTCTTTTTCCTGTTTCCTTTTCTACTCTTGCCAGATACCATTTGAATTTCTCAAATGCCTCTGATTTTTCTCTTAAATACATAATAGTCATCATTCTAGAGTAATCATCAACAAAGAGAATAAAGAATTTTTCTCTAGTATAGCTTTCAACTCCAATAGGTCCACATAAATCAGTATGCACAATATCCAAAATATCTTCAGACTGATAGTTTTTACTTTTAAAGCTAGTCTTTCCCATTTTACCAATTTGCCAATTCTTGCATAGACCAACATCAGGTTTCTTCAAAGTAGGAATACCTCTTACTTTCTTGAATTTTCTTATTTTCATCATATTATCAAAATTTACATGACATAACCTTTTGTGCCATAACCAACTTTCTTCAATTTGAGCAATAAAACATGAGCATTCACCAAGATCAAGATAAAATAGGTTACCTTTGGTTTGTTTGCCTGAACCAATCAGTTTTCCTTTGTCATCCAATAGTCTTGCTTTGCCATCCATGAATTCAACCTTGAATCCAATGTTGATTAGCTATGCTACACTTAGAAGATTATGCTTTAGTCCTTCAACCCAATATGCATTATCACATACAAGTTCTTTGGTTAATGAAATTCGTCCTCTTCCTTTTATACAACAAGGTTCATTGTTTCCAAACCTTACATTACCACCATCATAGTCTTCAAGGTGTTCAAACTTTGTTCTGTCACCAGTTATATGATGTGAGCATCCACTGTCTATAATCCATGTATCATTTTTGCTTATATGGGAGATAAGTGCCATCTCATCTTCATCATCATCTAATTCATCTTTTACAGCAATGAAGACAATTTCTTCTTCACTATCATCAGAATCCTTAGCCAAAAAACATGTTTTCTTACCTTTATACTTGAATGACTTGAAATTCTTCTTGCCATTGTACTTGTGACCTTTCTTCTCATCCTTGCTTTGCTTTTTTGGGCACCTAGCTGCAATATGACCAATTTGTTCACATGAGAAATAGATTAAAGGAGTTTTACCTTTGTATTTACCTTTGCCTCTAGTATATTTCTTTGCAAGTAATGCTTCAATAACTTCAAGATCACTATCTGAACTTTCCTCTGATTCTTCTTCACTTTCTGACTGGATTTTCTTGCCCTTCTTAAGTGAAAGTTTGGCCTCAAATGCTGATTCAATATTTTTAGAAGTTGGAACATAGTTGTCATAGTTATCCAATTCAAAAGCTGTCAATCTTCCAACTAAGGCATCCAAAGTTATATTGTGATTTTGTTCACATCTTGTTTCTTGAATAGCAAATACTCTTATTGCATAGATAGGAAGCAATGTTCTAAGAACCTTACTTATAACAGTTTCATCATCAATTTTTCCTCCAGAAGCTCTAATTGCACTAACACTCACCTTGATTCTTTCAACATATTTTGCAATGTTTTCATCTTCTTTCATCTTCATCTAATCAAACTTTCCTCTTAGGCTTTCTGCTTTGGCTCTCTTCACATTGTCATCACCACCATAAGTTTTCTTCAGCTTGTTCCACATTTCATAAGCAGTTGTGCAGTCTTTGATCTCATCAAATTCTTCATAGCTAAGAGCCGATGTAATGTCTATCATCATGGTGTTATGGTTCTTTTTCTCTGCAATGTCTTCAACAGTTAATGTGCCAATAGGAACTGTATATTCTTGATCAATATATTTGCATCCTGAGTCACCAATGGAAGCCAGATGAAGTCTCATGAGACCTTGCCATGCTGAAAAGTTATCTCTGTTAAGCCTTGGAATTTCTCTCTTGTAAGACATCTTGATCTTTAGCTTAGGTCCTTGAAACCCTTCCTACAAGCACCAAAAGCTCTGATACCAATTGTTGGAAATATAGATGTAGTAACTGAGAGGGGGGATGAATCAGTTAACCATAAATTTTCTTTCCACAGATCCCTTAGATGTCTTATTAAATCATTTGCTGCTGTTATTTGGCAAACATACAGAGAAATGCTGAAACTCGGTAATTGTAGTGAGTATTAATTATAATTGTTCTTAAGCATTCATCAGTGATTAACATACATGAATAAAGAAAATAACATAAACACAAGAGACACCAGATTTAATGTGGAAACCCAATATGGGAAAAACCACCAATGTAACTAGTTACTATTTTTCACTCTTTTGAAGTGATGCCCTATTAGGAGCCAACCCGGTAAAAGGTTACAAAACACACTATTAGGTGTGACCTTGTTAGAGGATTTAATCACCCTATTAGGAGTGGCCTTGTAAGAGGTCTTGAAATAATTCAATAGAACTGTCACCTTGTTAGAGGATTTACAAAATGGCTGTTAAACCAACTCGGTTAGGAGATTTTGAAATCACTGCTACAATGGTAAGAAAATAACAATGAAATGACCTGAATAATGATGCAACTGAATTGCTAAATATAGATCTCTGTTTTGCTTCACTAGATCCTTCCTGATCAAAATATATCTCTATTGCTCCTCAAGGATATCTAATCATCCTTCAAAATTCACTCACACTTTCCTTCTTTTTCACTTCCACACTTTTAATTCACAACTTGACCTTCTATATATACCATTCGGATTGTCCATTCAAATTGTCAAGTCAGCACTAATAACATTACTAATCATTACAACAGTCAGCTGGAATAATCAAACTTTATTTCTCAAATTAACAAAATCCTTTACTGGGCCGACCTTGCTCGGTAAACACTAATTTGAAAAGATTTCCTTTGGTGATCGAGAGAACTCGGTAAGCACTGCAAATTTTGCAACATCCTTTGGATACCGAGTGAACTCGATAAACACTAACTTTCCTTCGTTAACCGTGGAAGCTCTGTTAACACTATTTTCTGCCATACTTTTCTTTGACACCCAAGATATCTTAGTAGACACTGAAAACCACCTGCTGACCGACTGAGCTCGGTAAATAATATGACATTTGTGTGACATCAAAGACAACACACAATTAATCAACAAAAACTATTTTAGGCTTCAAAACGACAAGATTCTATCTTGTAGAAGACATAAATTAACATAAGTTTGATGATGCACCTATCTTTAATGATGATGGTTCTGAGGAAGAAGATGTATTTTCTTATACTCCTATCTCTCTTGATATTTTACATCTCCTTGAGGATGAAAAAAGATGGAATCTACAAGTGAATACAACTAAACAAGGTCCTGATAGTGAAATCTTAGAACAACATATTGATTGCATAGCTGAAAAATTGAATATTCAAGCACAAGCATATACTTCACAAGAACAATGTAATTTAGAAGAAGGAAATCAAGATATAGAAGAATATAACATGACTCTAGTTGAACTCTTAAATAGGTCTGATAGAAGCCAAAAAGACTCACATGAGTATGAATTTATTTTGAACATGAAACAATAGAAGGAGAGAGACATCCTAATTAGGGGCAGCTAGTAGACTTTACCCATGTTTTAAATATGCCTCATTCTACTACTACAAGCTCTAATGAATATGAATGAGATTCACTATATAAATAAACAATTAACAAGCGTATAGATGTTGTACACAAATATGTAGTTTAGTTTGAAGTAGGTGAAAGGTCTGACACTAGATTTGATGAGTTAGATTCTCAAAATGTTAACGTGGACTCCAATAATTACATTAGGACTATTTACGGTCTAAAAATGATTTCACAAGGTTGTATTTTGGAACTCAAATTGCCGGTTCAAGATTATGTTGAACATATCATGAATTCCCTTGAGCCCATTGAATCTTTGTCCCTCATACATCCCGAGCTTATTGAATGGACTATACATGACCAATCCATGGATATCTATAATTTTTATAATGACTACGCCTTAGCCTATAATCTTAATGATATTTAACGTAAGACATTTTCCATTAGTGAACCTAGTGTGAGCATGAAGAAAGAATATATCAAGTATCTTAGTCTCAAAAATATAATGAAAAGAAACAGGTGTTCTGGTGGAAAAAACCACATTATGGCAGTATCATAACCAAAAATAGTAAAAAGAAAAGATGTATCTGATTGTGAAAACCTCCTTGAGGCACATGAAGATAAGATACTTGATGTTTTTCCAAGTCACTTTTAGAAATGGTCATCAGTTCTTAATGAACCAATACAACCTATAAATCTAGGAACATAAGAGAATCTACACATAATACATGTAGCTCAATCATTATTTGATAAGGAAAAGAAAAAAATTATTGAGTTCTTAAAAGAGAAGAACATCAAATTTGCATGGACTAATTTTGATATGCCAGATCTAGATTCTAATCTTATAATGCATAATCTCTCTATTGCTCTAGGAGTCAAACATGTGAAACAAAAACTGCACAAAATGCATCCTCATATTGCATTATTGGTCAAAGATGAGTTGAAAAAGTTGCTAAAAGTAGGATTCATCTGGGTAATTGACTATGTATAATGGATATCAAATATTGTTCCTATTTCTAAACTAGATAAATCAATTTGTGTATGCATAGATTTCAGAGACTTGAACAAAGTGTATTCTAAATATGACTTATCATTTCCTAACAATGACATGATAGGGGACATGATTATTGGATACGAGATGTATTCTTTGATGGATGGATTTTAAGGGTATAATCAAATAAAAATTACACCCCAAGATCAAGAGAAAACAAATTTCACATGTGCTTGGGGAACATTTTGTTGGAATGTTTTTCCCTTTGGTATAAAGAATGAAGGATCTACCTATCAAAATGCCATGACAATGATATTTCATTATATGATGCATAAAAACGTGGAATATTATGTAGATGATACCTTGGAAAAGTCTATGAAAATATCAACACATCTAGCAGATCTGGGTTTAAACCTAGATAGAATATAACAAAAATCCAAGCTTAGATTAAATCCTAAGAAATGTGCATTCAGTGTTACATCTTGAAAATTCTTAGGATACATTGGTTTAGCTAAAGGAATTGAAGTTGATCTAGAAAAAATAAAGGCTATAATGGAAATGGAATCTTTGAAGAACATAAGTCAAATGAGGGGACTACATGGAAGATTACAATCAATCATATGGTTTATTTCTTAGCTAGAAAATAAAGCTCATCCACTCACTAAAATACTACAAAAATGAGTCACCTACAAATAAAATGGAAAATGTGATAAGAATTTAAAATAGATAAAAGAATATCTTGCAAATCTACCCATTCTAATGCCTCCTATTCAAGACAAGCCATCAATACTTTATATATTAGCTACAACTACATCATTGGGGGCACTTGTGGCTCAACATGATGACAACAAAAGAGAAAGAGCTAAAGATTACTATTAGTCCTAGTTTGGTCCTTGTTCTTCTATTCTTTGTTTCGACCTTGTGTCAGATGAATCTCTCCCTTTTGATCAATATTACTTTGCTATGTGTGTCCTAAGTTCGGTCATAAAATTGTTAGTCTTTTGGTCATGATTTGATTTTGGACTTCTCGAAGTTATTAGTAAACTTTGTTTTTCTTGAACACTCTTGAACACTTTTGAACACCTATGAACATGCTTGAACATTGTTGAAGTTCGTTTGAGGTTGTTTATATCGATTTCATTACTCTTAAAAATATGACAGGTTGAAAGGAAAATGAAGGAAATCTAACTGCCACTGAGTCATAAGGAGAAGCTAGCACATTAATCACTGATCGGTGACATATATCATGGCATTCAAATCAAGAATTGGTACAATCTAGAAGATCACAACTTTGAATAGTTTTGAATGGTCTTGAACAACTTTGAACAGTCATGAACTTTGTTCTTTCTTGTTCAAAGGCATCCAGGAAAGGTTATGAAAGAAAGGAGAATCTAGTGATAGCTAAGGAGTAGGGCTCACATGAGAGTATGTATTTAATGCTAATAAATGGCAAGAGGTTTGGCACATCTGAGAAGTATGAATAATCATTACTTTTATTGACCTCAGGATTTATTTAATTAGAAATTATGGAGTACGTGCCTAAGTTGTCAAATCAAATCTTTGCCACTCCCTCCATAAAATATTTATAATAAATTCTCAAGTTCTCATGCTTCTATTTAAGTTAAGTCATTCGTTCAAAATCCTAAGTGTTTTATTATTAAGAATCTGGTGTGCAGAGGTAAGAACTTGGGAGCTCCTATGATCAGAAATTTTTGCAGAAATAAGGTGAGTTTGGCCATTACCCTTGTGATATTTTCAAATTTAGTAGATAGAACAGTGAATGGAAAAGTTAAGTGTCTGTAGTCATGAGGTCAACTTTTCATCTATTTGGGAATACTTCAAGTTTGGTATGTGATGGCCCCATAATATCAGATATAGACCTAGAAGACTATAATGTAGAAAATCTACCAACCCATCTTCTGAATCCCCTTGAGGGTTCTCCAGCTCTAAAAATCCTACACAGTGGGCTATGTTCAGCTACAACTTTCCCTCCCACTATCATATGCCCTGAGTTAATGCTCGAATGCATAAATAATTATGATGCACAAACATAATCTATCAAAAAGAAAGATGGTAGTGTCCTAATGTCTGTTAATAGGGAAATGGTGATTCAAGCCTTGCAACTCCTAGAAAAGACTTTCTCTGCCTTTTCTCCCATGTAGTCTATTGTCAAATTCAATGAAAATAGAGATGCAAATTGTACTTCCATAGCTAAGAGATGGCTTCTGAACCCACAAAGAGGGGGTTCATGATTACCTAAAAACTTCAATAGGACTCATGTTCACTAATATATCAGTGATATAATGGTGATGCTACATAGGGTAAAAGGGTCTCAGGTAGCCTACCTTTTCTCAGACTGGATGTATTTCTATGTTCAAATTATCCTTGAAGGGACGTGACTCCTAGACTAGGATGAATTAATTGCCAGCTCTCTCAGAGAACAACTCAACACCTCTAAATTGACCAGTAGCAGTTTCTTCATGTCCTCTTATCTCATGTATTTCTTGGCCTGCAACAGAAAATGGCACAAAATGCCACATAAGCCCTGGGTCATAGATATGTGTGTCTAAAAGTATTACCCAAGTTTACAAAAGGATAATATTGTTGAAAATTATAGAAGGGTGCATGATATGTTCATGGGTAAACTTTGTTTTGAGTTAGCTAAGATTTCTGATAAAAGAATCAGCCTATAAGCTCAAGAGCTTGTGACCAAATATGGAAGTTATTACATCCAGTTTCCTAGGTTTACCTACATCAGGATTGGGGGTTTTGAGGATCCACCAATGAGATTGCCTAGGTATGCTTTTGATTGTTTCATCCTAGTAGAAATCTATAGACAACTCACCATCGTTCTGAAAAGATTTCTCCCTAAAGAAGAATGGGAAAAAGCTTTCCCTATCTCACTAGGAAAGTTCTCATGTAGAACAATGGCATATGTAGTCAGCATTGGGAGTGACCTTCACCATTTTGATTTCAAATATTATATTGAAAGAATTAAATTTGATGATTAAAACTATGCCAGTGGCAGTTTAGGGCTTAGGTCTCAAATGTTTCCTGTACCTCACCTAGAAGACTTCTAGGAAGACTACTGTGATGAATCACAAGTAGAAGAAAGGGCACACAATAGACTATGCATATCACAAATCCAATCAATGAGACTACAAATCAATGTGGAAGGGATAATTGATGATGGGTCCAATTTAATTGAGCCCAGCTTCAAGAAATCGATTGAAAAAAGTGATCATGTCATTGACTAGTTTGAGGAAGAAGAAGACAATATTGAAAAGAAGGCCCAATGTGTGATTCATTTAACTAATGAGTGGTTATTATCAAGAAGAAAGTAGAAAGAGTCTAAAATAATAAAAGAAGTTAGAGTTACTTCTTTACATTCTCTAGTTTCTCTTTCTAATTCATATACACCAATTGAAAATGTAGGGCCTTCTGAGAAACCACAGGTTAAGAACACCTGAAAGAAAGCTATAGTGGATCCCTTACCAGTGGTGCCTTCACAGAGGCTTACATGATCTAAGACCAGATCAAGGATTAAGAAATAAATGGCTCAAGAAAATGTGCTGACAATTAATCTGGATGAGGACAAGTTGGAAGATGTGAGTTTTCATATAGTTGAAGATGAACAAGTTGATAAAGACCTTTTTGATCTGGATGATGTAATGCCAGAGGTTATTAGTACACTAGTGAAGACTCCAGAATAGTCCACCGGGTCTGATGCTACACCTAAATGGTTAGCTACCTCTGTAGGTAAGAAACATAGTCTAGTCCTTGTCTCAGTCCCAGTTAAGGATATTGTTAGCAAATATGTTCAGAAAACCTCGAAAACCAAGAAGAAAAGCACAAATAGAATGTTCGCTGATGCAAAAACAAGGAAGTGGACTGTGGAAGTAGCTACTTACAGGCCAAAAGGAGGGGAAAAAGAAATTAGAGTGGAAGATTTTGAGGTCACCAAAGTTGAGTTGGGTACCATGGATCGGGCAGGTAAAAATCATTTATTCAAAGAAATAGCTCAAAAAATGTTGTATACTTCATGGCAAGATGGAAAGGAAAAGAAAGAATTAAAATAGACAATTATGAAATTGTCACAGTTTATTAATACTTTCTATAGTTTTGATGCTACCCCTTTGGTTCAGTCCCCTCAAATTTTTGACCCAGACTCTGCTGAGAGTAAAAATTTCTTAAGTTAGGTTCAATGAGGTCAAGCCTTGGTGCCTTCAGTGGACGAATGGATCAACGAAGTCATTAATAGTGGCCTCAAATATCTTAAAGATGCCCAAGATGTTCTCTTTGATACATAAGCCTTGATAGGGGAGTTACAGACTCATACAAGTGTGGGATAGGGAAGAGGAAAAATGGGTTGCTACTATGTCCAAGTTTCTAGATATTGAGAAATATGGGTTCATAAAGTTTTGCACAGAAAAATCTATGAAATCTCCTGACGAATCCACCTTTTTTATTCTTAGAAGGAACATTAGTTGGTGCATCACCACTATCAGAAACACCATTGCTGAAAATAAAGACAGTGAAAATGAGATCAAGCAGTTACAAAAAATAATGTTAAATGAGCTGAAAGTGATTAACTTTGTTCATATATATACAACCAGTCATGGTGAGTAGGACTTAAAGGCATCTTTGGAGGTGTTCGAGGCAACCATGAGGAGAATCAAAGAAAAGACTAACCCTAAGGCCTCAGATTTCACACAAGTGGCTAGGATCGAATCCATGTTGTATCTATGTGTTGATCAACTTCCTATTATAATTGAGAGGGTTAAGAAATCCAAATGGACTAAAGAAGCAATGATGACTAGGATACTAAACATAAAAGTTCCTCATTTGCAGCTCACTAAGGAGCTTATTCAGGCATAAAAGCAATGGGAGGTAACCCAATTTGCCACAGGTGAAGGAGAGAATCCTGCTAGTGAGGAGGAGTGCACTGCTGACAAGGAGTCGAATCTTGAAGTTTAGTTGTCTTTTAATTGCATGAAAAACTCATAAGGACATGTGTCCTTTTTTCTTTGGTTATTCTGTTAACTGTTTTAACCAAGAGGTCAGGTTTTTTGGGAGAGCTCTTGGCTTTGCTAAAAACTATAAGTAGATTAGTAGCGATAGAGAAAGGGTGAGAATTTTTTTGGAAAAAGAACTAGTAATTTTTCATTTTCAGTTTACTTTCTTAGAAAAGAAACATTTGATGGATCAAGTTTTCTGTTGAAAAACTTATATATTTTTCTTTATTTTGCCTATGCTGCAAAGATGATTAATATATCTATTTGGTTATATTTCAAATATGTGCTATTTGAAATGAGTGGATGCATGTTCTGTGGCAACATTTTAATTCATTCTCTATTGTGCTAAAAATGTTCCAATAGTAGCTTGAGTTATCAGTGATCTTAATCTGATTTTCATTTCATAAATTTATTCTTTGATCTATTTCATCTTTGAAATAGTATGGGCAGTAGAAAATTGTGATTTTATGCTATTGCATGTCTTATTTACTTAACGAAAGATTATTGAAAAAGCTTATCATCTAAGAATGATATAGCAACCTTTGAAGCTTTCAGGTTAAAAGCTAAAACTACAATATTGATTAACTGAGATTCATTGAAAATCAATCTTAGGGAGCTGTACCTAAATTAAAATTAAGAGGGAAGTGATTTGAAGAAGAACACTTACCCGGTTGTTAATGAATGTTTGTCTTTAAAGGGTAATAGAGTAGTTGTTTCAAGAAAGATGAAATAAAATACAAATCTATTTGCTAACAATTACATTAGTAGAACATTGGTATCAGATGAAATGAAATGAACTATTATTGAAAAGGCCTACTTGGTAGTGGTCTTTTCTTCACAGATATTAAGACACTATATGCTTGCACATCCCATCAAACTAGTTGCTAAGATTGATCCTCTGAAATATCTTTTGAGCAAAGCAACATTAATAGGATGGTTGTCTAAATGGGTTATGATCCTCAGTAAGTTTGATATTGAGTACGTGGACCAAAAGGCTATAAAAGAACATGTGATTTCTGATCAACTAGATGATGCACCTCTTCAAGATGACCAACCTTTGAATATTGAATTTCCAAATGAATCTATCATGCATCTTACACAACATTACTAGAAAATGTTCTTTGATGGATCTTTTAGTCAACAAGGCTCCAGTGATGGAGTTATCTTTATCACACCTCAAAGATATTCACTTCCAAAGGTGTACAAGATAGTCTTTCCTTATACTAATAATATTGCATAATATGAAGCTTTGGTAAATGGAATGAAAATGGCTATTGAATGGAAGGTCACCAAGCTACATATCTATGGTGACTCCCAACTTGTAATCAACCATATCAATGATGTTTATCAAACTCAAGATGAAAAGATGATGCCCTATTATAGAATGGTTGATGATCTTAAAAAGTACTTTATCTTTATTACTTTTTAACAGATTCATAGATTGGAAAAAAAAGTGGCTGATGCTATGGACACACTTGCATCCATGCTACAACTATAGGAAAATGAGTTCCACTATGAGTTCCTAGTGGAAGCATTACCTTATCCTACCTATGAGTCACCTGATTCCCAAATGATCTCTTCTATCATTGGACATGACTCATCTCGATACAACCATGTCTACTCATACCTACGTGACCAAATCATCCCTGATAACCTTACTTAAAATGAGAAACAATACCTTATCTGTAATGCATCATGATATGTCATCATAGCGAACGACTTATATAGATGAGGATTAGATGGTACTTTTCTTAGGTGTCTATAATGTGAAGAATCTCAACATGCATTAATGAAAGTTCATGAAGGCATCTATGGATCCCACTCTAATGGTCTAACTCTAGCCCAAAAACTACTAAGGGACAACAACTATTGGCCAAACATGGAGAAAGATGCTACTAGATTTTCTAAGTTTTGTAAGAAATGTCAGCTTCATAGAAACTTGATACATTCTCCAACCAAGGATCTCATACCATTTATCACTCATTGGCCCTTTCAAATGTGGGTGTTTGATCTCATCAGTTAGATATATCCTTCATCATCTAATGGTCATAAGTTTATCATCACAACCACATAGTATTTCACAAAGTGGGTCGAAGCTATTCCGCTCATCAAAGCAACTAGAAAACAATTGGCTATGTTCATCCTAAATTACATCATTTGTAGATATGGGATACCCTCCTCAATTGTGACAGACAATGGAAGTTAGTTTAAAAAAAAAGATATGGATGAGCTCTGTGCTAACTTCAAAATCTACCAACACTGATCCTCAATTTACTACCCTCAAGGTAATGGACATGCATGGGCTTCAAACAAAACTATACTAAAAATCTTGCATAGAATGGTAAAACATTTAGGAGGGGACTATCACCTTCATCTTAATCCATCTCTATGGGCTTATAGAACAAGTATCATAACACCTACTACGGCTAGGCCTATTACTTTGGTGCATGGGGTAGAAGAAGTGCTACCTATTGAAATAGAAATCCCCTCTCTGTGGGTTTCCTTGCGAGGTCATGTAATAGATGAAGAATACATAATATATAGATTACAAGAACTTGAGTTGCTAGATGGACATCATTAAGTGGCATTTGATCATCTTAGAGCTTACCAAAAGATAATGTCTAAAGGATGCAACAAGAAAGTTTGACAAAGAGAATTTCAGGTTGGTAACCTTGTTTTGAGAGAAAATCCAAAAAGTTAGCAGAATCATGAACATAAAGGTAAATTTAAACCCAACTGGCTGGGTACCTATATTATTACTAAATTATTTGGCTCTAGAACCTATCAAATCTATACAACAGAAGGATAATAACTTGTTGATCCTATCAACACCATCCATTTGAAGAAATTCTACATTTAGCATTCTTTGATCCAACAACCTGTACAGTTGAAAAAGTCCTAAAAAAAATCTAAAAATTGCAGAAAATTCTAAAATAATGATCATCCTATTGAAAACTTGGTAAACAAGCACCTTGATGAATCAAAAAAATAAATAAAAAAGCTCAAAAATAAAAAAAAGGTTTAAAAAAAGAAAAGAACAAAAAAATTGAAAAATAATTAAAATAGTGCCTTGATGAAAACTTGGTAAAAAAGCATCTCGATAGCAAAAATAGAATCTCTACTAGCTGGTGAAAATCTGGTAAATATGACCCTCTTGTACTTCAACACTCCATCTATGAATTCATTTCTTTGGCATTTCCCAGTGTCATCAACTTTAGTTTGTATACATCTTTCAGTCACTTTCACAATACCTTTGGCTCTTCCTAGAACCTGCATGGATTGAAACCGATCAACATCTATGTCTTAGGAAAATCGAACCATAATAGGGGGAAATGTACTAACCTTTAAACCAAGTCATCCTTGTGTCATTTACTATTCATCCAATCTAAGTCATTTTCCTATCTCCTAACCACTAAAGGGTTTTTCTACTGATATCTTTAACACACAAGACAACACAAAAAAATATATCTATGACATGAAAATAATAACTTAAATTTCTTGGACTATGGTGAGATCTTACTTGTATGATATCTATTAAATTATATTTTCACTTATTATTACCTTTGAGCAACTCAAGGATGTCTATCTTAAGAGAAGAAGGACTGGGAGCATAATTATTTTCTTTATTTTCTACTTGCGGGTGTGGTTCCGATAATCTAGAAATGCCAAATAAACTGGGTGTCTATGGTAAGAGCCTCCATCACAATTGGAATGTCGCATATACCTCGACCCTATTTATTTGTATGCTAAAATGAGGTTGGATCTTCTCATTATTTTTTATTGAATTATTTCTTATTACTATTGCAATCCAAATATCTACCCAAGGATGTGAACATATAGGTGACTACGAGGTATACAATGCTAAAATCTATCCTAGTTTATGAACGATAAAGCTTCATTATAGACAAAACAATCACTATTTCATAAGAAAAGAAGAATCTCTATCTTGTTTGGTGTGTTTTTATACAAGAGATATTCAGATCATCTTAGCACTATATACCCTGATGCTTATGATCACTTGCAATATCAAAAGGAAATGACATTTAGGTCATCCTGGCTCTTTGTGCCTTGATGTTTATGTCCACTTCTAACATTCAATCTGAATATGTCATATTCATATCCTCATAGTTGCCTCACCAATGAGGGTTGTATCGACATTCCATGTCCCAAATTCCCAGTGATGAAAAAGAGAATATACAAATCAGTGACTAAAGTTCTAGGTTGCATTCATGTTAGATTGACATTTACAGTGTTTTCAACATGATAACATTTCTTTTTAAATTGTATAAATATTGTGAGAGTTGGCACTTAAGTTGAAATTGATGTTGACATTCTCATTATTTTCTTAGAAGTGGTTGACTATGGATCTTATCATCTCCAACACAACCAAGTACCTATATATTGACATGACATTTCCTGCATGAGATGTTAACCTTTTGACCCCTTTTATATCAATTTGACCTAATTTTCAAAGTGCTCTAGTTTTGGTAAAAAATTGTACCCCTACCTAATTTGATGGTCTTGATTTCATTTTCAGGATCAAAATCAAAATTTGATGTAATTTGACTTGCTAAAATATTAAATCAAATTTATGGTCAAATGTAGTTGACCACTTGTGCAATCACTCATCACAATACAAAATAAATCCAAAATTAATTCTAATCTTATCTCAATCCAATCTATGTGCTCAAAATTTTGGGTTAACCATGACCAACTCATGGCCAAACATGGTCAACAAGACCTCGAACAAGTGTAGAACGTGTTCCTAAATATATGCAACTCAATCAATACTAGATCAAAACTTTTCTACATCATGTCTAATCTAAATCACATGCTTTTTATCAATCGAATTTCTTGAAATCACTATGGTACCTCATCATATTTTAATTTCTCTCCTGAGGGGGCATGATTAATACATCATTAGTCTATGATCATTAATCAAAGATCAATTTGAAAATCAAGATTTTTTTCCAAATATTCTTCACCAATCAATCAAATCTAATCATCAAGAAAGACCTCATCACCAGGGGCATCTCAACTTCATTAGAAACCGTATCAAGTTGAGGTTCTTCAATCCTTCTGAATGAGTGATTTTATCACTTCATATCAAATCACTCAGGTAGACATCTAATCTATTGCAACACAATCAAATCTCTAGGGGCATATTAGGTTCGTCAAGATCCATATGAATCTAATATTGTCTTCTTCATTTGGTAACTAGCTTCATCAAGACCCATATCAAGTTAGTTATCTAAATCGATCATCAGATAGATATTTAGTTTCATCGCACCACAACAAGCTGGATATTCTAGTCTTATCATCAATCGGTCTTCGTTCCATCAAGTTCAAATTTGGTTTCATCAATTCTAGTTCAATCAAGTTCATAATTGGTATCTTTCGAATCATCAATCGATCTTCATTCAATCAAGCTTAGAGTTGGTTTCTCTTTCTTAGGAATAGTCTCATCGCTTCAGATCAAACTATAGAAATGCTTCAAAATTAAATGTTCTTTGAATCAATGCACTACTCACACATATATTTAAAGAGGGCCAAATGTAATCACCCAAAATTGGTCTCCTAAACTATGGCCCCCTAATCTAAACTATTGATCATAATCATAAAATACCTAACCCAAAAGGAAATTCAATTTCTATCATTAATCTAATATGATCATTAAAGTTGCAAAATCATCAAAATCAACTAATTCCTAAATGTCAACATTATCTGGCAATTAAATTAATTTAAAATGATTAATTTAATTAAATGCTCTAACACATTAATTAAATTGAACCCATTTTTCCATTTACACATAAAAAAGGAATTAATTTAAATTAAAAATGAAAAATTGAGATAAATCTCCAAAATTGATTTAAAAAACCAACTAAGGCTCACAAGAAATGTTCTTATTATCCCACTAAAATAGATATTTTAAGATAATTTCATTCACCAAATGACATGGTATAACCCTAAATTACAAACATTGAAAGAGTAAAAAGACATAGTTCAATAATTCACATTTTGTTTATGAATTATAAGAGACTAAAAATAACAAATGATAGCTAAATTCATTCAAAATTGACATAGAGCTTTAAATTCATCGATAAAATAGAAGAAAACATAGATTAAAACAAAACTGGGTATAGTATAACATGTCTCCTTTATTGATTAAGTGAAAAATACAAGGCTAGGGTCTGAAAAATGAAATTGTAGCTATTTTATAAGTTTTCTTATATATAGTGAACAAAAGACTCTAGAACAAAAGTTCTAGATCCAAAAGATTAAAGGGGGCTCCTTATTAAAATGTTCTTGTAGGCTTTTAGAGAAGAAACCTTGTAATTATTCCTCAAAAACCAAATCTGAGAAGCGTCTTGCATTTGTGCCACATGGGAGCTTCATCATGGTAGTTGCTATATTTATCTTGACATGCCAATCTCTGCATCATTATTTTTCTTCTACATGCACAACATAGATACCACCTATTCCTTTTGTAACCTCCTTTCCATCATGAGGGAATAAATTAACAATTCTACTCACAATAATTCCTCATTGTTTACACATGGAGGTAATTGCAGAATTGAATTAAATCTTCCTCGAGATTCACTGCTAGTTGAAAAAGAATTATTTTTCCTTGAAGGAGGTGGACCCCATCACAAATTTGAATCATAAAACCACAAGATAGACACATGTCTCAATAATAGAACTTGGAGAGGGGAAACCTAGAATGGAGGCCTTTGAAACTCCGTTGTGCCGACACGTGGGCTCTGCGATGGTGGGCACTCCGTGAGAGTAAGATACTTGAAGAAAATAGTTGCAAACCCTGAGGAAGCTGCATGATATTGGTATGATTTTTCCCCAAATTCATGGGGGCATAAATTTATTCTCATTATATCACCTTTGTACCACCTTAAACTACCTAAATTTCCCCCAGAATGCTCTGAATGAAGCCTGCGGTAGATAACATCTACATTTTTTGTGACTTATAGGGGATCTTATCCTATTGAGAAAGAACCCCAGAATCCCTAGTTTTGTAGGCCAAAATGCTCTATCAATTGTGAAACATAGCCATAGGAAGGGATCCACAACCAAAAGACCTACCTCAAAACAAGAGAAGGCACAAAAACCTATGCAAGCATGCACTCAGAGGAAAACTAGAAACTAAAACATTCATTACCTTAAGGAGAATAAAACATGTGCAACAAAAGTTCTTGGAAAATAAGAAATATCCTAACCTACTATGTAAAGAGATTTACATTGAGATGGTATTAAACAAAACCATTGACTGGCTTATAAAAGTAGCTTCCCTTCGTAGCTAGTTTATGTTATTTCACATGCTTCTAGACTAGTAGCCTAGAGATAAATCTTGATAGGAATCTCAAATGATGGAATGCCTTACCAAGGTTGAGAACAAAAAGGATCACCCATGTGTGATTGTTTTCTTCCTATAGCAAAAGGGAAAGTTTCTCTTGCTCTTCTTGATGCTCAAAGGTGAGCATGACCATGAATGATTTGTAGATCTAAGCTAGATTTTTGATGGGATATCCTTATGATGGTGTTGGTTCCATGATATCTTGTTGATGAAATGAGACTGGATATGATGTCTTCTTTACTGGTACAAAGATCTCCTCTTTTTTCTACAACTCATGGATTTGTAGCTCATATGTTATTGACTTAAAATTGATGGATGAGAAGATGGAATTGAACTCATCCAAAAAATTTCTTCATCATCAATCTACTCTAAGGTTATATCCATTCCCTGAGATGCCTTTGTATCAGGAACGTACTTGTGATAGCTCGTAAGAACAACAAGCTCTTCTCATTGAACTATTCTCTTTACTATGATATCATGCATAGGTTGATGAAAATCCTATGTACATAATTTTTCTCAATCTCCTCCACATCAAAAAAGAAGGGAAGATCTTCAAATAAGAGGATTAGATCCTCTTCCTCTTTATCGTACTCTATTTGCAGAGAGGTTTGTTGGCATACAACCTTCTCAATATTATCTTGAAACTTCTCTTTTTCAAATTCTAACTCCTCTATTTCTTCTCCTCCCTCATCTTCTTCTTTTGGACCCATCTCTCCATCTTGGTAATAAAATTGAAGCTCATATCTAGTGAGGCGTGCCTCTTCCATAGTTTCCATTCACCTAGTCTTTTCTTCCTTAGCTGCAACTTGTATTGCAAAAAACTTCTCTTACTATTTTCTAAGAAGCTCGGCTTACTATTGTAGAATTTGAGCCTAATAAGAAATCTCCTCTTTCCACTGATGAGATTTTTTCTCCTCCTCGATATTCCTTAATTCTTTTTGGAGATTCAACATATATCCCTACAAATGATATTTCCCAAATTTCCCATATTTTTGTGTTGGGTGGGAGGGTAAACATGCTGATAGGAGCTAAAATAAGCCTCATGTGGCTATTGGTAAGAATAAGAAGGTTACTTAGAAGGTTTCATGGGGGAGAGAGGGTGGTAAGTACTAGAAAATTGCTCATAATTTGCTGTTGCAACAAAATATAGAGGAAAACAATGAGTATTTATTGCTTGATATTGCTGGTAAAGAGGTAAAATGGTTTCACTTTCATGAAAAGGACGGGGAAAAATCTTCTATCCATAATATCCCTCCATATCAAAGCATAAGGAAGGGAAGATATCTACAAATGATATTTTAATTAAGAGGGAAAGGTATTCTCAAAATAGAGAACCAAACATATACCATCATAATAGGTAGATAATTTGAACTATAGAATCACCAGCTTCTTGAAAAAGGCCTCTAAAAAGATAAATATATTGAATAATGCATAAAATCTTCAGTTGTGAAAGTTCTATCCCACTGAGCCTACCAAAAAAAATGTTGATCCTCTTTTAGGCTCACACTTAAATAAGGGAAGTCAGGAAGCATCACAAGAGTGGGAAAAATTGTGGCTTGTGAAATAACCTCCATGACTTTATAGAAGTTGACTCTTCTTACTGGTGTTTTTGGGGAAAGGGGAGAGAGATTAACACAAAAACCAAGGCAATGTTCCATAGATTTTTGAAACCCTTTGAATTTACCTTTAGGAATAATAGGAACATAAGAACCCATAAATGAGCACAAAGTGCCATAGACTCTTCATTGTTGGAAACAAAGCACGATGACAAGATCCTAGACATAGGTCAAAATATTAATATATTCCCATGAGAAGCACCTGCTAAGGCTCAAGGAAATGTTCCTAGTATCCCACTAAAATAGCTATTCTAAAAGAATTTCATTTACCAAATGGCATGATATTTAACCCCAAATTACAAACATTGAAAGAGTAACAAGAAAAGGTTTAATAACTCGAATTCTATTTATGAATTATAAGAGCCTAAAAATAACAAATGATAGCTACATTCATTTAGAATTGACATGGAGCTTTAAATTTATCCACAAAATAGAAGAAAACACATAGTAAAAGAAAAGTGGGCATAGTATAGCATGTCTCCTCTATTGATTAAGTTAAAAATACAAGGCTAGGGTTTGGAAAATGAAATTGCAACTATCTTCTATGTGTTCTTCTATACAATGAACAAGAGACTCTAGAATAGAAGTTCTAGATCCAAAATATTGAAGGGGGATCCTTATTACAATGTGTCTGTAGGATTTTATAGAAGAAACCCTATAGATGATCCTTTAAAAACAAAATTGAGAAGAGTCCTACATTTGTGCCATGTGGGAGCTTCATCATGGAAGTTTTCATAGCTATCTTGACATGTTGATCTATTCATCATTATTTTTCTTCTATGCACACAACATGGATGCCACCTGTGCCTTTTGTAACCTCCTTTCCATCATGAGGGAATAAATTACTGCCTGCACTTGGAGCAATTCCTTATTTTTTGCATGTGGATATGATTGCAAACTAAGATTAAATCTGCCTTAGGATTCACCACTAGTTAAAAAAGTAGCATTTTTCTCCAAAGGAGGTGCACCTTCCCACCCATTTGAATCATACAACCACATACTAGAAACATGTTGGAACCAAAGATCTTGGAGAGGGGAAGCCTCACGTAGAGGCCTTTGAAAGTCCACAATGCAAACATATAGCCTCCACAATGGTGGGTTCTCTGTGAGAGTAGGAAACTTGAAAAAAAGGGTTGAAAACTCGGAAGAAGCCTCATGATATTAGCATGCTTCTATCCCAACTTCATAGGGCACAACTTTCTACTCATTTTTTCACCTCTGCACTATCTTAAACTGCCTTAATTATGCTCAGAATGGTCTGAATGAAGGCTACATTAGATAACATCTATAGGTACATATATGGAATGTAATGAATGCTTAATTGTTAAGTTTTAGATGGATATCTTTAGATGTTGTATTTAAGAGTTATTCTAGGTATCTAGGCTACCTAGATATTCATTGGAACTTTCTAGCAAGATAACTATATTTAGTTTTGGATAGATGATACCATGGTTTATCCTTTGGTTGGTACACATTTTTTGTAGATCAAGATATGGTATTGGTTGTAGCCTTCTCATTGGCCCCATAATATAATTATCTTTCAATATTTTTGAAATGTAACATGTACATCTTATCTATGACCTATCTTCAGGTCCTACAATAATGTGGTACAAAGTTCTCATATATGTAAACTATCTCTTAAATACATTACTAGCATGTTGAACTATATTGAAATATATATTTTTATTCAACACAACATATTTTTTTCTAAGCCAACATATATTTACGATTCTAATAGATATGCATATATAATGACCATCTATTTTGATCCAATAAGTGTGAGAGAATGGTGTAGGAGGACTTGAAGAGACAAAGGAACACACTTGGGTCAAGTGGGTGATCCAATATAAATGAAGAAAAATAAGACCTACAAGGTCATTTTGCAATTTAATAAAGCTCATGAATCCATTAGATTAATTGTTCAGTCAAGTTTGTCCAGTTTGTTACAAAATTGTCATATTGTCAAAATGCTACAAAATTGCCCAAAATTAGCATAATGATGTATTTGTAGGGTTTAATTGGGGTTTTAGGCATTTTTAATCATTTGTGTAATAATCAAGGCTTTTGGTCACCTTGAAATTCATTGGAATGATTTAAAATGCTTTGGAGGGAAAACTATAAATCTAAATTCAAAATGTAATGACTAGTTTGGGAAACTAAGAAAATTAGTATTTGTTAATGTAATGGGTGGTTGGAATCAGTTTGGAAGTTATTTTAGGGATATTTAATAATGTTTACATTACAATGGAAGGTGTTGTGGGTTTTTGACAAGAAGGAACAAGTATTGTACGAACTTCTACAACAAATTTGAATAAACAAGCAAGTTTTTGATAGTTTCATGATTGGTTTTCAGTTTATTCTTGACCTAACCTATATTGGAATCCATCAAACATTAATTAGGAGTGTTTTATAAATTCTTTCAGAGGTGTCTTGAATTTATATAAAGTATTTTGCATTGAAAAGTATTGACTGTCTTGAAATAGTATTGGTTTTTCCTTGTACAGATTTGTAAGTTTTCAATGGAATGAGGCCATCCCACTTTATGTACTTGATGTTTTGTTATGGGATGGACCTATTCTGATTATATTATAATTATACTAACATTCTTGGTGCATTCGTAAAGAATTTTGAGGGTGACCATCTAAAGTATGTTGAAGTTGGCATGAGGGAAATGCATTGAATTGGTGGCTTCAATATAGAAGTAATAGATTGGCCTTAATAAGGGAATGACTTGAGAATGGAATATGTTATTATAAGGTAAATATATGGTGTATCCTTAAGGAGAGGTTCTGGAAGTGAGTTTAAGGGTGTATTTGAGAAGGCGCTAGTTTTAGGGACATTTTAGTGAGGGTTTGGTGAATAGCCTATAAGAAAAGATCATATGGGAAAAAGGGTTTGAGAATAATTGGTTTTGGAAAATATTAGGATACTTTGTAAAGTGGAAAGGTCATAAATTATAAAGGGTAGATCCTTTGTAAAATACAACTAATTAGGCCTCTTGAGAACGGGTAAAAGGGACAAAATCAGAGAGGTGATCCAAAAAAAAAAACTAATCTTTAGGTATGTCATAGTACTCCATAGTGGGTATCTAAAATAGTCATTTATTTTCTCAATGTTTTGGAAAGGATGTGCCAAAAAGGGAAAGAGCATATTTTTTATACCTAATTAAGGAACAAGGCCTAATCAAGGGGCTAGTAGTGGGTTGCATGCAAGGTTAGAGGTTGGGGTTTTAAAACCAATTGAGAAAAGAGTAATTGGACATAATAAGACCATTCATAGTGTTCAAGATCATAGATTAAGCATAAGACCAAAATTGGGCACTTGGAGGTTCATTGGGTATCATGAGAACTTAGTGAAACTTGTTGACTTGAATCAATTTTATCAAACATATTTGGAATTTGACTTATGACCCCTTAACTCTGCATTAGAGAATAGGAATAATAGAGGTGATGTGATGTGATAATGGTTGTATGAATAAATAATTGGTGGTAAAGTAAGTGAGAATAATAAGAATCG
This sequence comes from Chamaecyparis obtusa, assembly GCA_027943335.1. NCBI lineage: Eukaryota > Viridiplantae > Streptophyta > Pinopsida > Cupressales > Cupressaceae > Chamaecyparis > Chamaecyparis obtusa. The sequence continues at coordinate 651,288 of BSBK01003401.1, forward strand.
TGAAGACTATTAGAGAAGGAAGAAGGCTTGTAATAGAGGAGAATATTCTATTTTGCAGAAGGTTTGATTGTTGGAAGATCTAATCATATCTAATGCAACTAGATACTATGATACTCATAAGATTTATTTTATTGTCATTAGTTATGAGGAAGTTATATTGTTTGTCAAAGTCATTCAGTAATGAAGAAAAGACAAGTCGGTAAAGCAAAGAAGGCTATTCAGTAAAAGGAAATAAAGAACATGGAATTTCAGTAAAGGAAAAGAAAACATAGGCACCGAGCAAGGAAGAACCAAGCATCGAGAAGAAAGTTGTACCAAGCTACATCAACCAAACCAATAAGAGAAGATAGTTACCAAGTTAAGGAAAATGTGTTATCGAGCATAGCAGGATGACACCACAAGAATCTTTAAGTACATTGAATCTGGACATTGAACAAAAAATAGTTTACTAATCTCAAGGAGATCGTATAACAAAAAATTGAAGATTGAAACATTATAATTACACATGGTTATGAGGTGAGATCTACCAATAAGAATAAAGGATGGAATATGCATTGGAGGAGTAACCAATGCTAGCATCGCTTGAAGAGATGATTCTAGAACACCTAGCACTGCTTCTAGAATTGTATAAATAAATTAGAGAAGTATAGAATCAGTATGGTGTGACATGTATGAATGCAAGAGGATATTGCATGTATGAAGAAGATTATTGAGGAGGTAATGAGTAGTGAAGTCACCAAGTACAGAGTAGTGAAGAATAGTTGGAGATTTTGATTCAGAAGTGAATCTACTGAGTACTAAATTGTTATTATTAAAGGTGCATAGTATGAGATAGTGAGTTATTGAGAAAATAGAGTATGAAAAGCATATGTTTGATGCAAGTTTTATAGATATATATAGTGTTACTGATTAAAGAGTAATAAGAGTTGTAAAGTATCTTAACTGAGAAGATCCTAATAGATCTTATTTGTAAATCCTTTAGCGAGGTGTAGTTCTTAGATTAGAATTATAAAATCCTTTAACAAGGTAGACTTAACAGTCTGAAGACTCTTAACTAGGTTAATACTCTTAACAAGGTAAGATATCATAAATAGCTAAACATTGTAGCTCTAACCGAGCAAACTTTATTTTGTAGTAGTGAAGTCTTGTGGGTGTCATCCCCACCGTAGTTTTTATCCTCTAACAAGGATTTCTGCGATATCAAATATTTATGTTATGTGTTATCTATTATATCTTTTATATGTTTCATGTGATGCATGCAAATGTTAAGGAGTCAGTAAATGGTTAGAAAGAAAAGTTTAATTTGTTTAAAAGTATTTTATAGTACCGATTCACCCCTCCCCTCTTAGTACTCACCTTTACATACTTAGTCCAACAATTGGTATCAAAGCTCAGTCTCTTATTAATAAGTTTAATCACTTAAGAGGAAAGATCTAGAGGAATGGAGAGCTATAAGTATAAAATGGTGATAATATGGAAATGGAACTAAAAATGGCCTATGAGGAAATTCATGAATTAAGGAGAAAATTAATGCATTCAATCAATAAGAGGAAGGAGCTTGCACATCAATTGAAAGACACTCAAGATCGGGTTGAGGAACTTGAAGAAAAGTCAGAGAGAAGCATGTCTAATGAATATGATGCTATCATATCAGAACTATCACAAAAGAGTAAGATGATAGCTGATAAGGTGAAAACACTGAAAATAGAACAAGAAGCATAGTCAATAAGGATGTGTGAAATCCTATAACAAAAAGGAAAAGATGAAGATGACAAAATAATAGATGAAGAAGAGAGAAGGAAAATGAATACAAGAATAGATGAGAAAGATGATGAACTACAACTGATTTGAATACATTGTATAACTTGAAGATCTGTGATTTAAGATCACTAAGTTGCTGATTAGATATGTAAGATGATTAAATCAGTAATATATTGTCATTGATGTCAACTAATTTTGACAATACTTATCTTGTAAGTTACTATACCCAAACATCTGTAGAAGAAGAAGAAAAGAGATGAAGAATAGATATATCTACATGAGGAAGATGGATATGACAGATAAGGATATGGAATACATTGGGTAGCTTATGGATGAGTCTATGACCTTATGTTATTGACTTGATTATGTTGCATTCATCTATGATGAAGGATAAGAGAAAAATGCATAGGGCAATGTTGTTGGTTAATGAACCATTTTAGTATACACTGATGCAGTGTAGTGTATACCGATCACAGTACAAATTGAGCTTGTGTTCACCGACATATTTCTTTGTTAACCGAGTAGAAGAAAAGAACTAAATGACTAGTTTAGCCGATGGAAGTTGATGAGCTGTAAAGTACCTCAAAATCAAAGATGAAGATAATGTTTGTTACGAAGATCGACGACTAACATAATTCAAAGAAGATCTAAGGGATTGAAACAAAATGTATTACTAACACATCAGTCGGGGAAGGTTTAAGCGACAAAATAAAAAAAGAAGATTAAGTGGAAAAATTTGATGGATGGAATTAAAATGATTTACTCGTCTATTTAAGAGATTGGGATTTCATGATGAAATCATGCTAGAAGAAGGAGACTACAGAGATATTGTGTGAACAAGCTTCATGCATGCATGATTAGACTGGTTAAGGACAACTAAACTGTAGAGATTACCGAGCATCAGAAAGCTATTACCGAGTGATAGTAAGTTACTAATTATTAATTGAAATAGAATTGATATATTGATAAGAGGATTTGAATGAGCTTAATATAGATCTTATAATATGCAATTGAAGTTGTGTTGTAATCAGATCAACTGCTGTTACATTTTAACCATTGTAAACAGAGAAATCTCTTAATAGAGTGGACTAGAAAGTCTTGTAATGTCATTCATAGAGGTACATTTGTTATCCTATCAATCCCATAGTGAATGCTGGTTGGATGATAACGGTTGGTCTAAAATCCTCTAACAAGGTCACACCTTATAGTGTGTTTGTAACCTTTAACAGGGTTGGGTCTTCATTGACCTCACTTTAGAAGAGTGAACAATTTTTGGGTTGCTGGTCCCAGGTGGTTTTTCCCTTCATAGGGTTTCCACGTTAAATCTCTTGTGTTATGTATTGATTGTGATGATTGTTTATTGTCATACTTTACATGTTGCATATTGGATTTGATCGGTAATTATTATATGTTATTAACTAGTAATCGGTGAAAGCACATACATAATACTATTTTAGTTTACCAAGCTGTAGAAGTTTTAGTAAATTGTTTTTGGATATACATTTTGTGATTGGGACTATGGATAACTGATTCACCCCCCTCTCAGTTATTCTAACAATTGGTATCAGAGAGATGGTTGCTTAGAATAGAGTTTTAAGGACTTCAAGACAAAGATCTCAAAATGTATAAGAGGGAAGTGCCAAAGATAAACAAAGATAAGTTCACAGTATGGAAAAGCTGAATGAAGCTGCATGTATCTAGAATTGGGAATTTCACCCTTACACTAATGGAGAAAGGCTACATTACACTGCCCACTGGTACCTTGACTCTTGATCAACTAAGAGACATGCATGAACATAATGTTACTATGCTGGAGATTGTTGCTACCTGTACTGATGCCGAATTTGAAGATATTAAAAATTGTACTACTGCTAAAGGCATGTGGGATAAACTTGCTCAAGTTTATAGAGGTGATGTGAATGTCAAAAGAGCCAGAGCTGAAAGCTTAAGGGGGAGATTCGATGATATGAAGATGAAGGAAGGTGAAAATATTGTGCAATACACAAATAGACTAAAAGAGGTAGTACATACTATTAGAGCATCTGATGGTGTTATTGATGAAGAGACAGTGGTAAGAAAAGTTCTTAGAACCTTATTACTAGTTTATGCAATCAGAATATCTACAATTCATGAAACAAGGTCTGCATCTGGTAACAACCTTACTCTTGATAATCTGATTGGTAAGCTTACAACCTTTGAACTGAATAACTTTGATAATAGTGTTGTACCGTCTGTTGAATATGCTTTTATGTCTTCTTTGAAGATTGGTAAGTCTAGTAGAAGAAATAAGAATGATGATAGTGATAGCAATACTGATGATGAGCTTGATGAACTTGAAGCTCTTATGACCAGAAGGTTACCTAAAGGTAAAGGTAGATATAGAGGTAAATTACCTTTAGCATGCTTTAATTGTAAAGAGGTTGGTCATATTGCTGCTAGATGTCCACACTGGAAAGATGATGATAGAAACAAAGACTGATCTGGTGAAGGAAGCTATGGGAGAAGAGGAAACATAAGTTATCGACACTACAACAGAGACAACTAAGACAATAATGACAAAGGCAAGAAGGTGTGCTACATTGCAGAAGAAGATGTCACCGATACCAACACTAATGAAGATGTGGAGGTAGTATTTGTTAAAATGAAGGATGACTTAGAGGAAGATGAGAGGTATGTAGAGACAACACTTATATCTAAGGTTAATAAAAATGATACATGGATCATAGATAGTGGCTGTACACATCACATGACTGGTGATGAAGAGAAATTTGATCATCTTGAAGAACACAATGGAGGATCTATTAGAATGGGTAATGATGCGCCTTGTATGGCTAGAGGAAAAGGATCCTTGATGAAAAATGATAAAATAAGATGTGATAATGCCTATTGGGTAAAAGGTCTAAACTATAATTTGCTAAGTGTGGCACAACTAAAAAATTCAGGCCACCGAGTTGCTTTTGAGAGCAAGAAAGTGAAGATATATGATGATGGAGGAAGACTTATTGGATCTGGAACACAGTCGAGAGGTAATTTGTTTTATCTTGATAATGATCAGTCTTCTTGTTTAATGATGAAAGATGAAGATGCATGGTTGTGGCATAAGAGGTTATGTCATGTGAATTTTGATAACATGATTAAGATTAGTAAAAAGAAAAAGGTTAGAGGTCTACCTAACTTATCTAGGCCTGATCATGTTATGTGTCATGAATGTCTGAAAGTTAAAATGACAAAATCTAGTTTCAAAAGCAAAGATTACTCAACAAAGAAATTACTTGAGTTAGTGCATACCGACCTATGTGGTCCTATGAGAACTCAAAGTTCTGATTACTGAAAAAATAGGTTTTGAAGGGACCCAAAACCCTTTACAACTTAAGGAGAAAATGATAGGAAATATTAAGCATAAACAGAAAAAGATGAGACAAACAACAACGAACTGTCCATACTAGGGGCTACAAAGCTAATGAAGAAACCCTGCCAAAAAGACAACAAGAAACACAAAAAAAGCCAGCACGAGCACCAGGCTACAAAAATCCAACTTTTTCATCCAGCATTTTCTCCATCTTGGCCTGAATGTTATCCATCCTGCCGATAACCCTTTTCAGTTCATCCAGATTATTCTTAATCATACGGGATTTTTTCTTTCCATGGGTCCAAGAACTAGGACCACCACTATCCAGCAGAGGAGCGCTCCTAACCTTAGTATTATCCTCCGAAGCATTGTTGAGCAAGTTAACTAGAGCCTTTAGATTGGTACTAGTAGCCTTCGTACTGTCCATACTGTGCTGGAGAATGTTGATAAGAGTGTTATCAACTTTATCCATTCTATCCCTCAAATCAGCAACATGGGGGTTAGCAGATCTCTCATTGAGAAGAGACTTCACTTTCTCTTGGAGGATGGTGTTGTTAGCTTCAAGCTTTCTACATTTCAAATGGAGTCTTTTAACTTCATGAAAACACCACTTACTAAATCTGAACAAGTAAAGGGCCTTGGCTTTAGCAGTCTGCAAGACACCAGTAGTCACCTCCTCCCTATCATTGAAATCTTCAAATATAAGCTTGATAGTGGACTCTCTAGCCTTCCATTCACTGGACTCCTCGGTACCCTCCTGATTGTTATCCTTAGAATCTTGAGATATGGGCATATCATGCCTCATCCCCTCAACAAAATCCTCCAGAACGGGCACCTCCTCCTTATTACAATCCTTGTCATTTTTCTATTTTTCTGCATACTGAATGGCCATATCAACCAGGTCCTCAAGGCTATGGGAATTTAGCACCTCAGTGCTTTCAGACTTAGCCTCTTCAATTTTTGTATCTTTTTCCTCATTTGTTCTCTCCTGAATATTTTTGCTAGGGTCCTCAGCTTTAGGAATGTCTTTATCCTCATTGCACAAGGTAGTATCCTTCTCCACTATGCTCATAGGCTCATTCTCATCTCCACACCTCTGAGCATCATCAATACCCTTCATGTCAGTATCATTATTCAATTGATCCCCCTTTCCAGTTATCTCCTTATTCCCCTCTTTTGAATTCTTGCTGCTAACCTCTTCCTTGTGCTCTTCCTGATCAGACATAGCCTCAGAATCATCAGTCTCTTTCTCATCCTTGCTAGGGATTTTCATCTGCTGGGCATTTTCAAAAACCTCATCCTTAGAGTCTTCTATTTTTGAACCCTCAGAGTCACACTCCTCCTCAGTAGCTTTCGAGCAAATTTTCTTCGAGCTGCTACCTAAATTGTCCTCCGCCTTCCACTTAACAGACCCAGTCTTAGACTTCTTAGGGCTCATTTTGCTCTTACCAGTAGAAGGAGTAGAATAAGGGATAGGGATGGTTTTCTTCATATGATCATGAATTAACAAAATCAATCCCTCATGTTTCACAGCCTTCTTAGGAGAACCCTTATGTTCATTTATGCTTTTAACCAAAGAAGTGTACAGATAAAAAGGAATATTGATGGTATCCTTGTACCTGAAGTGATTTAGGAACATGAAATGATGGGAATGAGCCTGAGTGAAGTGGCCATCAAGGGTAAAGTATTCCATCACAACCTGCAACACATGGTGCCAAATCTCCTTGATCTTGACAGGTTCCATGTAGCCATTAACCTTTCCTTCCGCAAAATCAACCTTTTCTTTCACAGATTTCGGGAACTTTTTAGCCGCCATGTCCAAAATCTTGTGGTTTCTATAAAATTTCTGACCTTCATTAGGGATTCCTGAAATTTGAGCTATAAGCTCAACATAAATCTCCAATGTTCTTCCATCAATGGTGACAGAATTGTCTTTCCAGCCTTCAACAATTTTTTGGGTTACTTCCTTATCAAAGCCATGCAATTTTTCCAAATAAGGGGTAACTCCACCTTTTTTCAACTTATGCCAAACCATTGCCATATCTGGTTCCTTAAGCTTGTTATAGTTATCCAGTTCTTCACACTTCAGGTCACCCCCCAAATTCACGGAGTTCAGGGACACAGAGCTATCAGTGAAATTAGAGCCGAAGTAATAACATACCCTATTAACAAAATTACCACTATACAGAGCCTAGGAAATGTGTGAACTGTTAGTAATGACGTTGCTTAAGAACCCGCTCCATACTTTCCCATAATTATAGTCAGACTCCATAGGGCTTAGGCGAGTCTCATTAATAATTCCCAATCTTTCCTTCCTTATTATTGATTTTATCATAATTAATGTGAGATTTAGTGTCCTCTCTAAAATCAGCCTCACTATCCCAAGTGATGACATCAACAGACTTAACCCCAATGTTCACCAAACTATTCGCCATGGTGTTGCCCTTGCGGTATGTTAGGGATTTTTCTTGTAGGGTCAAACTTGGCAAAATTATAGGCTAGATTCTCAGTTAAAAGGGGCTCCAAGTTTGCAAGAATAGCCTAATTAATGAAGATTGGATAAGATCCTCCTTCTGCTTCGAGCTCCACAGGACTCAGGTGGGTATTGTCTATGAATAAGTTACTATATTTCAAGTAAGCTTTTGATTAGTGGATTAGGTCTTCACTGTCATGCTATTATATAATCTCAAGTAATTTTAATGAAAGATGATTCTGTAGGTAGCTGAGAACATCCTGATACAGAATATGACAAAGGAAGTTACCAATGGAATAGCATACAACAATGGAATAAGGATATGAATCCTTCTTCTCTTTATGAGTACAAATCAAGGAAGGTTAACCTCTGATTCTCTCTTCAAGGAATCAACAAACTGAACTATATCACCTAGATATAATCCTTTCATAGTATGCTTGAAATTAGAAACAGAAAAGAACTGGTAATGAAATTTTATGTTTGATGACTTAAAGATAATTGCATTACAAACAACCAACTGGTGCCTATTCTTGGGCAGGGAGTCAAAAGATGTAATCCACAGGTTATAAATCAAACTAAATACTACAAATGTGAATGGAAATCTAAACAATGCACACTCAGAGAATATTGACAATCTACAAATGGAATGGCTCTGGCAAAGTGGCTAAATGGGCACATAGGGAGCTGAAAATTGGCATGATGACTCATTCCCATGTTTACAATATGATGTCATAACCGGAATGTCATGACCAATCACAAGAAGGAAGGTTAACCTCTGATTCTCTCTTCAAGGAATCAACAAACTAAACTATATCACCTAGATATAATCCTTTCATAGTATGCTTGAAATTAGAAACAAAAAAGAACTGGTAATGAAATTTTATGTTTGATGACTTAAAGATAATTGCATTACAAACAACCAACCAGTGCCTATTCTTGGGCAGGGAGTCAAAAGATGTAATCCACAGGTTATAAATCAAACAAAATACTACAGAATGCCTAACAGACTGTATGCAATCCAGACAGAGTGCCTTACAAACTATCCTCTCACTTCCAAATTGTTGCATCAAATCCTTCAATAATGCCTTCTCTCTAAAACCATTTATGAAATTTACTTCTCTCCTTGAGAGAAACTCACAAATGATTGAACAAACTACCTTGTAGTTGGTATGTTTTTAGATGCCTTACAAATAAAACATACAAGAGCATTAACAGAATGCAAAGAGACATAACAACAGAGAATAAGGACTGCACTGTATTTTATTGAAATATTCTTGCTTCAATACATTAATAACAGAAAACTCAAAGCATAGACAAGATTGAGAAATTTGTCTTGCAAAAATACATTCAAAAAACCATCTGGAAGCCTGCTGTAAAATCTTCTGAGTGAGAGGGCAGAACCAGTCTGAAACCCTTCAATAGAATAGAAGAAGAAACAAGAATAGGAACCCCTACAATTGAGAAGAGAAAAGAATAAATAGATTGAGCGAGAAACCCTAAAATTTGTACTTGACCAACACTTGTCCATTCTGCAATCTAATCTCATAGCCTTCTTGCTTCTTTGAAAATATGATCTTCTCAGGCACCTCCAAAATCTGATAACATATGTCCTTTTTTGCATAAAATCTACTCATCTACTGGAAATTTGATTTCTTTGACCTTTACTCTTCCTTGAAATTCAATCCTCTGTACCCTCTGATCTTTTCATCCACTGAAAATTTGAATCATTCCCCCTGCTGGATCTGCAAAATCAATCAATTTTGGAAGAAGAAAAATCTCCCCAAAATTTGGTCGTGGATTAAAAGCCTTTACTACTCTTGGCAACTTGATCTCATCTAATTCTAATGACCATCATTACATCCGTCATCTTCTGGCGTTTCCAAAAACATATTATACTGCCATATTTTGATAAAAATTGAATCTCCCAAACATTTTCGTGTGAACAGCTCTGCCATTAAAAAATTTTGAAATTTCTCCAAAGTCTGAACTTTATAACTTTTTAAATCTTTTAAAACTTTTAAAATCTGCACATGCCACCAAAACTTGCCACTTGTCACCTTCTCATTGGTTGCTCAGACAAACTCATCTTTAACCCTAGTCCATCTGGAGATCTGAAGACTACATGAATCTCTAAGTCTCTTAGTCATTTCCTTGACCATGGTTTCTTTTATAGACTTGGAGAAATCCCTTTAGTCTATAAATCTCATAATCTTCATCTGGAGACTTGGAGACTAAGTCTCTAAGTCTCATAATGATTTCCTCTTCTTTTATTTCTTTATGAGATTTGGAGACTAACTTTAGTCTCTAGATCTCTGAATAGCCATTTGGAGATTTGGAGACTAAGTCTCTAGATCTCATAATCACTTTTTCTCATTATGAAATTTGGAGACTTCCTTTAGTCACTAGATCTCTGAATAGCTATTTGGAGATTTGGAGACTATGTCTCTAGATCTCATAATCACTTTTTCTCATTATGAGATTTGGAGACTTCCTTTAGTCACTAGATCTCTGAATAACTATTTAGAGATTTGGAGACTAACTTTAGTCTCTAAATCTCTGAATGATTTCTTTCTTTATTTTTCATTATGAGATTTGGAGACTAACTCATCTAGAGATTTGGAGACTAGTCTCTAAGTCTCATAATGAACTTTTTCCTTCTAGAGACTTGGAGACTAAGTCTATTTGGAGATTTGGAGACTAAGTCTCTAAATCTCATAATAATTATCTAGAGATTTGGAGACTTGGAGATTTGGAGATCTCAAAATAAGCTTTTTCCTTTGTGAGACTTAGAGACCTCTTGACAAGTGTCCCCTTTTTGCAAAATTTCTTCTGGGCCCACTGGCATAGAAATCGAGGTGGGTGCACAACCCTGGGCATAGTTTTTTTCACTTTGATTTATTTCATATGTTTGGAGCATTCCATATAAACACTTCAAATTTTGAAATTGGGAGCAATGTGGGATAAAACTTTATGAAACATTATTGATTTTTTGTTGCTGCTAGTACTCAGAGGATCATAACTTTTGATTTTCAAACTGAATTTTTCTAAAATTTTTTCTATACAATGTACACATGGTTGTCTCAAACATATGTAAAATTTAGCCTGACCTAGTTTGTATTTTTTGAGTTATGATTAAAAACGTGACTGAAAATCTGAACAATGCACACTCAGAGAATATTGACAATCTGCAAATGGAATGACTCTGGCAAAGTGACTAAATGGGCACATGGGGAGCTGAAAATTGACATGATGACTCATTCTCATGTCTAGAATACAATGCCACAACCAGCATGTCATGACCAATCACAAGACAAAAGGTATTCAAATGCAAACAGGGCTTGCTTCAGCAAATTGACACTTAGGCAAAATTGTGCAATTTGACACTTGCTCAAAATGGGACTTCACCGAATGATTCAAGATGATAAAATAACATCATAGAATGCATGCATATGCTGAATGGAGTGTGTTAAATATATGAGACACCTCATAGGCTTCAAAATGATAGCTGGGTACATATGCATGAAAAACATTTAAAAAGCTTCAAATTGCAAAATTTTAACATGGTACACAAAACCCATGATGCATTTTTGAGTACCAACAGTGGCTCTAACTGTGGACGTATGCCCCATGTGGGCATGCAGAGAACCTTCAGAATCTTTTGGTAGAAGCAGATCACCCCGTAAAAATCAAATCTAGATTTTCTCTTTCTTCTCCTTTCACCTTTCCTTTCTAACACCTCTTCTCAAAAAATAGGAACCCAACTAAAAGCAAACACACAACTAAAAGAAAAGAAACTGTACAAACATGAAGCTTATTTACAAAGGCCCAAAGCCCCAAAACTAAAATCAATCTTTACCTCTGTCATACATTTGGTTTTCATTTCTTTCTTCTTGAGGTAAGCTGGGCATTTTATTCCCATTTGTTTCACCAAGCATATCAACACTTTCAATCAGCTCATTAAGCAAAACAAAATAACTATCTTCATTTTCATAGTGCATATAAAAATTTGAAACACTTTCTTCATCTTTCTCACTATGAAAATAAGACTCAGCATGCTCATGAATACTACCATTAGACTGGAATTGATCTTTATCTACTGATTCACGCATGCTATCAATCTGAAATGCAAAAGTCTCATACTCTACTTGATAAAAATCATCATTCAGACCTTGACTTTGCATATACTTAGCAGTAGTTGGTTGGAGTTCAAATGAATAATCAGATTTATACTCACACATTTCATCATCATCAAATTCTGAAACCACTCCAAAACCTCCGAATGCATCTTCATAATCAAAATGCTAATTATTATTCATGCCACAAAAATCATTATTAATTTTACTATAAAGTGCTGGCTGATCTTCAAATACAAATCTATCAAGCACTTCATCATCAAACTCACAAAATGCAACATCATCATTTAAAACTCTGTCAGACATGGAAGAAGAACATTTTGATTTCTCATAGAATGAAGATAGTATCTTATCATTTTCATCCGGTTCAACTAAATCTAAAACCTCCATGTGCTCTTCAAACAACAGATTGATAACTCTATGTAATACTCCTCTTTGAACACTATGACAAAAAATGGGCTGATCATCATCAAAATCCTCATCATATAAAGCATTAGTAAACACTTTAAATTCACTACCCATTTCATTTTCATGGAGACTCTCAGCATATGAAGAAAAATCAGAACTATATGAAGATTCACTGTCAACATCGTCTACCAAGCATATAGTGTCCATAATTACATCCTCTTCATTATCTTGTTTAGGATAACCATTACGACATGACCATAATTCACTCCTAAACTCTTTGCTATATGATACAACTTCATTATCCAATGTAGAACCATTAGATAACCTTTCATTCAAATCTTCATGTTCATTGATATCACATCGAATCACCATTTCCTTATCTTCATACTTTGAGGACAAATCACTCTCAAACTCTTGATATTCAAACTGATTTATATAATGCAAAAACTGAGATGCATTTTCATTTTCAGATTTAGAAAAAGAAATCATACCTTCACTTTCAAAGGAGTGTTCACTTCCATCACTATTTTCTTCTTCCCATGTTGCATCTGACTCATACAAAGACATCTCAACATCACTGCCTTCTTCATTCTCACTTGAATAACCACTTTCAGCACTATGTTCCTCTGATTGTGACTGATATGCACTTGAATCACATTCTTCATCTTGTGTTACCGGCTCTTCTTGAAATGTCAGGTCAACAACTTCAAATTCATTATTAGAGACATAACTTTCAGCCTCTTCATTTGCACAAGATTGAGATATAGATAAACAAGTTCATGTCTAGAAACACTAACAACATCATGTTCATAATCGATGTTACAAGAACTTACTGTTGTAGCTAATTCATTCAGAATATTAGCACATTGCTCAATCTTATCAAAGTCTAAAATATATCTTACTGCTATAGCATCATGAACACATGTTTCATCAATAGAAAAAGACTCAACAACATCTATACATGTATTCTGATTTGAAATTTCAACTTGATTATAAACTATAACAGAAGTGTTGATTCGTTGATTTGAAACTAAGAGATCAACACTACATTCTTGTTTTCTTTCACATTCATTATATCAACATACATTCATGGAAAAATGACCTCTAGTCAATCCATACTTCAAATTATTTTCAATATCCATTGCAATTATAAATGCTTGATATAATGATTTAGGTTCTTTATCCCTCAATAAGTAATTCATTTTCTTATCAAATGCATTGAAGTAAACACTTACACACACTTGATCATTGGGTCTATAACTTTCAAGGATCTCATTCAAAAATTTTGTAAATCTGATATTGAATTGAGGAACAAGTTCATCACTCTCAATATGAATCTTCAAAAACTTACTATAAGAATGAGATATGCTTACCCTTTCTGCAAACTGCTCCATGAAGGCTGAACGCAACTCACTCCAAGATGAAATAGAACATGCTGGTAGAAAAGAAAACCAGTCTCTAGCATCACCTTCCAAATTTTGAACAAACAATTTCATATGCACATCCTCATGAGCAATTTCAAAGTCACACATCAAGTCACTAAATAACTGAACATGATGACTGGTTGAAACAAGATGGTTCCCATTAAACTTAGGTAAACTTTTCCTGATATCATTAGGAATGACATTTGGGAAACCATGAATACCATCAAAACATAATGGCATATATCTCCTGGTAGAAATAGATCTAGAAACTTCACTAACCGGCTGCATGCTTGATGAAAAGAAATTTGACATTCTTTGAAACTTTGGAGCTCATTCACCAACAATAATTCTCCTTCTCAACTTGCAGCAGATCTATATACTTTCTACCAAACCAATTTCTTCAAACACACTTCACAAACTTTTAATTAACTCACAGTTCAAACCAGAAGTATGTAATTTCATTCTCATACGTCCTTTCTTTAATGACAAAACCATTTGATAAGGACCATGTGAACACATAAAAAATTGAATGGAGAATATCTGGAAGCCTTTGCTGATTGTTGTTGCTCTCTTCACATTAGATTGAAATCTGAAACAAGGCTTCATACCTCATGTTCATTCTAGCATAGAGTCACCACCTCTATTCAGATGACACAAAATTCTCACTGATCTTTCTTGAAACATCAACAGATTCTAGGTATTTTTTTTAAAATTTTTTTTACAATGCACACATGGTCGTCTCAAACATATGTAAAATTTAGCCCGACCCAGTTTGTATTTTTTGAGTTATGATTAAAAACGTGAATGAAAATCTGAACAATGCACACTCAGAGAATATTGACAATCTGTAAATGGAATGGCTCTGGAAAAGTGACTAAATGGGCACATGGGGAGCTGAAAATTGGCATGATGACTCATTCTAATGTTTATAATATGATGCCACAACTGGAATGTCATGACCAATCACAAGACAAAAGATATTCAAATGCAAACAGGGCCTGCTTCAGCAAATTGACACTTAGGCAGAATTGTGCAATTTGACACTTGCTCAAAATGGGACTTCACCAAATGATTTAGGATGATAGAATAACATCATAGAATGCATGCATATGCTGAATGGAGTGTGTTAAACACCTGAGACACCTCATAGGCTTCAAAATGATAGCTAGGTACATATGCATAAAAAACATTTAAAGGGCTTCAAATTGCAAAATTTTAACATGGTACTCAAAACCCATGTTGCATTTTTGAGTACCAACACGGTACACATGGGTTATGTGATTAGTAGTACACTTGGAAATGATGCCTTTAGCTTTAGCAATAATGTTATCTATTGTCCATGATGAAGGAGATATGCCTTTAAGGCAATTAATGATATTCAAAGAGTCGCCCTCCAACCAAATATTTTTGAAGTTGTATTTACTAGCAAGTTGTAAACCATAGTAAGCTCCTGAAGCCTCTACTAAGTTACTCAAAGTTACTATGGAGACAAATATTTTATTTTTTTTGTTGATGATTATACTAGATTAATGATAGTCATTTTCTTGAAGGAAAAATTAGAGGCATTTAAGATGTTCAAGTGGTATAAAGAAAAAGTTGAGAAAGAGACTGGTAAAGAATTGAAATGCTTAAGATTTGATCGAGGTGGTGAATTTATTTCTAATGAATTTACTAATTTTTGTAATGAGCATGGTATTAAAAGATAGGTCTCTGCACCGAGAACACCACAACAAAATGGAATAGCTGAAAGAAGGAATAGGTCAATTGTTGACTGTGCAAGGACACTAATGTTACAAAAGAATATTTCTTAGACATATTGGAGGGAAGCTGTTAGCACAATTGTTTATGTTTTGAATCGAGTACAACTGAAGGACACTAATAAGACACCTTATGAGTTATGGTTTGGTCACAAACCCACTGTAAGTTATTTCAAGATTTTTGGAAGTAAATGCTTTATTCTGAAAGATGAAAGAAATAGGAAGTTTGACTCAAAAGGTGATGAAGGGATATTTCTGGGATATTCCACTAAAAGTAAAGCATACAAGTGTCTTAACAAAGTAACTAATAAAATGATTGAGAGTAGTAATGTTTGAGTTGATGAGTTTGATGATAAGAATGCAGAGGAAAGCACAAAGGAACTGGAAGACTACGGTAGATTTAGTTACATTGAACAACTAGAGTACCTACTGATGCAGCAGACAGTGACAACCGATCAACATGAAAATAATATCGAGGAACATGAAAAAGAAATCGAAGAGTAGGAAGCATCCACTGAGCAAGCAAATGAACCTGCACAAGATGAACAAGAAAGAAGAGATCAGATACTGGTGAGATTTTTCAGAAGACATCATCCTGAGACACAAATCATTGGAAATAGACAAGCTGACATGCAAACAAGAAGTAAAGCAAGACAAGGTACATGTCTAGTTTGTGAATATGAATCGAAGAATGTAAAAGTTGCATTAGAAAATGATGAATGAGTTAATGTAATGAAAGAGGAAATAGAAGAGATAGAGAAAAAAAAAACTTGGAGTTTAGTACCCAGACCTGAGGACAAGAATGTTATCAATACTAAGTGGATATTCAGAAACAAGCTTAATGAGAATGAAGAGGTAACAAGGAACAAAGTTAGGTTAGTATGCAAGGGATATGCATAGGAGGAAGGAATAGATTATGGTGATACTTTCACACTTGTTTCTAGATTAGAAGGAGTCAGAATGTTACTTGCATATGCTACACACAAAAAGTTCAAAGTTTACCAAATGGATGTGAAATCAGCTTTTCTGAATGGGATACTGGAAGAAGTCTACAAAAAACAACCTGAAGGGTTCATTGATCTAGAAAACAAAGATATGGTATGTAGATTACATAAAGCTTTATATGGTTTGAAGCAAGCATTGAGAGCCTGGTATGAGAGGCTGCATAATTATTTGCTGAGTATTGGATTTGTTAGAACAAGTGAGAACAATAATCTGTACATCGAAGGAAATTCTAATGATACTATCTTGATTGCTGAGATGTTTATGGATGACATAATATTTGGAAGACAAGATCAAATCTGTAAGTCATTCGCTGATGAAATGAAAAGTGAATTTGAAATGTCTATGTTTGGAGAGATTAAGTTCTTTCTAAGCTTACAAGTGATTCAGCAGAATGATGGTATATTCATCACACAATCTAAATATATAAAGGAAGTCTTGAAAATTTTTGGCATGGAAGATGCTAAACCTATGGGAACACTAATGGCTACTAGATGTAAAATGACTAAAGAAGATGAAACTACTGAGGTAAACCAGACACTGTACTGATCCATGATTGGTAAGTTAATGTATGTAGTTCATAGTAGACCTAATGTACAACGTGCTATTGGAATAGTTTCTAGATTTTTTGCAAACCCTAGAGAGTCACACATGGTTGCTACAAAGAGAATCTTAAGATACCTAAAGAAAACTAAAGATTATGGACTATGGTATCCTAAGAAAGGCAAGTTTGAACTAAAGATATACACCAATGCTGATTGGACTGGAAATGTGGATGATAGAAAGAGTACCACCGGAAGAGCATTCTTCTTTGGTGAAAGACTTGTTACATGGACAAGTAAGAAACAGGCTTGCATTTCTCAGTCTACAGCTGAAGTAGAGTATGTTGCTACTGCTACTAACTATTCAAATATTGCATATATCAAGCAAGTGTTAGAAGGAATGAATGAGGTAATCACTGAGCCCATGATTATATATTGTGATAACACTAGTGCTATCAATATTTTAAAGAATCTGGTGATGCACTCTAAAACAAAGCATATATCAATTAAGTATCACTACTTAAGGGAACAAGTACAAGAGAAGCAAGTGAAGCTAGAATTTGTTACATCAAAAGAATAACTTGCTGACATATTTACAAAACCTCTACTGAAGGATACATTTGAATACTTGAGGACTAGACTTAGGGTCTGTCCCTTATCTACCGGTCACTAAGGTGATCTAGAGGTTGCATCAGCCTAATCTTATCAAAAAATCATACATGTTGATGTAGCAGAGTTCACACTTTGGACTTGTCATGTCCCCTTTTCAAATAATTAAAAATAATAACTTTGCTAAGGCTAGCAGGCTCAAAAAGTGAAGTTTCAGGAAAAGGGGCTAATCTTTGGAGACCAATGGATTAATAAATGAAAATTATTATTAAAATATGTATTATTTATCCCTCTTGGTTGTGAGTTAGGGTTATGCCCTCTTTTAAAGGGGTTTGGAGGCATTTCGGGCTCATTCTAGAACTTGATTTTTGCTCATTGCTTTGTTGTTCTTCAGAGGTTGCCAAACCTGTGGAGAAGGAGACCCAAGGATGGGAGTTTGTAGGTTTCTAAGAAGGCTAAGGATGGGAGTTTGAGGCCATTCCATGTGCAAGATCATGCAGAGTTTGCCCTTGTGTTGAACAATGCAAATTTGTGAGTTTTTGGGTGTGTTTCTTGTAAGAGTTTGGTGTTTTCGGTTGAGTATTTCATATCAGTTTGGTTTGCTGCTATATTGTAGACATTTTGATGATAAAATAGAGCTGAATATATGTATTGGGTTGTGGTTATACTCCTATGATATATTATTAGTGTTTTGTGGTGTTTCCGGGCTATTTTGTGTTGTTTTTGGGAGCTTGATGAGCATTATTTTTGTCCTCCGTTTGGGAGCTATTGTGTAAACTCTATACAGATCTAGAAATGTCATTTTGTAGGCCATTATGCTGGTGAAATTTATGTAAAAATGTCTACTTTCAGATTTATCAATAATATGTGAAGCTGTGAAGTTTTTGGCACTATTTCAGGCATACCCGATTTGGGTTTTATTGAGAAATTGGTTGATCTTTTGAAATATTGGTTGTTTGATTTTAAAATTTGATTAGAGGCTTTAAATATCATATAAAATCAGAAAGGGAACATTTCAATGGTATCAGAGCTATGATCTTTCTAGCTTGAGGGTTTGTAGAAGTTTATATGCAACTAAGTGAAAGAGAAAAGAGATATTTGCAGCGAGAAAAGAATAAAGAAATTTTGATCAAACCTTTAGTTGAAAATAAAAGTACAAAATCCAAGGAAGGAACAAGTATGGCTGACCCAGATGAGATGGCAAAGAAATTCTTCCAGGACATCCAGAATACTCAGAAGCAAACAGTGGATAGTTTGGCATAAACTAGAGAGGCTTTGTGGATATTGACAGAAAAACTGCAAGGAGTTGTATCTACTAATGAGAAACGGAGCACTTCAGAGGAGCCAATAAATATGAAACCCACACCCTCTAAATAAAAAAAAAACTATTTTCTTTCCTACAGATGAGCCACTAGTACCAAATCTAGCCCTTAGTCCTATGGAAGAGGTTACAGGTAACTTGATTGCATTAACAGCTACTTATAATGGCTTAGATGATGACTTTCATAGTTCGGTTCCTTTTAGAGAATATGTGGATATGATGAAGACTTTGATGCCCAAGAAAGAGTACAGGAGGGAGCATGACATAAGTGGGAGTGAGCTCAAAAATAAAATAAGCAAGTTTACAACACCTACTTTTGATGGAACAAATAAAATTTCAGCTAGAGCATGGCTACAAAAATTACAGACCTTGTTCACACTTAACCCCATGAAGGAGAGTGATGCCGTTCAATTCACAAGTCTACACTTGGAAGATGTAGCCTATGATTGGTGGTATCATGGAATGACTACTCAAGGTCATGATTAGGTAATGATGATTTTAGTCAAAGAGTGATAGATAGATTTGATCTCAAGGATGATGAAGAGTATTTTAAAGAATTGTCAAAGTTGAAGCAAACCAAATCAGTTAATGAGTATATAGAAGAGTTTCAAAAGGTGGTTGTTATGGTACCTGATATGAGTGAAAAGAGGATTGTTTATCTTTTTCTTGATGGTTTGGAAGATTCTATTAAGGGTTTGGTTAAGGCTTTCTCACCCTCAACCTTACAGGAAGCTATCAAAAGAAGCTTGCAACTTGAAACTTGTGTGCCTATGAAACCAGTCACTAATCAAAAACCCCCAAATCTTTGGCAACATAAGGGGAATTTTCAGAAAAAGACTTTTCCAACACCACCACCAAAGAATGTGATAAATGTAGCAAAAAAGAAGGTAGATGAAGAGACTAGGGGTGATTTATGAAGGAAAAAGCTTTGTTTCACTTGTAGAGAACCATGGGTTCTAGGACACAGATGTTTGGGGAAAGGTCAAGTGCACTATATTGAAGTTGCTTCAGAATCTGATTCAGATGAGCATGAGGAATTTCATGACACTAAGGAGGAGGAAGAAGAAGAGAAAGAAAAAGAAATCAGTAAGGATGGCACTTTAGCAGCATTATCAGGAGTCCCAAGATACCATCCCTTTCGAATTCGAGGGGTACTAGCAAGGCAAAGGTTGACAGTTCTTCTTGATAGTGGGGTAACTCAATTTTATTGATGAGGGATTTGTCATGAAAAGAGGGCTTAAAGCAGAAGATTTTGAGGGATTCAATGTTACTGTAGCTGATGGATTCACTATGCCTTGCACACGGGTGGTGAAACAACTCAAGATGACCTTAGGAGATTATGAGTTATGTGATGACTTCTATGTTGTTGGAATTGGGGAGACAGATCTTGTATTGGGTGTTCAATGGTTGCACTCTATTGGAGGCTATTACATGAACCATCAAACTATGAAGTTTAAATTTCATTCCAATGGGAAAGAAGTCTTATTGAGAGGCTTATCGAATGAAGAACCTAAGGTGGTCACTGCAAAGAGGATGGAGAGGACTTTTCAAAGAGGACAAGTAGCATGGGAAGCAGGAGTCATAATCCATCCAACAAGCTCTCCAAAGAATCAAGGTAATTTCCATTTTGAAATTCAAAATATTCTTGATAAGCATAGTATAGTTTTCAATGATTTGCCTCTGGGATTACCACCAGATAGAGGTTTTGAGCATGTTATAGAGTTAGAATAGGGTGCCAAACCAGTTATAACAACTCCATACCACCATCCAAGAGGTTATAAGGAAGAAATAGAAAAAACTATTAAGGAACTCCTGGACATGGGATTCATAAGGCCTAGCTCTAGTCCATTTGCATCGTCTATGGTACTTGTCAAGAAAAAGGATGGTACAATGAGAATGTGTATAGACTACAAGGCTCTAAAAAAGAAGACCATAAAAAATAGGTATCCCATACCATGCATAGATGAACTCATTGATGAGTTACATGGTGCTGTATACTTCTCAAAAATTGACTTAAGATCAAGGTACCATCAAATCCGCATGAGGAGGGAAGATGTGGAAAAGACTGCTTTCAGATGTCACTATGGGCACTTTGAATTTCTTGTTATGCCATTTGGCCTCACTAATGCACCAACAACATTCCAATCTTGTATGAATAAGGTATTTAGCAAGCATCTTCAAAAATTTGTTTTGGTATTTTTTGATGATATCTTGATTTAGAGTAAAACATGGGAAGAGCATCTAAAGCACATAGACACTATTTTGGGAATCTTGGAGCAGCAATCCTTCTATGCTAAGCTATCTAAATGTGAGTTTGGTTTGACATAGATCCTATATTTGGGACATATTATAAGTTCTAAAGGAGTACAGGTTGATCAACAAAAAATCCAAGCAATTTTGGATTGGCCTCCACCCACTAATCTTACACAGTTGAGAGGTTTCTTGGGGTTGTGTAGCTACTATAGGAGATTTGTCAAGGGATTTTCTCAGCTTGCTGCCCCCTTGACTGATTTGACAAAGAAAGAAACTTTTATTTGGACAAAAGAGGCACAAAAAACATTTGATAAGCTTAAGGAGGTAATGAGTTCATGCCCTGTGCTTGCAATTCCAGATTTCTCTTTACCTTTTGTTGTTGAATGTGATGCTTCTAGAGAAGGTATAAGGGTTGTCCTAACTCAAAGGGGAAATCCAATAGCATTTGAGAGTAGAAAATTAAATCAATCAAAGAAAGGTTACTCCATCTATGATAAGGAAATGTTGGCAATCATGCATGCACTTCATAAGTTTAGACAATATTTGGTATGTGGGAGATTCATTGTAAAGACAAACCATAATAGCCTCAGGTTCTTCTTGAACCAAAGGGATTTGAATGATCATAAAAAAAAAAGGGTAAGCAAATTGCAAGCTTATGATTTTGATATTGAATACATGAAAGGAAAGAATAATGTGGTTGCTAATGCTCTCTCAAGAAAGCCCACTTGTGTTCCTTAACATCTATCTCTGCTGATTGAAAAGTCTCCATACTTTTAGAGTATGCTAAAGATTCCTTTGCCACCAAGATTTTGGATAAGTTAGTGGATGATAACAGGTACAAGGTTGTTGATGAATTGATTTATTACAAGAATAGGATCTTCTTAGTGCCAGGATCAAAAACTAAGGAGAGGATATTAAGGGCCTTTCATGACACACCTTTGGCTAGTCATCAAGGATACTTCAAGACATATAGGAAACTTCAAGAGTGGTTTTCATGTAAGGGTATGAAGGAGGATGTCCTTAAACATATTAAGGAATGTATGGTATGCCAACAAAACAAGAGTGAGCAAATTTTTCCTGCAGGGTTGTTGCAGCCACTTCCTATTCCTGAACAAAAATGGGAAAGTATTTCCATGGACTTCATCACTGGGTTGCCCAAGGTTCAAGGTAAGGATTTCATATATGTGGTGGTAGATAGACTAACTAAGTATGCACATTTCTTTCCCATCACATCTGATTTCAAGGCATCACAAGTGGCAGAATTGTTCTTCAAGGAAATTTTCAGGTTACATGGCTTGCCTAGAAACATTATCAGTGACCGAGACAGTAGATTCCTCAGCTCTTTTTGGAAGGAGCTCTTTCATTTGGCAAGAACTAAACTCACTCCCAGTAGTAGCTATCACCCTCAAATAGATGGACAAATAGAGATAGTTAATAAATGGATAGAGGGATATTTTAGGAACTATGTTTCAAATCAACAACATGCTTGGGTGAAATGGTTGCACCTAGGGGAGTATTGTTACAATACATCTCATCACATGTCTATTGGTATGCCTCCTTTTTGTGCTCTTTATGGTTATGATGCCCTTTCCTTTGTTTATCTAGTACTTTCAAATAGCAGAGTACCTGCAGCTAGTGATTTCATTAAGCAAAGCTAAGACATAATAAGGTCCCTCAGGGATAATCTACAACATGCACAAAACTAACAGAAGTTGTATGTTGATAGGAAAAGGACTGAAATATATTTTGAGGTGGGAGATTTGGTATTTTTTAGGTTTCAACCATATAAGCAAAGTACCTTGAAGAGGAGTGGGGCAGAGAAGCTCAAGCCAAGGTTCTATGGGCCTTATAAGATCATCAGAAAGGTAGGAGAGGTAGCTTATGAATTGGAGCTCCCACCAAATAGAAAAATACATAATGTTTTCCATGTCTCTTGATTGAAGAAGGTTCTAGGCCAGAAAATCATAGTATCTACAAAATTACCACCTCTTGATGATGAAGGGAAATTAGTTTTGATACCAGAAGAGGTTTTGGATACAAGAGAGAAAAGATTGAGAAATATGAGTATCACAGAGCATTTGGTCAAATGGAAAGGATTACCATTGGAGGATGAAACTTTGGAAGGAGAACATATTATTGAGCATCCAAACCTTCATTTCTTGAGGAAAAACAATATTTGGGAGGGAGGACTTGTCATGTCCCCTTTTCAAATAATTAAAATTAATAACTTTGCTAAGGCTGGGAGGCTCAAAAAGTGAAGTTTCAGGAAAAGGGGCTAATCTTTGGAGACCAATGGATTAATAAATGAAAATTATTATTAAAATATGTATTATTTATCCCTCTTGGTCATGAGTTAGGGTTATGCCCTCTTTTAAAGGGGTTTGGAGGCATTTCAGGCTCATTCTAGAACTTGATTTTTGCTCATTGCTTTGTTATTCTTCAGAGGCTGCCAAACCTATGGAGAAGGAGACCCAAGGATGGGAGTTTGTAGGTTTCCAAGAAGGCTAAGGATGGGATTTTGAGGCCATTCCATGTGCAAGCTCATGCAGAGTTTGCCCTTGTGCTGAATAGTGCAAATTTGTGAGTTTTCGGGTGTGTTTCTTGTAAGAGTTTGGTGTTTCCGGTTGAGTATTTCATATCAGTTTGGTTTGCTTTTGTATTGCATAAATTTTGATGATTAAAGAGAGCTAAATATATTTATTGGGTCATGGTTATAATCCTATGATAGATTATTAGTGTTTTGTGGTGTTTTCGAGCTATTTTGTGTTGTTTTCGGGAGCCTGATGAACATTGTTTTTGTCCTTTGTTTGGGAGCTATTGTGTAAAATCTATACAGATCTAGAAATGTAATTTTTTAGGGCTTTATGTTGGTGAAATTTATATAAAATTTTTTACTTTCAAATTTATCAATAATATGTGAAGCTGTGAAGTTTTTGGCACTATTTCAGGCATACCCGATTTGGGTTTTATTGAGAAATTGGTTGATCTTTTGAAATATTGGTTGTTTGATTTTAAAATCTGATTAGAGGCTTTAAATATCATATAAAATTAGAAAGGAGACATTTCAAGACTTTTGTCTAAGGTTGTGAAAGGTTGGAGTACTAGAACAGATTTTCATAACAGTTTATCGAGATACAAAGAATGCACTGGACAATAGAGAGTTACATGGCTACTACAGAGCTATATGTTTATATTGTTCTTTGGCATTGTTGTCAAAGGGAGAGAGATCAATATGAAGAATATGGTGCCAAAGACAAAGGGAGAGAGATACATAAAAGAGAGTTGAAAAGATCATATCTGTAGAAGTCAGTCTGCACTTGCAAATGCTTTTAACATAGTGATTAAACATATTAAGCTAGGGAGAGCTTGTACCGTTACAAAATTTGTTGAAAGAGTTGTAGAATACATGTTTAGTATGTGTATGACATATTTCATATTGCTTGTGTTTCCATCAATGCCAAAGGGAGAGATTGATGAACTACAACTAATTTGAATACATTGTATAACTTGAAGATTTGTGATTTAAGATCATTGAGTTGTTGATTAGGTATGTAAGATGATTAAATCAGTAATATGTTGTCATTGATGTCAAATAGTTTCTTATCTTGTAAGTTACTATACCCAAACATCTATAGAAGAAGAAGAAAAGAGATGAATAATAGATATATCTACATGAGGAAGATGGATATGACAGATAAGGATAAGGAATACATTGAGTAACTTATGGACGAGTCTATGACCTTATGTTATTGACTTGATTATGTTGCATTCATCTATGATGAAGGATAAGAGAAAAAGGCACAAGGTAGTGTTGTTGGTTAATGAACCATTTCAGTATTCACCGATGAAGTGTAGTGTATACTGATCACAGTACAAACTCAGCTTGTGTTCACCGACACATTTCTTTGTTAACTGAGCAGAAGAAAAAAACTAAATGACTAGTTTAGCTGATGGAAGTTGATGAGCTATAAAGTACCTTGAAATCAAAGATGAAGATAATGTTTGTTATGAAGTTTGAAGACTAACATAATTCAAAGAAGATCTAAGGGATTGAACCAAGACGTGTTACTAACACATCAGTCGAGTCGAGGAAGGTTTAAGTGGAAAAATCAACAAAGGAGATTAAGCGGCAAAATCTGATGGATGGAATTAAAATGGTTTACTCATCTATTTAAGAGACTAGGATTTCATGATGAAATCATGCCAGAAGAAGGAGACTATAGAGATATCGTGTGAACAAGCTTCATGCATGCTTGATCAGATTGGTTAAGGAGAACCGAACTGCAGAGATTATCGAGCGTCAGAAAGCTATTACCGAGCGACAGTAAGTTACTGAATATTGATTGAAATAGAATTGATATATTGATCAGAGGATTTGAATGAGCTTAATATAGATATGATAATCTTCAATTGAAGTTGTGTTGTAATTAGATCAACTGCTGTTACATTTTAACCATTGTAAATAGAGAAATCTCTTAATAGAGTGGACTAGAAAGTCTTGTAATGTCATTCATAGAGTGTACATTTGTTATCCTATCAACCCCATAGTGAATAATGGTTGGATGATAATAGTTGGTCTAAAATCCTCTAACAAGGTCACACCTCACAGTGTGTTTGTAACCTTTAACAAGGTTGGGTCTTCACCGACCTCACTTCAGAAGAGTAAAATTTTTTTGGGTTGTTGGTCCCAGGTGGTTTTTCCCTTCACATGGGTTCCACATTAATTCTCTTGTGTTATGTGTTGATTGTGATGATTGTTTGTTGTCATAATTTACATGTTGCATATTGGATTTGATTAGTAATTATTATATAATATTAACTGGTAATCGGTAAAAGCACAGACAAAATACTATTTTAGTTTATCGACCTGTAGAAGTTTTAGTAAATTGTTTTTGGATATACATTTTGTGATTGGGACTGTGGATAACTAATTCACCCCCCTCTTAGTTATTCTAACAAAAGATAGGGAAATATTGAGGTTGACGCAAACTCACTACAAATTGACAGACCAAGTAGTTAGTGCAAATCAAGATGTTGCAAGGAAAGTTGGAGAAATTGTTGAACTGAGATCTGAGAATGAACATCTAAAAAATAATTTGAAATATGAGAGAGATGCTAATTAAGTCCTAAAAATAAATGAAGAAGCACTAAAGATATTGGATGAACAAGTGAGAAATTAAAGACAACCAAAAGATACTACTAGACTTGATTACAATGCAAACAACACTACCGAGATGAGTGCTCCAAGCAAGAAACTAACCAAGATAATATTGCTACCCCATTGAAGTCAAAGAAGCCTACATGCTACCATTGTGGGAAACCAGGACACACAAAAAATGTCTAGAGGAGAAAAAGAGGTAATTCATTGAATACTCCTAAGTTTAATGGTCATTGCTACAATTACAATAAGTTTGGTCATAAGGTATTTTAATGTAGAGAAAGAATTAATAACACTCCAAGGAAGCCAAGATTTGAAGGTTATTGTAACAACTGTAAGAGATATGGTCATAAATATGGAGAATACAAGTCTCAAAGAAAAAATGAGATATGGGTCCCTAATCGACAGAATACTGATAACAACCGACAAGGACCTACTATACCATGAGATTATAATGCAAGAATTACTTGTACTACAATTGGAAGAATTGGTCACATTGCTAAAATCTTCTCTAGGACACATGATATGAAAAACATGAAATCATGGAGAAACACTGGAATGGCTTGTTTTCATTGTCATAGAGTTGATCACCCAGCCAAAGACTGCAGGTACAAAAACAAGGATTCAATTGAGTGAAAATACTCAAGTCAACATTGATGATATTAGAGAGCATATGAATAATACTTGGAGAAGGAAGTCACAAGATGATGGAACAAAACTAGGAACAATTGATGGCACCACATCCACTGGATCGGGTGTACCTATATTCACTTAATCAGTGAAAGGTATGTATAGGAGCTGATAACCTAAAGTTTATCTTAAATAGGTTCCTAGATTTATTGCAAACATCCATATTAGCATACTAAGATGTATTTGGATATAAGTTTTGAAGTTATCATGTCATATGTTGATCGGTAAAGTGTATGAGTTATTTTACTCTATTCGGTCAAGGAAAGTGTAGTTCAGTTAACGGTAAAATGATGTTAGGTAAGAAGCATTAAATGAAAATTTTATAGCTATTGGAAGCCCTAACCAAGGAAAAAATATAAATAGAGGGCATGCTACTTCATTTTTACCTTACACTTTCATGAGCACTTTGAAGCATTGACAGAGACGAGATCACCGAGAGATTCTAAGCATTCAGTTGAGCATTCTGAGCATTTGCAAAGAATATTTAAGGTATTTCTAGCATTTATCAAGATGAGTTCATATATTTTAATTATTATTCAATTAGAACCCTAGTGTTTGTTGAAACTATTTCAAGATCAAGATGGCACCCAAGATTCAAAAACTAGTTATAGTTGAGACGATTGACCCTGTAAATCCAAAGTATAAGATTCCTCCCTCAATTGTTGTAGAAATTGACAAAGTTGGAGCCTTATCCTCAATCTTTCCAAGAGTTATATTGATTGAAGATGTTTGCGCCATCATCCACTACAAAATCGAAGACAAATTCCAAGGAGATATTAACACATCATTCTAAAATTTATGTGTGAATGGGAATTTGCAGAGCAACCACACACATTTGCAGACTAAGGGTTTGGTCCATGCTATGCATGTATCAATGATTTTCAAACATGAATGGATGAGGATTGTGTTAAGATGAGTGCATGATCAATTCATGTGGCTTGATGGACTTGTAAAATTCACAAAAGATCTCTTGTACATAGTAATAGGATTTTCGACTGTTGATAGAGCGAGGGCTTATAAGCAAACTGATAAGAACAAGTTATGTGAGCTTACCAAAGCTAAATGGGATGGAAGAGGACTAAAGTTATCTACATTAGAAGACTCTAAATTGAATTTTTCATCTAACATCATATCCTACTGGATAATCCAATCATCTCAGGTAGATAATGTACCCTACGGAGTAGTTGACATAGCGTATAAGATTGTCAAAAAGGATATGAAGATAGATCTTTATAAAATACTTTTGAAACATCTAGATGACAACATGAATGTAATACTCCAAAAATGGGCTATAAGTTCATTAATCTCCTATATCAACAATTCGAACGAAATCAACATCAAAGTCCTAATCTAAGGCACATCTGAACATCATCGAATCCTAATTGATTATCTTAAATTCTGCATCGGGGAATATTTCTAGTAATATTCCTAATCATCATAATTATCTTTGATTTAATGATTATTTGGCGATAAATCCTATTTATCCTAAAGTTTAATTAATTGAATATTCTTAATATTTAATTAATTAAGTTTAATTCTGCCACTTAATTATTTAATTGAATTTAATTATATTTATTCCTAATTATTATTATTTAAATTTGACAATAAATCAAAATTCCTATCACTAATTGATTAAATTCTTATTTAATTAATTAAAGCAAGTTGTCATATTTGATGATATTATTTTTGAATAAAAGTTTGATTAAATGATTGATTAACCCATAAATCAATTGTTTTATTTTTCAAAAATCAGTTAAGTTGGAAATAAATCACTCTATTATTAAATTAATTCATAATAAAACATGCACAATCAAGAAAAGCAGACAACTATCAATTATCAATTAAAGCTAAACTCTATTTTGAGTTAAACTCTGCTTTTGCATGTTTTCATGAGTTAATTATCTTTTATTTAAAAATAACTCAAAAATCAAGCTGAGTTATTTGAGTGATTTATGGCTTTTATCCATGCACCTCCAAAGCCTTGGATTTCTATAAAAACAAGGCTCAGCTCTTCATAATTCATCTCTCAAATCCACAAGAATTGCATAATCACGCTGGAGAATTGAAATTGGAAGAATCAAAGCTTCTTGCAAATCAACATTGTTGTGAGATCGATCTTGTTTTTACATTCATTTTAGCTTCATATTGCATATTATTGTTAGATCATTTAGCATATCATAGCATATCAATTTTTACATATCATAGATTCATATCAAGTTTTTATCATTCTTATTGCATCTAAAATAAAAAAAATATAGATTAATTGCATTCATATTCCATATCCATCTTTTGCATTCAAATCATTCATTTAGGTGTTGTCAAGGTCACTGATCTCGATAACAATCTGAGAACATCATACTCGCACCTATTAGAAGGTAGTAAATCACCTGGTTAGTTTAGCTTTCAATTCATTACATGATTTCATTTTTGCTAACTTCTAATGTTTTACTAAAGTGTTGTATCTACAGATCAGGTACAAAATTCACACACACATTTCTAGCGCCCACCGTGGGGCAATCCACCTTTACATGCTAGTTTTGATTCTTTTTTTGGAGCTAAAGCCCTAAAGTTTCAAAGATTTAATTTTATCTCTCAAAAAGCTTGGTGTTTTTCTCTAAATTTTTTTTGGCAGGTTGGAAACATATCAAGGAAGCTACAATAAAAAATTTAGAATTTTCTGAGATGTTTTAAATTTTTAATAATTTTTTTCTTGAAATTATGGAAAAAATCAATATCTGATTCAAATCAGCATATTTTTTAGAAATTTTTATATTTTCGGAAATCGTTTTAAATTATATAGAGGGTCCATTCTTTGTATTTTAAATTTGGATGCAATATAATAGCTCAAATAGTCAATTTACAAAAAATGGTCTGTTTTGATAAAATGGGTCTCTAGGGCACAAATGAAGATATTTTTCTAAAATTTTTACATTTTTGGAAAGCTCTCTATTTTTTAGTAGGGGTCTCTATTTTAAATTTCTATTTTTGTAGCCAAAATCATAAAAAAAATTAGATCTTGTTGACTAGGTCAAATGCAGCAAAAAAAATAAAATTTTGTGATGGGTATGCACTTTTTTTTTTTTTACATGGTTCAATGAATGAAATGAGTTGTCATTTGGGTTAATTGCTGGTTATTATTGCTGATAATAATTGATTTTTAGAGCTAACCCTAGGGTTTTCATAAGTTGAAGATATGTTGCATGTCTTGTTTGTTTGTTTGCTTGTTTTCTTATCGGAGAGTTTGTTGCTTGCTTGCGCGGGATTGCTTAACAAAGATAAAAATCAAGTAAATATATACTAAGCACATCGCAAGGATCTCAGGTATTCTAATTGTTCTAATAACATTTTTATTTGGACTTAAAATAAATTTCTTATGTGTTTGGCTTGTGTGCATCTTTTCATGCTTTTGTCTATTTCTACACACTTGCATAATTGATACTAGGTTGTGACCCCTTAAGGATTCATTAAGTAGTCTTAGATATTTGTGATTGATCTTGATTGCTATCTTTGGTTATTGGACTTGCTAATCCACCGACCCCTCATTCCACCCTGTGGTTGCAAGGTCAACGCCACATTAAAGGGGAGGGGTCAACATGATAGAAGCGTTAAGTGTTCCACTTGGCAACCTATTTGTGCTTTTAGGAACTCACTTATTTTCTAAGTTGGGGACTCATTTTTAGCTTGTGTGAGGTGTTAAGTGTTCCACCTTATGGACTCATCTCATATTCTCTTTAAGTGTTAAGTGTTCCTCTTTCTACTTTTTGGGTACTTTTGGTAGATTTGCTTTTTGGAAGCATACATCTGTGCTCACATAGTAATTAGGCCCTATGAACACTATTCATGATTCTTGAGAGATTGGATTCCTAGTGAAATCCTTCTTGATGATATAATCCTTGTAGGTAGGGAGGATACTTGTGCGTTTCACATTCAACTTAGTTAGTGCATCTTCTCTTATTGATCGATACATTCTCTCCCAGGAGAGGTTGATAGATCATGTGGGGTTGACATCACAAGCTTTGGTGAATCAAAATTGGTTAGTGCACCTTCTCTTATTGATCGATACATTCTCTCCCTAGAGAGGTTGATAGATCACGTGGAGTTGACATCATAGACCTTGGTGAAGCAAAACATTGTCTTAGCATGTCAGATTTATCTATCTACTTTGTTTGAGTTAAAAGTGAAAAGGCATAAAAAAACCTTGGATCTAGAGCCAAGTCCCCTTGTGGTACAATACTATGAGTCATCTTTAGAGAGGGTTAACCATAGCAGACATTCCCTTCATAGGGTAAACTGCATTGACGGAACCTCAAGCGGTAATAGCCATTTTCACCATGGTAGTGACAACCGCTATATAAATGTCCTTGTGGAAGAAATCTCCATGGGTATGGTTCATTGTTGGGTTGTCAAATCTCCCTAGCAACTCCTAAAGATTAAGTTCTTAGACTGTGTCAAAACCCTAGTGCACCGGGATTGGAGTTCACCCCTTTGGATCATAAAAGTTGCAGAGTCAAACCATTACTAAAAACCCTAGAGAGGCCAAATTTTTCATTTTCAGGAATATGTGCGTTATTGCAAAACTTTTTGGAACATACATAATTAGCTCTCTTAGGGATTAGCACAATTCAGTCACTTGATTGTTCATGGGCAAGGTTGCTTTTTCCCTTGCTCATTGTTTTCAAATGTGCTTGAAATCACTTGCTTGCTGTTCTATGTGCTTGTTTATCTATTTGACTACTAAAAATGAACAAATCTGGTATAATCTTCAAATCTGGACAGTACTATTTGCAAACAAACTGATACTGAAAAACTAAAAATTTGCAAATCTGAAGCAAAAATCCTTTCTAGTGTCAAAATTCATCCTAAAATTTCAAAACTTGTATCAAAGCCAAAGTCAAAGTCAAAGTTCTCATAGAATTGGTCAAAATTGCCAAATACCTAGCTTTTTCAGCCTAGTTCTAGAATCTGTCAAACAAATCACTGTGTCAAGAACAGAGCAGTAGCTATTGAGAATCAGTACACATGTCTCAAACAATCAGTACACATGAGGAAGAAATTCTAATCACTGCTATGATGAAACATATGCATGCTATGCAAGTTGAACTTAACAATCTTAAGAAAGATAAGGAACCTAAAGAGTTCTCCATGGAAGCTCTATGCCCTTTTCCATTTGATAAAGACTTGTACATGTCACCATGCCCCCGGATATAATTTGAGTAATGTGATAACCCTTATGATACCTCTTCCATGGAGAGTGACACATCCAGCTTTGGAGACTATGATGACTATGATGATAGACAATGTAATGACACCTATGACACCTCTGTTCCTAAGAGTCCTCGTCATGTGTTCCTACTTACTACAAATGGGCCATCACATTGGATAGATCGTGATGGTGATCCATATGATTCTGATTTTGAAAGAGACTTTGATGGCTTTTGTGGACGATATCTAGATGATACATCTACTTCTATTAAGGAATATAAAATGTACCGTGCTGATTTGAAACATCAATACTATAAAGATCTCTCCTCTAAAAACTCTCAGACTAAAAATAAAGATTACACTCTCAAGCAAGATCATTTTAATGTTGGACCTTTGTCTTGTGATGGCTCCCTTCCATCCCCTACTTCCTCCAATACTCATACATTTCCTAAAGCTTCTGAGTCTTTCAAATCTTTCAGAGAACCTTCATCTGACACAAGCCTTGATACTTTTCATGTGGTTCCCTATAATTATCCTCCAGGGCTACCTCTTAAAGAAACTCAAGCTAGCCTTCACTTGGCTGCAAATACTTTCAATAATGATAAACTTAAAGAGCCTAAGCCTTCATATGCTATAATCCCCACTTCAGCTAGTCCTCCACCATCTCTTCCAAAGTCATCCATACAATCCCAACATACTTCCTTGTCCTTAGAAGTGGCTTCATGTCAAGAGGACTCTAAAAATGATGAAGAAAAGAACATAAAGAAAGATTAAGATCAAGAACCCTCCATGTCATCCACTCCTTTTCCTGATGTCTCTTATCTACTTCATGGTTCTTTTGATCCTGTACACCCTTTTTCATGCATTCCACCATGTCTTAAGTCTTCTCCTAAGTAAGATCAAGCTACTACTTACACTGTTGAGCTTATTGAAAATCAAAATAACCTTACTATGCTTGCACTTTCCAAAGATGCTACTTCCATTAAGGTTGTTAAAAATGGTGTTGTTACTTCCAATGTTAAGCCTATTGAAAATCAAGAGAAATATTATGAGCTTATGCCATCCAAAGATCCTTGTCAAGATCAAAGTCTTCCATCTTCTTATTCTACCACTCCATGTTCATTTCCACTTTCTACTCTTCCTAAGTCTTTTCAAGCTTTGAACAATCCTATCAATGAAGGTGCTCATATTCAAGATGTACTTGATTCTATTGAAAATTCTAATGCTCACTCTAAAGATGCTGATATCCTTGGTTGTCATATAGATGCTGATAAACTTATTGATTATCCTTTTGTATCTTCCATGTCCATCCTTGGACCTCTTCCACCACTACTAAGGGCTTCACATCTACCTTCCATCTTGGGTCCTTATGTCCCTTCACTTTCCCCTCCTAACTTTCCTAATTCGCCATCCATCTTGGGTCTTTACATACCTCCATCTCCAATCTTTCCTCAAGATCAACATAGATGCATACCCTTGAATCCTTTTCATCCACCCACCCATCTAAACTAGTCATATCCTCCTTCTTCTTCCACAAGTCCCAAGTCTTTTGGAAGTAACTTGAATGTTCAATACAAGAGAAAGAAGCAATACAAGAATCCATCAAAAAAAGAAGATCACCATGTCTCTTCTAATAGACATGGAAACATAAAGTCAAAAGAGATATCTAAGAAAAAAATTACAAGACAAGTATGGGTTCCAAAATCCATCATTGAAGATATTCTCTTTAGATCATCAAAAAGAAATAAAAAACCTATGGCTATATGGATTTCAAAGTCTCTCTTGAAAGAGTCTGGTGTTGAGCAAAAAGTGAAATTGACATTCAAGCTTCCAAAGGCTTCCACTTCATTTCCCTCCAAAAATATTCTTCCATTCCATGTGCCTAAACCACAACATCTGCTATCCATTCACCATATTCCTTCATGTATTCTTTCATTCACATTTCCTCCATCCTCTCACCACCCTTCAAGGTGTGTGTTGATGTTGATCTTTCCTTCCTTTCCATCTACCCTTTCATGATCCTTCCATTCATTATCCTTCTACCTTCTATCATTTTTCCTCATTTGCCTATTCCTCCTATCTTCCAACCTCACTCGCTTTACATAAAACCCTATCCTCCATTTTTCTCTTCCATCTCCCTTTCCCTATCAGCATCTTTGAGCATATCATCTTGAATCCTTGGCATATCATGGTTTATCCTTTCAAGGAGCATTATCTAAAAAGCTTGTGTTTTTTCAAAAAAAAAAAAAATTGAAAATGTGCCTTGGTGGAAACTTGGAAAAAGGCACCTTGGTAGCAAAAGTAAAGAGAAATAAATTTTTCCTATGGTGAAAACCACTCCCTTGTGGCACTTTGGATAAGTACCGTGATGAAAACCTGGCAATCAAACATCATGCATAGTTCTTCTACATATTTCATCCATTCCATCTTCTCTCTTTGATCTTGACAATGTTGATCTATACACAAACATTTGGCTATTTTGTGAGCTATCTTACGATGATCTTGTTTTCATTCCCTTCCTATTTAGCCTTCATATCCATCTTCCTCCATTCATTTTTGCCTATCGCTATCCTTTTCCCCTTTGGTCTTGATCTAATAGAAAGAAAGAGTAAAACACAGTGCTATGAAGCCTCTTGACATGTCTACTCCTTTGGACTACATCTTGTCCTTCTTTGGCATTACGCTTTTGTGACTTATCCTATGCTGGCCTTTCATTGCTTGTCCAAATGCACTTTACATGAAAATTTTTTCCTAGCTTGGGTATTCTTGAGGAGTTTTCCCTTGAGGATTTCTTCCCTTCATTCTCCTTCATTCTCTTATCTTCCATCTCATCCACCAACTTGCTAATCTCTCTTGTTCTCCACCTTGCTAGACATTGGGACTGCACAATATGATCTTGCTTGGGAGTATGCAATGGAAAAAGATGCTATCAAGTATACCAAGTATCAGAATAAGTATCAAAACTAGTATCATAACAAGTATCAGAACTAGTATCAAAACCAGTATCAGAACAAGTATCAGAACTAGTATCAGAACCAGTATCAGAACCAGTATCAGAACAAGTATCAAAAAAAGTATTAGAACCAGTATCAGAACAAGTATCAGAATGCCCACAGGGGCTACACCTTTTTCTTTAGTTTATGGGTCTGAAGAGGTACTACCTACTAAGGTTGAAATCTCATCACTAAGAATCAGAATGCATGGTCTAGTAACTGATGATGACTACAGAGTGTCTAGGTTGCAAGAACTTGAAATCCTAGATGAGCACAGACAAGCAGCATATGATCATCCTAGAGTATATCAGAAGAGAATGTCTAGAGGATACAACAAGAAAGCTAGACATAGATAATTTCATGTTGGTGATCTAGACTTGAGAGAAAATCCTAAAAATCAATCCAATCGAGAACGCAAGGGGAAGTTTGAACCCAATTGGCTGGGTCCCTTTGTAATCACTACTAATTTTGGCTCTGGTGCCTATCAACTCTCAATGATTGAAGGAGAATAGCTCCGAGAACCAATCAACATTCTCCATCTAAAGAAATTCTATGCCTAAGGCATTCAGTCTATGGTAAAATGTCTTGAAAAAATCTTAAAAATTGGAAAATGTCCTGAAAAAATGAACATCTTGGTGAAAACCTAGCAATAGGCACCTTGATGATTCACAAAAAAATAAAAAAATATCAAAAGTACAAAAAAATAAAAAAAAATAAAAAATACAAAAAAATGAGAAAAAAAAAGAAGTGCCTTGGTGAAAACCTGAAAACAGGCGCCTTGGTAGCAAAAATAGAATCTTTGCCAAGATGGTGAAAACTCAGAAAATGGGTGCCACTTGTTTCAAAATGCTCCATCTATCAGTGCAATCTTGATCTTTCCCAACTTTTAGTCTTGCTTTAGTTTGTACATATCTCTCGGTTTGTTTCTGCATTCTTGTTCTCAATAAGTTAGTTTGTACACCAATCAGCTCAAGTGTATGTATCCTATCAATTTTTAACACTTGGGGGAAATCATAGTCATATCCTATAGTCTCTAGTATATCTTAGACGTATCATATTCAGTCAGAGTCTTTTGAAGCTTCATGTGAGTCAGTCAGTCAATCTTGTCTCCAGAAAGGATTTTGCATCAACAACAATCAAACACAAACTGAAAACAATCTGTGCTTTTCATGCTTTTATCTCCTTGTATGCTTACTGATTCGCATTGAGAGTTTTGCATATTGTGTCCCTTCGAGCTCTTCGATGATGTCCTTTATAGGATTTAGAGAGTGATGACTAGGGGCATAATCTTTTCTTTGTCTTCTGCTTGTATGTGAAAATCTAACGTCTTTGGAAATTCTGGATTGAAATGGTGTCCGACTGTAAGAGCCTCTATCTCAAATTGGATGGCCATGCGTACCTCAACCATTGATACCCAAAAAATTCAAGAAAGTTTGATCTCACTATTGTCTTTTTGAGTAAGTTCTTTCTCCTATTGTGAAACGCGATCTTACCTAAGGATGTGAATGATAAAGGGTCACTACGGGTAATTCACACTGGATTTAGAATGATCTCTTGACTATTTGATGTGTATGTTAAATGCAAATTGCTATATCAAAATGGACATAATATTCAGGTCATCCTGGCATTTGTGCCTTGGTGCTTGTATCTAATCTGACATTCCGAAAATAAAATCAATATTCATATATCCATGGTTGTTTGACCAGTGAGTGTTGTATTGGTTCTTGAGCATTACAAATCAATATTCATATGTCTATAGTTTCATAGCCAGTGGACATTGTATTGATTTATCCAGTTACCTAAAAGTTCAATGATGATAACAAATCGACACATGATCAGTGAGTAGGTCCTAGGTCTTAGGGTTGCATTATCATCCTGCATGTTTCTTTGCATTTTTGCACTTTGCATGATCTCACAAATTTCTTGAACACTTAAAAGATTCTTCAATCACCTCTTCCAATCTAACAAGAGCTGAATCCCACATGAAGGTTCCTCTAATGAAATAGCAAGTAGAATCCTTTTTCGGGATCAAAATCAAAATCTAAAATCATTCATATTATTAACTACTTGCATAATCAACCTTCAATCATCACAAAAATCTAGTATTCAACTTAACTGATTATCTTACATCAAACTATCAAAATTTCAACCTTGGTCAACTCATGGTCAAACCTAGTCAAACTTGGTCTTTTTGACCTCCAAACGATGCAGAATGCCTTCCTAGACGTGTTTAACCACTTCTCAAATCAATTAGCATGCTTCTGAACTATCAACGCTGACTTTTCTTGTCAGATTTCAATTTTAATCCCGAAGGGGGCATGGTATTGCACATCATTTAAGTCTATAAAATTTTTATCAATCTTTCCTCAGTAATCAAGACAACAACCATGTCTAGTTGCTGAATCATCAAAAGTCCTTATCGCTTGGGGAAAATCTATCATCACTTGGGGCATATCAGATTCGTCGATCCATATCAATTTGGTATCCTCCTAATCTTGTAATCTGTATCGGCTTTTTGCAACCATCGGTTCATCAATGTTATTTCCTTGGTTCTTCGGTAACTGAAGGGGTTAGATGTGATACCTACATCGTGGTTCTGCTAAGATAATTGAGTCTAGAATCGGTCACTCACTTCTTCACAATCCTAAGGTTTGAAATCAAACATTTTGACACTCTTTCACAATCATCGGTTCATCGTTGCTATAGTGAACATTATCTTTAGTCATTCAGGACCTAATATCTCCATATCTTTTAATCTGTTTCTATCTTGGAATCAGTTTATCTTTCAAATCAGTTTCATGTCTTTATCAAACACAGACTATCTTGAACCATTGCACTTCACACAGTAATTTAAAGAGGGGAAAAATGTAATACCCCAAAAATGGGCTATAAGTTCATTAATCTCCTATATCAACAATTCAAATGAAATCAACATCAAAGTCCTAATCTAAGACACATCTGAATATCATCGAATCCTAATTGATTATCTTAAATTCTACACCAGGGAATATTCCTAGTAATATTCCTAATCATCATAATTATCTTTGATTTAATGATTATTTGGTGATAAATCCTATTTATCCTAAAGTTTAATTAATTGAATATTCTCAATATTTAATTAATTAAGTTTAATTCTACCACTTAATTATTTAATTGAATTTAATTATATTTATTCCTAATTATTATTATTTAAATTTGATAATA
Organism: Chamaecyparis obtusa; assembly: GCA_027943335.1. Taxonomy (NCBI): domain Eukaryota; kingdom Viridiplantae; phylum Streptophyta; class Pinopsida; order Cupressales; family Cupressaceae; genus Chamaecyparis; species Chamaecyparis obtusa. The sequence goes on from BSBK01003401.1 coordinate 689,567, forward strand.
AATCAAAATTGCTATCATTAATTGATTAAATTCTTATTTAATTAATTAAAGCAAGTTGTCATATTTGATGATATTATTTTTGAATAAAAGTTTGATTAAATGATTGATTAACCCATAAATCAATTGTTTTATTTTTCAAAAATTAGTTAAGTTGGAAATAAATCACTCTATTATTAAATTAATTCATAATAAAACACGCACAATCAAGCAAAGCAGACAACTATCAATTATCAATTAAAGCTAAACTCTATTTTGAGTTAAACTCTGCTTTTGCATGTTTTTGTGAGTTAATTATCCTTTATTTAAAAATAACTCAAAAATCAAGCTGAGTTATTTGAGTGATTTATGGCTTTTATCCATGCACCTCCAAAGCCTTGGATTTCTATAAAAACAAGGCTCAGCTCTTCATAATTCATCTCTCAAATCCACAAGAATTGCATAATCACGGTGGAGAATTGAAATTGGAAGAATCAAAGCTTCTTGCGAATCAACATTATTGTGAGATCAATCTTGTTTTTACATTCATTTTAGCATCATATTGCATATTATTGTTAGATCATTTAGCATATCATAGTATATCAGTTTTTACATATCATAGATTCATATCAAGTTTTTATCATTCTTATTGCATCTAAAATATAAAAAATATAGATTAATTGCATTCATATTCCATATCCATCTTTTGCATTCAAATCCTTCATTTAGGTGTCGTCAAGGTCACTGATCTTGATAACAATCTGAGAACATCATTCTCTCACCTATTAGAAGGCAGTAAATCACCTGGTTAGTTTAGCTTTCAATTCATTGCACGATTTCATTTTTGCTAACCTCTAATGTTTTACTGAAGTGTTGTGTCTATAGATCAGGTACAAAATTCACACACAATGAACACCATAAGGAAAGAAAAGACAAATACAATGAACTTCGGACCACTATTGGTATGTATTTTCTTTTACTTCCAAAATTATTTTCCTATAGTCGGTGAAGCAACTCGGAAAGCAAATAAACTGATTGTTTATAGATTAATGAGTTTATTCAAGGCATGGGTGAAAATTTTAATGTTATCATGGATGATTACTTTAGTAAATTTCAAACTAGAATGCATCAAAGATTCTAGATTCCACCTTAGTTAGTGGAAGAGTACAAAGATGAACTATGTTTTGAGGTTGATACATACATATGCATCATAAGGGCCGTGGAACCTAGAACCGAGTGGGTACCACCTATGAGCTATGAGATGAATATAGATGCTACCGCAATTCAAATAAAAGGATTATTGGAGAAACCAGTTGGCAGAAGTTCAACTCAGTATGGAACATATGAGGAGGTAAAGGAGAAAACAAGGGTAGATATATTGATACCTAAGACAACCAAGAAGACTAGAAAATGATAAGCACACTATCTGAGAGTCTAGACATTGCTGCTACTGAAGATGAAGAATTTTTTGAGCCTTTTGAGATCAAGGGGAAGAAGATTAGAGTAAAGAAGGAAACCCCTAGCCCAATCGGTGTTAGACCAAGAACAAGGTCTACCTCCACACTGAGAGAGAAGAATAAAGAAGAAGTAGAACTAGTGAAAACAAAGACTTATGTTAGAGAAAACAAGGCTATTGGAAGGCCTAGAAGGAAGTTTATGTTTTTAAAAGAGAGTGATATTGAGTCAGATGACCTATCATAGTTTAAGGTTGCACCAAGTAAAAAGGTAATAAGTCTTGGAGAATTTCTCAAGACACTAGAAAGGTATGGTGGACATTCAGTCATGAAACAGTTAAAATATGACACAAGGAAAATAGGAGAAGAAGGAAGAAAAGAAACAAGAAGAGCAAAAGAAAGAAAAAGAAGATAAAAATGAGGAAACATCTACACAATCAGATGCAAAGAAGGAATCTATCTCTAAGGGAAAATCAAAGAAGAGAAAGTCTGAGAAAGAATTTGATATAAGTGAAGTCATTGTTATTCCAAAGGTTGATTACTTAACAATGAGCCCTAAGGAACTCTCCAATTTCAAAGATTTGTTGAAGAGGAAAGATGCTCAAGATAAGATGATAGCCAAAAAGTAGAAAATATATGTTTTGGAGAAGGTAAAAAGTATTTTGAATGAGATTGTACCTCATGAAACAATAAATGAAAAAGGAGATATTTACAGTCAGTTGAGAGAACTGGTTAGTCAGATCAACCATCTAGGCATTGATACAACTGAGTATATGCTAAAAGTTCATAAAAGGAGATGGGGACAAAGGTAATTGAAGAAATTCTTCAAACAATTGCATTAGACAAGGTAATTCTTTCTGAGTTAATAAATGAATTGGAAAATGAGCTACAAAAAATTCTTTTATTATTTTTGTAGATTTGTTTGATTTCCAATTTCACCAAGGAAATAAGAGAAAAAGATAACAATGTGGAAAAAGAGGTCACCGAGAAATTATCCAAAATTTCCACTGAGCCTAAGTCTATAATAGAATACTATGAGAGGCTGAAGCACTTTATGGGAGTGCTATATGAGTTAATAATTAAGGAGAATCATATCAGAATGGATCTAATTAAACTCCAAACAATTTCGATGCCACACATAGAATCACTGCAGAGATAAATTCACAAGGCAAAAGATTTAGTTAGCACACCGAATGTCAGTGCTATGGATAGTATGATAAGTCTAACAATAGATTTGAGTGAGAAAATCATAGTGCTAAAAACACTTAAGGAAACATGGAAGGCATCATTCAAGGATGCACATGACAAGTAAAAAACCATTTTTGACAAGATCCCCACACCAGATAAGAAGTAAGTTAATGTTTTGGCATTTTTGTTAAAAAATGGGGAAAATATGTAGAAAGGGGGAATATTATGTATGTCAAAGGAGGAATATATATAGTGTTTGGATTAATGTAGAAATATGAATATATATACAATATGGATATATATTAGAGATATTACTTCAGGGGGAGTAATATGTTTATCAAGGAAGAAAGAATGGACAAGGACACATATTGAATTTTGTTGACGACTTTGAGACTTTTAACAAACACACCAAACTAATGCCAAGGGGGAGATTGATACTCCTAACAGTTATTTTGTTGTCATTAGTTATTAGGAAGTCATATTGTTTGTCAAAGTCATTCAGTAATGAAGAAAAGATAAGTTGGTAAATCAAAGAAGGCTATTCGATAAAAGGAAATAAAGAACAAAGAATTTTGGTAAAGTAAAAGAAAGCATAGGCACCAAAAAAGGCAGAATTGAGCATCGAGAAGCAAGTTGTACCAAGTTACAACATCAATCAAACCGAGAAGAGAAGACAATTACTGAGTTAAGGAAAATGTGTTATCGAGCATAAAAGGCCGACACCAGAAGAATCTTTAAGTACATTGAATTTTTGTTGGATATTTCTAATGCATTGGGGAGATTATTGATACATTTAATATGTTTAATCACTATGTTGAGTGATGCTGGAGTTTCTACTATTGTCATTCATGTTTTATCACTGATGTCAACATATGTTTATGTGAAGAGAACATGCTGGATACTATAGTGTACAAACATTGAACAAATGTTTCAGAATGTGTGAAGTCAGATGAGAGTACAGGAAGACATTGTGATCTTATATCTAAGATTGCATGATGTAATATTGTGTATTGGTTGAGTTACAAATGTTTTGGTGAATACTAGTTACTGGATAGTGACAGTGAAAGCTGACGGAGTGAGTCTCTATGTTTTGGGTATATCTTACAGAAGGTATGGATTCAGTGTATGTGAGCCTAAGGGATGATAGTTAGTGTACTGAAGAATGTTCATTAGTCTATGCAAGGTATAGAAAGTAGGATGAAATCAGCTGTGGCGTATGTTCTGGAGAAGACCTATTTGGAAGCCGACTACAGAGATGTAGCGTGTATTATGGATGGAAAACTTGAATTGAGGATGTTGGTCCTTAATTATTGTATACTTGTTTTAGATACCGTGTGTATCTTAGCAATGATTTATCTATAATTATTTGTTTGTAGCTGTAGAAATGGGAGATACTATACCTAAAGTTGAATCTTCATTTAAAGCATCTACACACAAAAATATATTGTCTGCACTTTCAAGCACCAACTGTGAGAACATAAAAGAAGAGCTCGGTGAATATGCTAAGGAATGGGAACAAATACAAGAAAAGGAAAGAAAGATGGATGAAATTTTTTCACTGACTTCTAGAAGAGAAAAGAGAGGCAAGGGTAAATTTGAAGGAAAGTTACCTTTGAAGTGTTTTTCATGCAATAAGTTAGGTCATTTTGCATCTAAATGTCCTACAAGAGTCCCTAAGCACAAACCTAAGTTTTTAAAGTCTTATTATTCAAAGGATAAGGAATTTTATTATGCTAGTGAAGGTATTTCTGATGATGATGATTTGGATTATGAGGAGATTGGATTTATTGCTATTAAAGATGAAAAACTAGTGCATGAGGAAAAAGCTTTAGTATCACATGTTGACAAGAAATTTGAATGGATTATACATAGTGGTTTCTCACATCATATGACTAGAGACAAATTTTTTTTTGTTAAATCAGTAAAGTATGATGGTGGTGTTGTGAGATTAAGAGACAATGTTCCTAAACCTATCATAGGAGTAAGATCTATTACTTTGGATGGAAAGACTAATACTGATAATGTACTACTTGTTGATGGACTTAAGCATAAATTGTTGAGTATTGGACAAATGATGGACAAAGAGTTTCAACTATAATTCACTGATGGTAAATGTTTTATCAAAAGTAAGGCAAGAAAGATGATTGCAACCAGTACTAAATCTAGAGGTAATGTATTTGAATTAAATACATCTGGAGCCTCTTGTTTTGTTGTGAAGGTAGATGATAGTTGATTATGGCACAAAATATTTTGTCATGTTAATTTTGATAACATTGTGAAGGCAAGCTTGACTAATGAAATAAGAGATCTACCAAAGATTGTGAAACCATCTAACACTGTATGTAGAGAATGTGTTATGGGAAAACATACTAGAAGTAGTTACAAAAGTAAAGCATATACATCAAAAGGAAAGTTTGATTTGGTACATATAGACCTATGTGGACCTACAAGGACAAGATCATACTATGGTGAAAGGTATTTTATAGTTTTTGTTGATGACTTTTCTAGAATGATGTGGGTCACTTACTTGAAAGAGAAATCAGAAGCATTTGACAAATTCAAGATATTCAAAGCAAAAGTAGAAAATGAATCAAGTTTAAAGATAAAATATTTGAGGTTAGACAAAGGTGGAGAGTTTACTTTAGATCTATTCAATTCACACTATGAAGAGCATGGAATAAAAAGACAAACATCTACTCCAAGGACTCCACAATAGAATGGGATAGCAAAGTGAAGAAATATAACTATACTTGATGCTTCTAGGACAATATTTCTTGAAGGAAATGTATCTCATATGCATTGGAGAGAAGCTGTTGGGACAAAAATGGACACTTTGAATAAAATTCAAATTATAGAAGGTACAAGTAAGACTCCTTATGAATCATGGTTTGATCATACTCCTACTATAAAATACTTCAGAATATTTGGTAGTAAATGCTATATTAAGAGAGATGATGAGATAGGGACGTTTGATGCTAGAAGTGACGAAGGAATTTTCCTTGTTATTCTACTAAGAGAAAGGCTTACAAATGTTTTAATCTGAGATTAAGAAAGATGATTGAAAGTAATAATGTGAAGATAGATGAAAGGTTTCAGATACAAGAGAGAATGTATGATTGTAATTAGAATACAAAGATCAAGGAGCTATAGAAGAAGAACAACTTGTGGAGGCTGAATATGAAAATGGTGTTAATATGATTTAGAACAATAGAGAGGGGGGGGGGTGAATTAGTTGTTCTCAGGTCCTGATGTATAAAAAAATCTCATAAACTTATCCTTAAATCAGATCCAAAACCAAAACAAACTCAGTCATCACTAATTCAATAATAGAAACATCTAACAATGCAGTCCACTACCTAGTTGTAACTTAACTTGTAAAACATAGTAATGTTCAGATCTAAACATTCACACAAGTATAAACACCAGGTTTTATAGTGGAAACCCAATTTGGAAAAACCACTTTGTAACATGCTACTATTATTTTTACTCTTCTAAAGTGAGCTCAGTAAAAAGCCAACCTTGTCAAAGGTTACAATACACATTGTCAAATGTGACCCGATTAAAGGATTTCAATCACCCTATTAAAAGTGAGCCTAGTCATAGGACTTACATACGCTCCATTAGAATGCAACCTTGTTCAAAGGATTTAACATATGACTGTTAGGTCAACCTCTGTTAAAAGGATTTTGACTGTTACAATGGTTAGAAAGAAGCAACAGTATTATCTGAAAAATATACAACTCACTTTGCAAATATCAGATCTGATTCCATACACTAATGCTGGTTTACGAACTTTGAAACTTTTCCATTTCCATCTTTGATCTGCTCGAAACTTTTCTTCAAGCAATCACCACACTTCTCCTTCAGCCTTTTCTACTTATTCAGTCAATACAATTTTTCTCTTCCAGCATTCTCTGTTCACCATGTACATACATATCACAATGTTCAGCTTCCCTTATATTTTCCTAAATTAGGTTAACTCATCTTTTTTCACTCAATCTCATTCATAGATCTTAGGGTTAGGTCAGATTCATTGAATCTACCCACTTTATGTTCTTTAGCTCCTTTTCTAGAATAATCTCAAATCTCTTAAAGATTTACAATAAAATGTTTTACAATGCATTTAATGCTTCCAAACAATCAATAAATAAAGTCAACACATTTTACATAATCCAAGAATTCAACAATGTTAGCTCCAAAATTAAATTCTCTTCAAATATAAAATTGCCGATGCTTGGTCAATACTGTGATTGTTCACTCGGTCTCCATGTAGAATGTTCGGTCATTACTAAAACTGTCTCCTCAACAATTTACTAATGCTCAGTTGACACTATAATTTTGCTTGGCATATACTAACTTGGTTGACACTAACATCACTTGGCTTAAACATGATTTTTCCATTCTTTTCTCGATTAAGCCTACCAGTTTAGTCTTCAGTCTTACTAAGATAAATAATACATTATCTCATCATAGTGCAACATAGTCAAGTACACTTTGTAGTATCAAGATAAATCAACCTTTCCTTAGGTGCTATTGTTACCAACCTTGCTTAGCCCCTTAGTAACACTCAAATAGATATAGTACTTTCCTAAGTAGCAACAATCTTACCAATTAAGGTTTGACATCAATGACAATACAATAATTGTTTCAATTCAATTTCCAATAATCTCCCTCTTTGGCATTGATGGAAACACCATATGATATCATTTGAATAACACATGGATTACCAACCAATCCAAAATCTTATCTATCCATTAGAAACTTATTTATAATATATCCTTAGCTTCATTCTAATTCAGAATCCTATAGGCCTCACTCCTGTGATCATCATAAGTATTCAGATCTCCCTCTATCCTGATTCTTTATTTCAGTTCATCATCCTCTTTTCTTTTAGTTCCATCAGCTCATCAACTCTTAGTTTTCAGTATCATGTGCTATCATATCTCATGTGTTATCATATTAGTACATTCTCCCTCTTTGAAAAAAATGCCAAAGCAACAACTAAAACTTACATCCATCAGATGTAGATAATATCTGAGCTCTATGTTTCTCCCTCTTTCATCTTGCTTATGACTGATTCCTTGTCTTTGCTTCTCTTCACAACTCTAGGCTAGCCCTAAAGTGTGACAATCTTCTGCATCAATTTGTCAAATGTTCTACTATAGTACATTTGATGCAGTGTTCCTAGCTTGTCTAGGCAGCCTCAGTTAGGGAAGAACCCCTAATTGACTTCTCAAATACTCATGAGCTTCTCTGGGTAAAGCTTTAGTGAATATGTCTGCTAATTGTTCTTTTGTATTCACATATTCCATTCAGACTTCTTTGTCTTGTACTAATTCTCTCAAGTAATGATACTTGATTGCAATGTGTTTGGTCTTAGTGTGCATCACTGGATTCTTGGAAATATTGATAGCACTTGTGTTGTCACAGAAAATAACAAAAAGTTTAGTGATTTCTTCTTTCATGCTTATCAACAATTGTTTTATTCATACCAAGTTTGAACAGTTCACTGCAACAGTAACATACTTAGCCTCGATAGTAGATTGGGAAATGCAATTTTGTTTCTTGCTTGTCCAGGAGACTAATCTCTGTCCAAGAAAGAAAGCTCCACCACTTGTGCTCTTTCTATCATCTACATTTCCTACCCAATCAACATCTATATAAACTCAGAGTTCAAATTTTTCATCCTTCTTATAATATAGACCATAGTCAGCAATTCCTTTCAAGTATCTCATAATTCTTTTCACGGCCATCATATGTGTTTCCTTAGGATTGGCAGAGAATCTTACCACAATCCCAATAGCTAATGCAATATATGGTCTACTGTGTACAACATACTGCAATTTTCCAATCATAGATTTGTATAGAGTTTGATTCACTTCTGCAACATCATCATTCTTAGATAACTTTTTTCCAGTAACCATAGGAGTTCCCACTGGTTTAGCATCTTCCATTCCAAAAGTTTTCAGTATTTCATTAACATACTTAGACTGTGTAATGAAAATTCCATTCTTCCTCTGATATACTTGTAAACCAACAAAGAATTTGATCTCACCAAACATACTCATTTCAAATTTAGTTTGCATTTCATTTGAGAAACTTTTGCATAATGCATCTTGTCCACCAAAAACAATGTCATTAACAAATTTTTTTGCCAACAAGATACCATTACCTTCTTCATCATGTTCCTCAATAAGATTTTCAGATTCCACTTCAGAATGCTCGACAACCTCTTCCTGATACTCAACAACATTTTCTTGTATCTTGACACATTCTTGTTCCCTCTCGACACTATTTTCTTGATGCTCAGAAGCTTCTATCTGTCGTTCAACATTTCTTACCTAAGACTCGGCATTAGGTACAAGTTGGTTACTTGCATCTTCTTCTTCTTCAATGTACACAAAAGATCTATAATCTTCTGGTTCTCTTTTACTGTAAGCTTCATTTCTTTCTGCATACTCATCAATTTTGACATTCATACTTTCCACAATTTTGTTAGTGTTAGAGTTCAAATACTTATAAGCTTTACTTTTTGTGGAGTACCCTAGGAATATGCCTTCATCACTCTTAGCATCAAACTTTCCATTCCTAGTGTCTTTTAATATATAGAACTTACTTCTAAAGATTCTAAAGTATTTAACACTCGGTGCATGTCCATGCCATAATTCATAAGGTGTCAGATTTGTACCTTTCTTGATCTGTACTCGGTTAAGAGTGTAGACAATAGTGCTTATAGCTTCTTTCCAATATCTCTGTGCCAAATTCTTTTCAATCATCAATGTCCTTGCACAATCCAAGATAGATCTATTTCTCCTTTCTACTATACCATTCTATGGAGGTGTTCTAGGTGTAGACATCTGTCTTTTAATTCATCTATCATTACAAAATAGATTAAATTCATTTGATGTAAATTCTCCACCTTGGTCAGATCTAAGACATTTTAGGTTCCTACCTATCTCCTTTTCAACCTTAGCCAAATACCACTTAAAATATTGAAAAGCTTCAGATTTTTCTTTTAGGAACATCACATGCATCATCCTAGTATGATCATCAACAAATAAGATAAAGTATCTAGCACCACAGTAACTTTGTACACCCATAGGTCCACAAAGGTTAGTATGAACCAAATCTAAAATGTTTTCAGAAGTAAAGGATTTTCTCTTGAAACTTGACTTTGTCATTTTTCCTACTTGACATTCCTTGCACATCACATTCTCAGGTTTCTTCAATCTAGGTAGACCTCTTACCTTTTTCTTCTTACTTATCTCTACCAGATTGTCAAAGTTAACATAACACAACCTTTTATGCCATAACCAAATATCATCAAGTTGTGCAATCAAACATGTTTCTTCAGATAGTTCAAGATAGAACAAATTGCCTCTAGTCTGATCTCCACTTCCAATCAGTTCTCCAACAACATTAAATATTTTAGCTTGCTTGTGATGAAATTCCACTCGATAACCAGTTTTGTTAAGCTGAGCAACACTTAGCAAATTTTAATTAAGACCTTCAACCCAATATGCATTTTCACAAGATATCTTATCAGATAGTTTAATCAAACCTTTTCCTCTAATAGGACATGGTGCATCATTACCAAATTTTACACTTTTACCTCTGTAATGATGTAAGGTCTCAAACTTGTTTTTGTCACCAGTCATGTGATGTGAACAACCACTGTCAATAATCCATTTATCATTCTTGTTCACATAGGATATCAATGCAGTTTTCTCATCCTCATGAGATTCATCTTTCATTGCCACATAAACTACCTCAATTTCAAAATCATCACTATCAGTGTCAATCTCTTTTTCAACAATGTAACAAGATTTCTTACCTTTTCCCTTGTAGTCTCTGTTCAATCGATAGCTTCTGTCATCTTTTCTGTCTTTGTGTTTTCTTTTCCTTTCATCATCTTTATCCTTCCTATCAGGACATCTAGCAGCTATATGACCAACTTTATTACATGCAAAACATATAATAGGGATTTTATCTTTATACTTTCCTTTTCCCCTTCTTAGTCTTCTAGCCATAAGAGCTTCTAGATCTTCTAGGTCTTCATCAGAAGTGTCACTGTCACTTTCACTTTCACTGATGCATCTTTCTTTTTCTTTCTTTGGCTTGTTTAGAACTAGCTGTGACTTAAAAGCAGATTCAACATTTCCAATGCTTCCAACAGTGAAATTATCATAATTAGAGAGTTCAAAAGTAGTCAGCTTACCAACCAAACTTTCCAAAGTAAGCACATTAGTAGAGTTACATCTAGATTCCTGAATAGCAGAGATCTTAATAGCATATATAAGACCCAGGGTTCTTAATAATTTCCCAATTATAGTTTCATCATCAATAGTCCGATTAGCTCCTCTAATAGCGTTCACAACTTCTTTTATTCTACTACAATATTGTGCAATATTTTCTCCTTCTTGCATTCTCATTTCATCAAACTTACCTCTAAGACTCTCGGCCTTTGCTTTCAACACATTCAAGTCACCACCATAGATCCTTGCAAGAGTGTCCCACATATCCTTTGCAGTTGTGCAGTCGTTAATGTCCTCAAATTTTGGATAGCTTAGGGCAGATGCAATTTCCAGCATTGCCTAATTATGTTCTTGCTTAGCTCTCATTTCTTTGGTAGTCAAAGGTGCAACAGGTGAGACATAGCTATTTTCAATGTAGTACTTTGCATAATCACCAATACTGGCCAGATGCAGCTTCATCAAGCTTTGCCATGTAGGGAAATTTTCTTTGTTCAGCTTCGGTACCTCCTTCTTATACATCCTGATTATTTGCTTCAAGCCCCTTTAAAATTGATATCTGTCAACACTAATAATAAGCAACATAGCTCTGATACAAATTGTTAATATGATTTAGAACAATAGAGAGGGGGGGTGAATCAGTTGTTCTCAGGTCCTGATGTATAAAACAATCTCATAAACTTATCCTTAAATCAGATCCAAAACCAAAACAAACTCGGTCATCATTGATTCAATAATAGAAACATCTAACAATGTAGTCCACTACCTAGCTGTAACTTAACTTGTAAAACATATTAATGTTCAAATCTAAACATTCACACAAGTATAAACACCAGGTTTTATAGTGGAAACCCAATTTGGGAAAAACCACTTTGTAACATGCTACTATTATTTTCACTCTTCTGAAGTGAGCTCAATAAAAAGCCAACCTTGTCAAAGGTTACAATACACACTGTCAAATGTGATCTGGTTAAAGGATTTCAATCAACCTATTAAAAGTGAGCCTAGTCATAGGACTTACATACACTCCATTAGAATGCAACCTTGTTCAAAGGATTTAACATATGACTGTTAGGTTAACCTTTGTTAAAAGGATTTTGACTGTTACAATGGTTAGAAAGAAGAAACAGTATTATCTAAAAAATATACAACTCACTTTGCAAATATCAGATCTAATTCCATACACTAATGCTGGTTTACTAACTTTGAAACTTTGCCATTTCCATCTCTGATCTACTCAGAACTTTTCTTCAAGCAATCACCACACTTCTCCTTCAGCCTTTTTTGCTTATTCAGTCAATAAAAATTTTCTCTTCCAACATTCTCTGTTCACCATGTACATACATATCACAATGTTCAGCTTCCCTTATATTTTCCTAAATTAGGTTAACTCATCTTTTTTCGCTTAATCTCATTCGTAGATCTTAGGGTTAGGTCAGATTCATTGAATCTACCCACTTTATGTTCTTCGAATCCTTTTCTAGAATCATTTCAAATCTCTTAAAGATTTACAATAAAACATTTTACAATGCATTTAATGCTCCAAACAATCAATAAATAAAGTCAACACATTTTACATAATCCAAGAATTCAACAATGTTGGCTCCAAAATTAAATTCTCTTCAAATATAAAATTGCTGATGCTTGGTTAATACTGTGATTGTTCACTTGGTCTCCATGTAGAACACTCAGTCATTACTAAAACTATCTCCTCAGCAATTTACTGATGCTCGGTCGACACTATAATTTTGCTCGACATATACTAACTCGGTCGACACTAACATCACTCAGCTTAAACATGATTTTTCCATTCTTTGCTCGATTAAGCCTACTAGTTTAGTCTTCAGTCTTACTAAGATAAATAATACATTATCTCATCATAGTGCAACATAGTCAAGTACACTTTGTAGTATCAAGATAACTCAACCTTTCCTTAGGTGCTATTGTTACCAACCTTTCTTAGCCCCTTAGCAACACTCAAATAGATATAGTACTTTCCTAAGTAGCAATAGTCTTACCAATTAAGGTTTGACATCAATGACAATACAACAATTGTTTCAATTCAGTTTCCAACAATCTATCAGTTTCCAACAAATGGGACTTGTAATGATGATACAAATGAGGCTACCGAGGTTCCTAAGACTTCGAGGTATGTAAGGAAGGACCATCCTAATTTTTTTATTTATCGGTAATACAAATCAAGGAGTAATGACTAGATCAAAGGCTAGAGAAGAAATTTGTTTGATTTCTCAGGTTGAACCAAAGACTACAGATGAAGCTTGTAAAGATGAATCTTGGATAAATGCTATGAAGGAAGAATTAGATCAGATAGAGAAAAACAACACTTGGGAATTGGTTCCTAGACCTAAAAAAAAAAATGTAATAGGAATTAAATGGGTTTTTAGAAACAAAATGAATGAAGAAGGAACTGTTGTAAGGAAAAAGGCAAGATTAGTGTGTAAAGGCTATTCACAACAAGAAGGCATAGATTTTGAAGAGATATTTGCTCCTATTTCTAGAATAGAGGCTGTGAGATTGTTCTTGGCTTATGCTACACATAATAACTTCAAGGTATATCAGATGGATGTGAAATTTGCATTCTTGAATAGGGATCTTGAAGTAGAAGTGTATATAGAACAACCTGATGGATTTCCTCTATGCGAAAATGGAGACATGGTATGAAAGTTGAAGAAGGGATTGTATGGACTGAAGCAAGCTCCAAGGGCTTGGTATGCAAGGTTAGACAAATACTTACTTTGCCTTGGGTTTAGAAAAGGTAATGCTGATAGTAATTTGTATTTAAGAACAAGTGAAGATGAAGTTTTGATAATATAAGTTTTTGTTGATGATATTATCTTTTGAGGCAATGATGAATTGTGTGAGAAATTTTCTAAAGAGATAGAAAATGAATTTGAGATGTCTATGATAGGTGAAATGGAATTCTTTCTTGGACTGCAAATAAATTAGAGCAAGAATGGCATTTTTTTTCTCAGACTAAGTATCTTAAAGAAATGTTGAAAAAGTTTGGAATGGAAGACTGTAAACTAGTTGGTAAACCCATGGTGACTGGTAATAAGCTAACAAATGACAACAAGACAAAGTATGTTTTTTAGACCAAGTACAAATCAATGGTTGGATGATTACAATATCTAACTCACACTAGATCATATATTGCTAATGTTGTTGGAATTGTGTCTAGATATCAGGCAAAACCTAAAGAGACACACCTAGCTCCTATGAAAAGGATATTTAGATATCTAAAAGGGATAATTGAATATGGCTTATGGTATGATAGGAATGATAACTTTGAACTTCATGCTTATACTGAAGCTGATTGGGCAGGGAATATTGATGATAGGAAAAGTACTAGTGGGGGTGCATTTTTCCTTGGGGAAAATTTGGTTTCATGGTTAAGTAAGAAGCAAGATTGTATAGCTTAATCTACTACAGAATCAAAATATGTTGTTGCTGCTATTGACTGCACTTAATTTGTTTGGATGAAAGAAATGTTGAAAGATATTGGAATAACTTTGATGAACCAGTGGTTATCCATTGTGATAACACTAGTACAATAAACATGTCAAAGAATCTTGTGATGCATTAAAAAACTAAACATATTTATCTTAAGTATCACTTTTTGAGAGATAAGGTAGTAGAGCAGGAAATAAAGTTGGAATACATTAGCACAAAGGAACAGATAGTAAACATCTTTACAAAGCCATTGACAAAAGACACCTTTGAATATCTCAGAGGTATGCTTGGGGTTCATGCTCCTCCTAGTGTGAATTAAATGATGCAGGGATGCATCAGTCTAGAGGTTTTCAAAGCCTTATCATATTCTGGACTTGATGTAGGGATCTACTCCTTAGGGGGAGTGAACATTGGAGATAGGTGTTGAAGATAGTTGTTGAATTATGGCACCCTTTTCCATTTCTATCAAAGGGGGAGAGTTACTATGAGAAAATTACTTAAGGGGAGAGATACTGTATAAGGAAGAAGGTACTGAGAGAATACTATTTGGGTTGATGGATTTTCCCATATGTTTCCATCAATGCCAAAGGGGGAGATTGTTGGATATTGCTAATGCATTGGGGAGATTATTGATACATCTAATATGTTTAATCACTATATTGAGTGATATTGGAGTTGTTGTTGTTGTCATTCATGTTTTGTCACTGATGTCAACATATGTTTCTATGAAGAGAATAGGATGATTGCTACAGTGTACAAACACTTTACGAATGTTTCAGAATGTGCGAAGTGAGATGAAAGTATAGGAAGATGTTGTGATCTTATATCTAAGATCACATGATGTAATATTGTGTATTGGATGAGTTACTGATGTTTTGGTGAAGACTAGTTACTGGACAGTGATAGTGAAAGTTGACAGAGTGAGTCTTTGTGTTTCAGGTATATCTTACAAAAGGTATGGATTCAGTGTATGCGAGCCTAAGGGATAACAATTAGTGTATTGAAGAATGTTCATTGGTCTATGCAAGGTATGAAAAGTAGGATGACATTAGCTATAATGTGTGTGCTGGAGAAGATCTATTTGGAAGTTGACTACAGAGATGTAGCTGTTGGAAATATTCAGGAATTAACCAAGTTACTGAGAGGGGAGGGCTGAATCAGTAACTCCAAAATTTTCTTTCAGATGTATTAACATATAGTTCACTTTATCCTTTTGCATATAGAAAGCATGAAACATAAAAGCATTCACAATAATGACACATAGATTTGGTTACCCAGAAACCTTCCAAAAGAAAGTAAAACTAGGGTGGGGATGAAACCCACAAAGCTTTAGTACTGCAGTATAAAGTTGGCTGGTTAAGGCTTACATTGATCACTTCTGATGATCTGCCCTACTAGGAGCAATAAGGACTGCTAGGTCCACCTTGTTAGAGGTTTTACAAACATACAATGAAGTATGCACTCGGTTAAGAGATTTTACAAAGACTGTTAAGTCTACCCGGTTAAAGGATTTCAAGCTTATTCACCTGTTAGGATGAAACAGTAGATCTCTTACTTTGCAACTGGATTGCTGAATGAGATTCACTGATGTACTGATCACCTTCTGTGATGGATTTATCTTTGCTACTTCTTATACTGCTGTAGCCCTTTGTAATTGGCTTATCTCTGCTTTTCTCTTCTATTTCATATTCATACTCATACATCTTGGTATTTTACAACATTGTTTATATACAAGTCTAAACAATTAAATTACAATTACAAAGTCAGCTTGACAAATAAACATAAGTGCTACTAAGTCAGCCCAAGTATGGTTACACGGTTCCTGCAAATTAACTCGGTGACTTTATGATACTCGGCATCCACTGCATTACTCGGCATCATCATGCACTCGGTAGAAGTGAAGGAACGGTTCATACTAACCACTCGATAAGTTTTGAACTCGGTAAATATTGGTGACTCGGTAGACATAATGTCACTCGGTTTACATTGTCCTACTCGATTTGCACTGTCCTGCTCGGTTTGCACTGTTCTACTCGATTTGCACTGTTCTGCTCGGTTTGCACTGTCCTGCTCAGTTTGCACTGTTCTACTCGGTTTGCATTGTTCTGCTTGGTTTGCACTGTTTTGGTCAGTTTTCACTATTCTGCTCAGTTTGCACTGTTCTGCTCGGTTTGCACTCAGAATGCAAATAAGTGTTGTCACTAGTGGCAATCCTGCTTAATGCCAACAGTAGCGTGTATTATGGATGGCGAACTTGAATTGAGGATGTCAATCCTTTATTTTTTTAATTTAATTGTTATATACTTGTTTTAGATACCCTATGTATCTTAGCAAGGAGTCATGTAATTGTTTGTATATTAGGAAAGCCTAATTGGCCGATCTGATCATGTAGAATGTAATAGGATATATATGTAAGACCTTTTCTTGTGAAAAGATATGGAGGGAATGTATGTGATGTAAAAGGATAATTGTGGAAGCTGCAAGCTTGTGTCTGCTGGATGTAGAGCATAGGATAATTGTATACTTCATTGGAACTAATCAAGAAAAGATAGTTGCTATCAGATAGTTCAAAAGATTGTGTATTTCTTCATATACACTTGTGTTGTGAACAGTGATTTCTGAAGGTGGACATAACCTTCTTTGGGAAGTGAGCCTACCCTTCTTTTTCTTGACTCTTAATATAATTTATCCTCTAACAAGGATTGTGTACTGTAATGTTTTAATCAGCTCCTAATAGGGCTATATCTTCTAACAAGGATACTATACTCTTAGTACATCATTAGTGGGTGTTAATTCCCACTGGGGTTTTACCTTTAACAGGGTTTCCTCGACAATAAAATATTGTGTTATTGTGTTGGAATTCATTATGTTAATTGGATTTGATACCGCTACTATTCAAATTTTAAAGTTTAATAATCTGTTATACAAATGATTCACCCCCCCCTCTTAGTTGTATTGTGGACTGTTATTCCTAACAATCTCGACACCGAACAAAAAACAATTTACTAATCTTGAGGAGATCATATAACAAAACATTGAAGATTGAAATATGATTATTACACATGATTATGAGGTACACCTAGCATTGCTTAGATAGAATTGTATAAATGGATCAGAGAAGTATAGAATCAATGTGGTGTGATATGTATGAATGCAAGAGGAGATTGCATGTATGAAGAAGATTATTGAAAAGGTAATGAGTAGTGAAGTCACCAAGTACAGAGAAGTGAAAAATAGTTGGAGATTGTGATTCAGAAGTGAATCTACCAAGTACTAAATTGTTATTGTGAAAGGTGTATAGTATGAGGTGATGAGTTATTGAGAAAATAGAGTATGAAAAGAATATGTTTGATGCAATTTTGATAGACATATATAGTTTTATTGATTAAAGAGTAATCAGAGTTTTAAAGTCTCTTAACTGAGAAGATCCTAATAGATCTTATTTGTAAATGTTTTAGCCAGGTGTAGTTATTAGATTAGAATTATAAAATCCTTTAAAAAGGTAGACTTAATAGTCTAAAGACTCTTAACCAGGTTAATACTCTTAATAGAGTAAGCTATAAAAAATAGCTAAACATTGTAGCTCTAACCAATCAAATTTTATTTTGCAGTAGTGAAGTTTTGTGGGTGTCATCCCCACCTCAGTTTTTATCCTCTAACAAGGATTTTTGTGATACCAAATATTTGTGTTATGTGTTATCTATTATATCTTTTATATGTTTCATGTGATGCATGCAAATGTTAAGTAATTAGTAAATGGTTAGAAGGGAAAGTTTAATTTGTTTGATAGTGTTTTACAATACTGATTCACCCCTCCCCTCTCAGTACTCACCTTTGCATACTTATTCCAACATAATGTTGTGCTACTAGCTATAATTATTTCATGCATGTATACAAATACAACATTATCAGTTCACATTTTATTTGTAAGACCTTTTTGTAATTATTTATTTTATATTAGGGCAGTTAGCCCAATTGGAAATAAGCCTAGTTACAATGAGAAAACTAGTAATGAGCCCTTGTAAAAATCACCTTGACTAGTGTTAGCTTAACCAATTCTTATATTCATTAGAATTATTTTCTCCACATTTTTTCCCATCTTGGGTTTCCACGTTAATTTTGGTGTTATGGTGTTTTTTGTTTGTGTTCTTTCAAGTTCTTATATTTTTTAATTATTTGAATGGTTTAAGTTTGTACTAGATTATTAAGTTTGTGAATTGTGTTTTGGAATAACTAATTCACCCCCTTCTAAGTTAATCAACTTTTTCAACAATTGGTATCATATCTTGGTCCCTTGCTAATAGAACTTAATCACTTGAGGAACATATTGGTAGCTTGAATAGATGGTAGGATAATACTACTATGATGAGAATATCCAAATTATGTCAAATAGGATGGAAAGCATTGAATTGGAGAATGAGGAGTTGAAACAAAATATCAAGGATGATAATATTTGTATCTCAAAGATGAGGGATAAGATCTATATGTTCAGATAAAGACACAAGGAAGTGAACTAGGAGTTGAAGGAATCAAAAGAGAATGTGGTAAATCTAAAACAATAACTAGATAATTACAAAAATATTCAATAATTTATCAAGGAGAACATCAAGAATAAAATGGAAGAATACTGAAGGTGATCTAAAAAATACTATAAAGCAAAAGGTGGATGAATGGAAAAGGACTGAAGAAAATCTCAAAGGTATTATCAACTATAAATATGTTGAAAATAAGAAGTTGGATCAAGAAATAATGAAGCTAAAATTTGTGAAAGTAGCACTATTTTGGATCAAATTTTGGCCCTATAGAAATGTCACAAGGATAAGGATTAGGTTTCATCGGTGGATGTTTAGATCATAAGATCAAAGGAAAAGACAAGGAAGTTAAAGCTGAAGAAAAGTTTGAGGTAACAAGCAAGGTTAAAAACTTAGGATAATCCATAAGAAGGCCTATGGTTAGGAAAACAAATGATTAAAGATATGTATCATTTAATGGTCATTATTTTATATAGAATAATTTGGTCATAAGGCTATACAATACAAGAGAAAGAAAGAACAAAATACTCAATGCTTTAATTGTCACAAGTTTGGTCATAAGGAAAATCAATGCAAAAGTCAAGTATCTAATCAAGTTAAGAGAAAAGGGATAAATAATATCTTTCATGGGAATCTCTATGCATGTCACAATTATGGGAATAAGGAAAAAATAAGTTCTGATATAGGGTTCAATATGTGAGATTAGGATAGAGGATTAGTAAATGTTTCAACTGTGGTCAAATTAGTCATAATACTAACACTTGTAGATTTGTTGTTCCTTCAGAAAAATCTAGAAATGATAAGATTGTTATAGAATTAGGTGAATCTCAAAAGAAAGTCATGTGTAGAAGAAGAAGGAAGCTGATGAAAAGAGTTATGTGGTATCAGATCTTGGTAATAGATATTCTAGTAACTAAGCCTACTTCTTTAGCTTAGGGGGAGTATTGAAAAATTAAATTTGTTACTTCCCCCTCTTAGGTATGATACCGGTTGTATCTAATGTGTCTCTAGTGTGGTTTGACTGATAAGGTATATTATGACCAATTCATTTGATTAATTTACAATGTATGATTGATTATGTCAGCAATATAAATTCTTGGTGGGAAGAGTATTTATGAGAAGTTAATGTTAAAAAGGTAAAACTTAAAATCCTTTTTCACTATTTTCAAGGAAGAAATTTATGAATTTTTAGAGCTTGTGAGGGTTTTATAAGTTTGGAAAAGAATGAAAATGGAATCAAGGCTGGTCGTTCATGAGTCTGGTGCCATCATATCACAAATCCTTAAAATATTTGAATTAAGAAGAAATTGATCTTGAGAAGATTAGGCTAATGGAAATATGGTTAATGGTTTAAGAATTGTAGAGGGTTTGTACCTTGGGTATAAACATATGGGGAGAATTTCCTTGGTTTGCAAAAGAGTCAATTTTGTTCTTACCAAGTTGGTTCAGGGATGGAAATTTGATGTTGGAAAAACCCTATGCCATGACAAAGGAAGAAATTGAAGACATTAATTGGCTATAAATTGTTGGAGATATTCCAAGGAAGATGTTAATGAAGTATAATGATGTGCAGGAGCTCACTGGTATCAACATAGATCTATGCCCTATATGATTAATACCCTTGTAGATGTGGTTGTGAGGTATATTACATATGGAATTAGATATAAAATATAATTTTGAAATAGATAAGGTTCTACATCTATTGTAGCTATCTATTTGGAATGTAAAATGGATAACGTGAGTGTGCAATTTGATTTATGTAGTTTTTTGTTAGAAAATTTATTTGAGAATGTACGAATGTCATTGAAAGAAGGTTATGCCTTCTAGTTTGGATATCTAGTTATGTGTTTGATATTATATTTTATAAGATCAACACCAAGTAGGGAGAATATGGAATGGAAATCTCACATCCCTATGAGAAAGTAAATTTACAAGTACTTGGATTTTTTGGAAATTAAGATGGATGTATGCAAGGGTCATTTTGTATCTAAATTGTACAAATGAATATTTATTATGGTATGGATGTGTCTGGTGTTGTACCTATTGGATATGCTAAGGAGGGTTCCTCCTCAATAAAATAGAATTGGGGGTTTTTATTGGTGGTTACCCTTTGGGACCTAAGAAAAGGAAAACCAGTGTGAGAATAAAAGAGATCATCACTATTTCAAAAGAAGAAAAAGAAGGCAAGAATGAAGTAGAAGAGAAGTGAGACGAGGAGATGGAAAAGGATGGGGTTTATCCATTTGAATTAGGATCTCTTGATCCAATATAGCTTAGAAAATGTTGGAAGAAGGAAAGTTTGATAGGATTAGAGACACGAGGTCTACTTTCTCTTTAGTTAGCAAAAATAAGATTGAGAATGTTTTAGTTGAACATTTTCTCAGTAAACGTATTGTTGTTTTTGATATTTTTGATGTGTTACTAGATGATCTAGTAAATATTATTGAGAGAATATTATTGCAAGATGGTTTGGATAGTCAAAATTTATAAGGTTCAATTGAGAAGAAATGTACTAATGCAACACAAAATTTATCTACAAAAACTGGTGAGACAAGATAATGTATAAAGGAAATATCTAATATTTATTGGTATTGTCTCCAGTGGCTTGATATAGTTGAAAATTTTAGAGGAGGGATTGAGGTTGTTGAGTTCAAGTTGAATGAGGTTGGTAAGAGTAATTATTTCTTCAAGGATAAAGGTGGAAAATAGAGGATCAAAGTTGGCGAGCTAAAGGCTAAGTTGCTGTGTGTGTAGAGACAGAGGGAAGATTTGGTGAAAAATTATTGGTTAGTAAATGACATAGTTGAAGTCTAGTTAGAACATCTTATTTGGAATTATTTCTAATATAGAATACTATGAACATTGTTTTTGGTCCACGAAATGGACACTATCTTTTGATATGTTGGTTCTTCATGACATTTTTTGTGCTCAGATGAGTTTGACTGTGGATGAGTGGAAGAAGAGTCCTTCAATTATAAAAGAAAGGTACAATAAAATATTTCTTGTGAAATATGTTGTTTTAATTTGATTGTCTGAATTATTCCGTGGACTTTTTCATTGTTGGAAAAAAAGAGAAAATAAGGAGAGAAAAACTGAAAAGAAATATCAAACTCAAGGGGAGTTGCTAGGATTTTTTGGATGATTGAAGTTTTTTTTTTTCTATTTTCCCATCAATTTCAAAGGGGTATATTGTTGAGATGTTGGCAGTATTTTTATTGATGTCAAAACCCTTGTACCAGTCGAGTGTACTCTGATGTTGTTCAGGTCAGATTATGGTAATGAATTATATGCACAATATTATAGTAATGAATTATGTGGTTGGATGTCCCTACTCTGGTAATAGTGAAACAACTTTTTGGTACATATATGGTATTTAGTGAATGCATAATTATTAAGTTTTGATGGATATATTTAGTTATTATATTATAGAATTCTTTCGGGTATCTCTACTACCTCAACATTAATGCAGTTTGTTGGAAGTTTTTAGTATGAAAATTGTATTTAGTTTTTGACATATACTACCATGTTCTATCCTTTGATTGGTATAATTTTTTTTTATATCCACGTGGTCTTTGTTGTGGTCTTCTCATAAGCCCTAAAATATACTTATCTTTTATTGTATGTGAAATATAACATGCACATTATATGTGTGACCTATCTTTGGGTCATGTGGTAATGTAGTACTAAGTTCTCATATGTGCAATCTGTCTCTTAGGTCCAATGCTAGTGTGTTGAAATATATTAAAATATATTTTTGTATTCAACTTGACATGTTTTTTGGTAGGCCAACATATGTTTATGATTATAATGGATATGTATATATAATAACCATCTATTCAGATTTGATGAGTATGAGATAATAAGAATGATGAAAGTGATGTGATTCAAGCATGGTTGTGTGAATGAATACTTGGTGGAAAAGTAAGCGAGAAGAATACAAAGTGTGAAGACTGTTAGAGAAGGCATAAGGATTTAATAGAGGAGAGTAATCAATTTTTTAGAAGGTTGGTGAATGTTGGTAGAATATCTTGTACTAGATCTTTTGTAATTACTTACTACTATGATATTAATTGGAACCATTTCATGCATATACATATGCAACATTATCAATTCACATTTTGTCTATAAGACCTTTTTCTAATCAATCATTTTTTATTAGGGTAGTTATCCCACCTAGTAGTGAGCCTACTTGTAATTATACAAGCAATCAACTCTTGAGTACTCATATAATGTGGTGCCTAAGAAATAGGATAAGATACAAGAATGGGATCAATGTAAATCTAAGTCACACTTAGGTGGAATGACTATAACCACACTTAAAATCACATCCACTTACTCTTGAATAAGTGGATGGTCATAAAGGGACACCTATGGTCTTCTACCCCCTTTGAAGTTGCTAATAGAAATTACAAATAACTAACAATACTATCTAATACTTTGATTTACTTGAGTGGATGAAGATCATGTGATGTCATGTAGGTCTTTAGACTCGTACAAGTTTAACACACCCACCTATGTCATCCAAAAATTATACCAACTTGTTTCGATAGTCTATGTATTCCTTGTGAGAAGCTATCCAATTAATATAAAAAACTATTCCATATAAACCTAAGGGTAGGATTTGATGATTATTCGTAGTGGTTAAGGTACCCAAATCCAACACACACCCATGCACAAGGGAGAACATGATCACTCTAGAACCTTTGACTAACTCAACCTATCGACTATCAACTTGACATACTGCTACTAGCCCACATTACTCCATAATGAAAGTGGACATAAAAGAATCTAAGGGACTAGAATACAAAAAGATAAAGGTAGATATACCATGTAACACACCTGTAGTGTCAATAATAGTGCCTTGATGATCAACCTAATGTCTATCTACTACTACAAATAAATTGTGGGATCTATCTACATCCCCTACTATAGGGTCATAAGTAGTCAACCTCTGACTATCCCTTGGAACAACTCACTAAGGACATTGTGCTACCCTATGAGTAGGATGACTACATATGAAACATCTCCCTAAATAATAGCCATGCCATGAAAAAGGTGTACTAGATAGATGTAAATTATCTCTACTAGAACTTTATTGCACACTTTGACATGGTTGACTATCTTGGGCCTCTCTATTATAGTTCCAAGTGAATCCTCTAGCTCTTGGGGTACTTGTACTATGACATAGCTAATGACTTTGACCTAGTCTCTGATTATATTTATACTAGATACCTATCCTAGGAGGTGTCAAATATTCCCTATAAGATGTTATGAGTTGTACCTAATAACTCTAAACACGTACTCTAGAAGGTTGTACACTTCTAGCCTATACACTTGTTCTACCTTTGAAATATATAACTAATTTATCCTTATTCAATCTTTCCTTATCTATGACGACCGTAAGAGTCCTTAGCCTAAGAATATGGACATCCCCACTCATATGACCTTTAAGGGTTTGAATAAAGTTTTGTACCAATATAGGTTCATCATGTGTGATAATAGGATGCTACCTCAACTTAAATAATCTATGCTAATGTCGGTCCATTATCATAGATCCCTAATAAAGACGGTGAGATGCATCTGCATATGTCTGATAGTAGTGAGAAAAAATGAAATGTTCATAGAACTACTCAAATATTTTCCATGAAATAGTAGTGATATCCAACTTGAGTTTTTTCTCCTCTATGCACCACCTAGTAGATGAAAAATCCATTAAGTAAATAATGGAACACCAATCTCACATGTTTCTCACATACAAGTGCATAGTGAGGCAATCTAAAACATCTAAGATCCAAGTCTCAACCTTAGTACCACTATATGATCTATCAAAAATGGGTGGATGCAACCTCACAAGGTCTATCATATGTTCTGCATGGATAGAATCATTATCCACCACTATCCTCGCTCTCCTATGCTCTACTATAGAAAAAAATAAGGTAAAAGAACTTTCATTCTCTCTCTTCTCTTCCCATTCATTTTAATTAGATAATTAAGTCTCCCTAATTTGAGATGCCTCATAATAAGGTCCCAATTGAATAATAAGCTCTTGGAGAAACTAAAATATATGGGGATTCCCATTGTTACCACCATGACCTCCTCTTTTGTTTTCATGGTAATTATCCTAAAGATCTTCTTTATGTTCATCTTCTTAATTATCTTCCTTGTGATGTTACTCCACATGGTCTTCCCAACAAGAATTCTATCAACAATATCGGTTCCTAGGAAGCATCCTTCATAGAAAAAGAAGACAGTGATTAGATCCAACAAACAACATGTATACAAGCTATACAAAGGAACTGAGGAAATAATGATAAACATCATGTATAAAAACAACCACATGCCACTCATACAAAACACAATGGCTACATATATACTATACCTCTTAGTGTATGAACATGTGCTTTAATGATAGAGAAAAGAAACCCTCAAGGCATAGGTAAAAAATGTACTGATGATTATTTTATTAAAATATTTCCATACACATTGATAACATAAGTAAATAAATATAAAATTTTTCATAATAAAGAATGAAACATAAAAATGATTATTACATGATCATGCACAAGAAAAAGTCTACTAAACACTTCCATGGGTTCAATGACAACTCAACAAAACTATAACAAAAATAGATATACATGTTCTACATGGTTCCTTATGACCAAGACATATGAAATGATATGGCTCATAGTTAACGAGACTAGGTCCATCCTAATAATTTGACCAGATAAGGTTCATTTTAATGTACCAAATGAAATGTGAACATAACATGAGAATATACAAACTACAAATACATCAAAACATTTACTAGAGCAAATGGTATTCAAAACCCTAAGTGTCCTTGACATAGACTTGAGACAAAATCAAATTATTATAAATGTCAAGGATTCTAGAATATAAGTGTGAACAAAAAATTAATGAATGTGCAAAAAGATCTCACATATGCATAGAAAAATTGCATACATGTTCAAGAGTATATGAAATTTTTGCAAGTTCACAAACAAATTGAAAAAATACAAAAACAATAAAGCTAACACCAAAGTACAGTCAAATTAAGATTAAATCCACATCATAGAGTACCAGATACATAAAATCAAGGCCCAATTCACTCTATGAGAATAACAAAATCCATGTAATAAAGAAATTATCTAACTAACTAAATATAACATATAGTGAATTTACTTAGAATGTAAATGTATAAGGTTAGGAATGAGCACATCATGATGAATGCTTTGCCAATGAATTTAGTCCACCACATATATGTCAGTCTCCAAATTTGATGAGTCATTCCACCTGACCATGTGAAACCTCAATCCCAGCCCATTGTGCTTGCATAAATAGTCAGACAACCCAAGAAAACATAATGAACACACCTTAGGTAAGATCACACCAATTCCATACGAGTACAACAATTAGGTGATGAAATAATAATCTCAATCCAATAAATTAGACTAAATGTACCAAGATACAAGGTCATCAAGATTACCACTTAGACCTAAATAATAGTTTGATGTAGAAACTCAAGGATAAAATGTCATCACATAGAAAATGAAGGTCCATGTGGGTTCAAGAAACCCTTCTCTCATCAAGGGGTCTCTACTATATTAGTTAAACATCTACATATGACCATGACTATAAAAGATCAATAAGCATAGATATACATGGCTTTGTTGTCTCAACGTCACTTAGGTGACCATGGCTATACCAACTCAACATCTCTTAGATGGCCATGGTAAATATGTTAGTTTGATGTTTTCATTATTTTTTACCCTATTTATTTATTTAAGTTTTTAGTTCTTACTAAACAATCCCCAAGGGTTCCCTTGGAAACCCATTTGTGTCCCAAATCACCTTTGAGGATGTCTCCACTCCACTAATCAAACACCAAATGGTCATCTCAGTACAAAAATGAGGAAAACAAAATCCAAGTGTAACAAAAGCATAAGGGAAATAAAGATTCCAAGCCAAAATTAAAAAAAAGAGAGAAAATAAGCTTGATTGGTCTCAAACCAAGATCATGAGTCACTCAGATCTTGTCATTTCTAGCATAGCTCAACTATGCTCAAGGATGCAATTTCAACACCATACATCCACATACAAATTTTTTTCTCAAAACAAGCGTATGTTGAATCAATACATAATGCAATGCAAGGGCTATAAACACAAGCCATAAAATAGTCAAGGTTTTTTGCTTCACTTATAAATCAAGGAGCACTCAATTGGTCTCAACCAAGAGTATGGGTCTCTCAAGATCCCATCAAAATAGTCATAATTCTCAATGCCAAAAATGTGGTCTCAACACTAACATTCATAAAAGCATAATTTTAAAACTCAACAATGGAAGAATAAGCCATAAAACAAAAGTAGAAGCATATGCATGGAATAATGCTCATGTAGTACAAATTACAAAGAGAAGAACTGAAATCCTCTTACAAAATAAATTTCATATAATAAATCTATTTCTCTATATGATAGTCACTCAAAAAAATTGAATTCTAACTTTTTCACAGTACACAATAGGCCAAAAACTAGTCCCAACCTTATTCTACCATTAATGGCCATGCAAAAAGTTTTGAAAATGAAATTCTGAAATTATAATAAGTGAAAATATCATTTGGGTTTAAAAATGCCCAACACTACAAAAGAACACTCAAATTTGAATTTTATTCACTCTCTAAAAAGTGGACAACATAACATTATTTTCACTTTGAATTCAAATTAAACTTACATAAGCCCAACTAGACACTAAATTTAATGAAACAAGTGGAGAAAGAGAAGTTATTCACCCCCCGCCCCCAAAATAAAATAAAATAAAATGAAATAATTAAAAAAAATTCCATTGAGAAAGAAAGTGGTAACTTGAATTCCTACCCCACACAATGACACAAGACCAAAAATAGAAGAAGAATATGGAAACGTTATGAAATTAACCAAGATATTCAGAAATGCAGAGTAATCATAGTGTGGATACAATAATCCACTAGCTATAAGAATCTTGTGGAGAAAATACTTCCAACAAGAAAAATATCAAATACTCACAAAGATATTTTGAGCAAATTTTGAGTTAAAAAATGCACAAGTATTCAAAATCAAATCTATTTTCCAATTATAAAGTACTTTTTTCCCCAAAAGTGAAATATCCAAAAATGAAAGCCACTTAAGGCAATAAATTAAAAAAAAATAAAATAACACATCTCAAAATAGATTAAATTAAATCAATTACAACTAAATGGAGAAGCACTATGACCATTAATAATTAAAATCAACATTTAAACAAAAACTGACTGCGATAGCTGTGGATACTCTATATGCATAAATAAATACTGGTCTATCACATTTATTTAAGGAGGTCCAAACTTTACCCACACAAAAATTGTAGGTGTAATATAATAGCTATGGATAGAACACCCACACAGGAATGCTATTGGCTAAAATCATGAATGACCAATATATCTATTTCATATGCCACTATTGGGGATATAACACACTCAAACCTATGAAACTAGGTGGAGTCAATGTCTAGTTCCTATTCACTTAAACATGCACACATCAAGTGTAGCTTCTTATAGTATAAATAGACAAATAGCATATATAATAATCCAAAATATAACTAATGAAAGGATATTTTAGTGATGTAATCATTCTTATGTATTTGACTTTTATGAAACTATTCCTTTCATATTTAATCCTTAATAAACATCATATGTATTTATTTTATTAAGTATAGAATGAAATGGCATTTTATGACATATAAAATATATATCAATAAAAACCCTGAATTAGATAAAAATCAAACATGATTAAACACAATATCACAGTGAACATTGACACATGAGACATAAATGAATTGGAAATAAAATCAAGATAAACATGATCAAATATCTTCGGGTATACAATAACCATATATCACCATAAAAGATTATGTCACATCATAGTTGGATTATCATATAGAATGATAAAAATGGTAAGCACAAAAATAAGATATTATCTACATTAGTAATGATATTGGTAATAGAAAAATAAATATTGTAACTAGAAGCATCTCATAATGCTAATATACATAGTCACAAGAAAATTTAAAAGAGTCTAGCCCAAAGAAAAATAAGACAAGAGAGAATAACACAAAGAGAGGCACTACACAATTCATGATTTGATACTAATTCAAAGGAATCCAACTACTGAATAATTTTTCCAAATGCTAAATCTAATAGGAGAGATAATATAAATAATTATAACAAGCTCTTAACAATTGCAAATTACATAAACACATATAAATTTAGGTTCTAACAAATAAAGTCATAACATCAAATTTATGCAAGAAAACCCTTTTGGGAGAACTCTAACACTCCAAAAGAAATATCTCAATTATATTATTAGAAAAAAAAAAATATAATGTCAAAGCTAGTGCTCTTCAGGAAAAATTACAACATCATGTAATTATCTAGAAAATCCTTACACTTGAAGTAACTTCTTATAAAATATCAATTTTATGATATATAAAACATTAAGAATCCACATATTTATGGATATGAATAAGAGTGGAAAGTTGTTATGGTTCTTAAATCTAACTCTTATAGTCAAAAGGTAAGCGGTGTAAAAAACAAGTTGTCATTTCCAATATACATTGCACATGTAAAATTTCAAAGGTACTAACCCTTGGCTCACCCATAACTGTCATCTTTCTATGTGCAACAACTATATCAGACAAATTGTCAAAATTGAAATCCACCATAGATGCCAACTACCAAATAATAAATCTTCATGACTGTAGCCATTGAACTAGTTATTATCAAAGTAAAGAAAATAAAATATCATAGGTGCAACATAACAACTTATAACACTAGTTTCCCATTTTTTATGACATCTGGAAGTAAAATAAAATAATTCAGTAATATATGTATATTAGGACTCTAAGGTTGATACAACTTAATCCTAATAAAATTTAGGAGAAACTTTCATTGTGCCATTCAAAATAGTCAATTGTTACCAACCCATTGCAAAGATAATCTCCAATACATAAAAAAAGATGCAATGATAATGCTCAAATAATTTTACAAAAATACATTAAAAAAATATAATTTCTAAGTATTGATTGCATCTACTGAAAATAGTGAAGTTTTTACACCTTGTTCACATACATTTTATGGTATGATTCAAACATCATATCATTTTGACGCAGTCAAGGAAAGAGAATCCCTAAAGGAGATGTCTAACCTTAAAATTAGAGATAATACAGTGGAAAAATCAATGATTCAATCACCAACAAATAGGAAATAACTCATATTCTCATTTATATAGGAATCAAATTATATTCAATTGGCCTGCAACATGCAGTTTACATATTTAGAATATATATGCCTCATTACTAAGGGCAAAAGCCTTATTCCAATCTTCACTACTTACATCCTCAAGACTACTCAGGATTTTCTTTATGTCTTCTCTCTTCCTCTCCATTAAAAAGAACTACTACCCTAGTTATATAAAAGATCACCAGCCACAAGTCAGATTATCTGATCATAAATCTCCTTGATAAAGAAAAATAGTTTACAAATTGTAAGATATAAAAATATATATATTTTTATATCTATGAATGTGTAGTGGAAAATATTGTGGACATATATTACCTCTTAATCCAAGATAAGGAGATCCCAGTTGATTAACCAACAAGAGATGATCAATGCGAAAAGGAATCAATTGGTTATGGATAAAGAGGGAAATGGGATCTAATTTCTTAATTATAAAGTGAAACAATAAATAAGAAAGATTAGGATAAAATAAAACACTTATCTTGAAAGGTAGCAGATCTGGAATTTTTTTTTTTCTGGTGTTTATACTGAGTTTCTGGAAATTTTGCAAGTGGATCTAGGAAGGAAACACAGAGACAGAGAAAACCCATAAATATTTTTCTTTTATGAGTCAGGTCAACCTTAACCCAAATGAAGATCGACCTTGACCCCTTTATGTCAACCTTGACCTGCGCTGCTCTGACAAAAATTCTGTTCACGAATCCTGAAAGTTTGCCAGAAAGGGTATTCGAATATGCTCTGTAATTCGCTATTCTGTACCTATTTCTACAAGAAAAATGGTTTTGTTGTTTGGATGAGGGGTTTTCTTGGTCAAACCCTAGTTTTGGAATTAACCTTGAAATAGAATTGAAATGGAGAATGATAGCAAGTAGTAGTAGATCTAACAACGAAGCTATGATATTCAATAGATATGAAATGTAAACAAGTATGTTAATATGAAATCTTGGAATCAACATCAAAAACCATAAATGTAAATCAAAACCTCCATGATTGTATGCTTGGAATCCACCTTGAAGGAAGAATGAATGGATCTTGAGGATGCACAAAGGATCTTGAAGGAAGATCACACCACCATGATGGATAGATCTAGGGTTTGAATGATGAATCTTGAATGCTTGAACCAAATCCCTTCAAAGTCTTGAATGATTGAATCCTTGATCTTCAATGAAGAGTTTTAATTCTTAAGAAGAAGACTTGAATATAGATGATTTCTTGAATACTTTCTTTCTACACCTTCTTGTTCTTATTTTCCTTCCTTGCTTCTTTTTCCTTCATGTACAAATGAGAGGAGAAGGCCTCCTTATATACTAGTCTAGGAAACAAACTTCTAGAGAGGCCGAAATATGAGAAATAAATTCTCATTAGGCCTATACCCCTAGGATTGGACCTAAATTAAATATATTTTAAGAGTCACTACTTCGAGACCCGAAACTATTAGAAATAGGGAATACTGAGAGGGGGGGGGGGTGAATCAGTATTCTAAAAACTTTTACTTTTGCCCAATTATGGATATAACAGATTATCTTTACACATGCATAACATAAGAAGCTAAACAACATGCATAGCAATAAAACTAAAGAACTCATAACACATTATTTGTTCTCGAGGAAACCCTAGCCAAGGGAAACCCCAGTGGGGATGGTACCCACAAAGATCCACTAATCAAAAGTATCTTGTTAAGGATGTTGACCCTGTTAGGAGTCTATTACATGCATATAGTGTCTCAGTCCTGATTAAGGGACTATAGGCCTTGTTAGAAGCCTCAACCCTATTAGGAGTTGGTAGTACAAAATGTGATTACCAGATGAGCCCACTGCCCAAACAAGTAATATAAAATCTTTATTGATTACAAAAATAGGTCAAGGTACATAACCTTATACTGCTTGCATCAATATCTTTTTTCTTCTCTTTCACTATTGCTATTACATACATTCATTCCTTCATCATCATCATCATCATCATCATATCCTTCTTACAATTTTACAATTACATTTATACAAGTTATTAAGACTAATAACTTTTCAGTCGGCTACCATATTAAAAAATAAATAAATCCAAGGGTTAACATCTAGGATGTTATCCCTTTATATTGTTAAATCATTATTTTGATAAATAAAATAATCCCTTAACTCTTTATCAATTCTGTCTTCATATTCTGTCCTGTCGGCTTAACACTATCTTTAGAAAAACTATCATAACTTCTTCCATACATGCCGTACTGACTTGCACTATGAGATGAGTCTTCAATAGACACCATAGAGTCTATGTTCAAGTGCACAAGCACTGAGCTTACTCTAGTCAACATGGATGTTGGAATTAGGAGAGATTGGTACTGAGAGGGGAGGGGTGAATCAGTGCCTTCAAAAACTTTACTTGTAAACCTTTCAGATCTATAACTATAAACAGTGATAATCGACCAAAACAACTTGAATCTAATTGTATGAATCAATCATCCATTTAACTTAAGTAAGTAAAAAATATGAAATCAATATCACAATCACATGACACAAGTATTTTGGTAACACAGAAACCCTTGTTAGAAGGTAAAAACTGCAGTGGGGATGACACCCATAAATTCTTCACTACTGTAGATAGAAAAGGTTTTCTTGTTAGGGCTACAAGTTTTGATCACTTCTGGTGATCTCACCCTATTAGGAGTGATGTAGTACCCCTCGCATTTTACTTTTGCTGATACTATGTTTAGTTTGACACCGTTTTATTTTGGTTGCTTAGATCAGACATATATTACATGTTATATTTATATTTTGGTGTGTGATTAAACAGTTATAGTTTGGATGTTAATTGTCATGTTGAACCTGAAACAAAACTTTACGTAATGGTTTAATCTAGTAATGATGGATTTTATATGATGTTTTAAATGCATGTATAAATTGAAGTAATTAGATGATGATTATATTTGGTACTTACCCCATACCCGCATGTGTATGGTATCATGTTTGTTATCATATATGTTTTCTTTTCTGTTGACATGCATGTATGGTAGAGGAGGAGGCGCAGTTACCTACATTTAGTCGGGTCCACATGTCCTAGCCATCCCTACCATTGTCTGATAGTATGTTATATTTGCACATGTACATGCAATGGTTCTTATGCAGGTTGCAGGTACCGGGCATCGACTTCCCTGGCTTGACAGGATGAGCGTGCCATTATTATGTCTCAATGGCGGAGAAGGGGAGTTAGCACTCAGGCCAATTCCCTAACCTAACCTAACCATCCTAAAATCATGGATGAGACCTTACTTGACTCACCTAAATCAAATTCGTCCTGGTAGAACGAATCCGATATATGTTTCCCGGTTGAGCATGATATTGTCTTAGGTTTTGTTTCATGTCGGTGTTGCATTTTGACCTTGTAGATCTCATGTATGATCTCTGATAGTCATTGAAATTATGTTGACACATTGGTAAATATTATGTTATTGGTATGTTATGACTTAATCAGATACATATGCTTACACTATGTCCCTTATGGTTATACTATTATTAATTGTATATACGTTAATTGTATATATATGATTATATATAAACACTGCTTACTATATAATATTGAGATATTGAGTGATATAACTTAAACCAAATGATAAATTGAAAATAAAAAAAAAGGGAAATGAAATTCAAGAAGAAGAAATAAAAAGAAAAAGAAATTCTACAATTTTAAATTGTCTCATTTTAGGTAGTTGACTTGAATAGTAGGGGGAAAATAATAAAATATTTCTTCCCTACTTTCCAAGCCAATTTAGAGGCAAAAGAGAGAGACTTGTCACTAATTTTTGATATGCAAAAATTTAGAGGAGAGAATGGAGAGAGAGATGAAGGGTTGAGGAAGAGAAGAGAGGAAGAATAGAAGGCAATTTGGGAGCTGATTTGGAAGCTTGTGGATTGGAGAGGTATTCTCGGCTGGACTTCATCAGCCTGCTTGTCGAACCAGGTAGGATTTGAGTTCTTTAATATATTCTAAATTAGATTCTAATCTTTCCATCAAATGAGAGCATACACTTATCTCCTCAAAATGATGAGTGAAGCAATAGCTCAGTGAGAATTTAGTTTGCAATGTAGAATTTTAACATCACAAACATACAATCCTTCTCAAACTCAGTCATTAGTGAATTCATTTTGGAAAAGAAAAGAACTTGTTATCTCATATCACAATGGAGCTTGGTTATGTTTTGATTCAATGTTTTCCACATTATCTATTTAATAGATCACATAATTATTCTAAAAATTGAAGAAACTAATGTATCTTCTTGACAATCAAATTTGGAAATAAAAATCATCAATTTCATGGTATAGCATATTAAACTAAGTTTTTGAAACCAAATACACACTTCCAGCTTGCTGGAAAATGTATGAGGAAAAACATTTCCTTTCATTCAAAAAAACACAGTCATTATTTTATTATTTGTTGCCACCTATCTCCATGAAATGTATATTATATAATTTCAAAATATTAAAAACTTAACTTGGCATCCACATGCCCCAAGGGAAAGAGTCAAATCCTAAGCTAAGATGTTTGGAGGCCCCACTCCAAACCTACGTTCAAGACAAGGCTTGAATGAGTAAATTTTCAAACTCTAAGCATTCCTCATTAAGAAGAGAAAGATTGAGGGGGGGGACAAAAAGATTTGGTCCCACTTCCAACACAATAACCCATGCCTTTAGAGGTACGCCAGCATGGAAGGGCAAGAGTAAACAAGTTAAAAAAAAAGAATTTGGAGGTGAATGCCTAGACCCACGTGCATGGTGGGGGAAAATTTTCAACAAAGTTTTAAATGCTCTTCGAAAGACCTGCACCTAGGAAAGAGGGAAGACAAGGAAAGGTAGTGGGAAGTGGGTCCCACTCCTTTCCCATGTCATATCATAAAAGGGTAATTTCATTAAATTTTTTTGTGTTTAATTTCAAAGTATGGGCAAGGCTACATGGGTTTTGATGAAGACATAAAGGGAAGGCATTAAGTGAAGGGGCTTTGATGATGTGTCAGCCCCAAGTACACACTTGACCCAATAAAAAGGTTTGAAAACTTTATGCAAGACAAGACCTCCTTTCACATGTGCTAGTTTAGGGAAAGTATTTAATAAGGTAAGGGGGATATATTTCAAGGTTAATTTATTTGTTTATTGCTTGTTGAGGTGGCTGGATTTAAAAGCTATTAGAGCCTATTTGAATGTGAGTAGATACTTTATTAAAAGCTAGTCTAGGATTTAGTGGAATAGAAATCTTATATGTTTAAAATTTATGTATGTTTTATTTAAAATTGAGTAATGAATTTATATTTTGTGAGTTTAATTAATTAACACATTAGTAATTATAATTAATATTCCATTGTAACATTGGGAGTAAAGTATGTCTATAATTTTTAATGGTTATAATGTAATCTTTTAATTAGATAATGAACGTACTCTATAATCAATATTTATAGATAATAGGGAGATATTAGTAAATGTTATCTCATTGTGTTTTCGATGTTCTCTTATTGTGTAATTGTACGAACATGTGAATTATATTATTGGTGTAGTCGATCTGCATATGGGTTAGATGACCAATTAGGGGGTAAAATCCAGAGGTCGGGTACTTGTTGTGGTTATCAGTTATCTATTTGATGATTGTATTTACGATGCTATGTGGATGCTATCTTCATTTGCTTGTTCTGGATTAGGGTCAATGTGAGACCTTGATGGGTGGTCAAATCGATCCCTGTTAGTATCTTCCTCTTGGTGGATTAAAATGTGAATTAGTGGCCAAGTGGTTTTATGCCTTGAATGGGATTATGATTGGTCCTTGTTTATCTGTTTACTTGGAATTATTATGATAAATGTGGCCACGAACCAGGATGGGTGTTGTTGTGAAACTAGGGTAGGTTATCTAGATGTGATGTAGGGGGTGGCTTGCAATGGATCGCCGAGGCCCACAAGTGGCTGACGGATCATCCATTGTCA
This sequence comes from Chamaecyparis obtusa, assembly GCA_027943335.1. NCBI lineage: Eukaryota > Viridiplantae > Streptophyta > Pinopsida > Cupressales > Cupressaceae > Chamaecyparis > Chamaecyparis obtusa. The sequence goes on from BSBK01003401.1 coordinate 725,697, forward strand.
AGTTTCTTAATTCCAGTGATAACATTATAAAAAAATTGATCTAGTTAGGAGAACATTAAAAAGATAATTTAAGATACCTCGCCCATGCCTTGAGTGCTAGTTAAGACTAAGGATGGATGCGGGAAGATGCTAGATGCATCATCGATATACTTGTCTTCATGAGAGATATCGATGCCACATATGATCACTTGAATGCCGTCGGTTCAGTGAGGAACCTTCAGGACTAAACTCAAGGGTGGATCTACGTGATGACACCTTCCTACTCACACCGTAGATATCCTACGTAGGTCAGTGCCTCTGGTAACCTGTATACCCTCTTGTTCTAGAGATATCTTCCTAGGTGATACTTGTGGATTGGTCCTTAGTGTGTGTGTGGGCCTGGTGATTATCTCCCTAGCATGGTGGGGTGGACCTCTGGGTTCCACATGGTCGGGAGGTAGTGTACTCCTCCATTGAGACTCTTGCGGATTATCCTTTTCACCTGATTGAACACTTGGATCAGTCTATCACATTTGTTGCAGATTTATGTACCCAGTTGTTAGAAGATATTATCTTGTACTTGTAAGAGGTTTCATTTGATTAGTAATGATCCCTACGTGGATCCGTGATGTATTTTGATACTTGTAATTGTATTAAATATCACCGCATACCCTACGACATGTGTAGCGGATGTAGGTGATCATGTGTTGTAATGTAATATTGATTTAAGTGATGTATTTAATTCTACTATGTACTTAAAAGTTCTTTAACATTCGATCATGTTAGCGTAGTGTTAGTTAGACAACGTAATTCTACGTCAGGGACCCTTGGGAATAAAACATATGAAGTGTTCATTTAAACTGATGTTTGTAGAACAATGTGATGCTTTATTCAATGTGCTTGTTAACATTAGTAAACAAAAAAAAAATGTTGCATAACTTAGTATAATTTTAGTGTAATTCTCTTGGGTCTCCTGGCGGGGCGTTACAAGTGACATGTTAGATTGGCTAGATCTACCTAGTTATAGGATTTTAACAACACTAATGAAGTGTGCACTCGGTTAAGAGATTTACATAAGACTGTTAAATCTACTCTGTTAAGAGATTTTATCCAAAAACTCTATTACAATTTTCAGAAAGCAATAGGTAATTATCTACTATTTGACACTCAATTGTCTGATATAGATTTATAAGTTCTGATAAAGTATCACCTTACTTGTGATGAATCTCTACTATGAACTGCTTGATAGCCTCTGCTAATTCTACTCAATCTGAATTCCTTTGTACTCGGTTCTGCTTTGTTAACTGATAGACTTGAAGATAGGCAATTGCTTCAAGTGCTCCATGATTCATATATCAGCTCACTCCAAAAATGATGCGAACACACAAATATATAGTGTTATGTTTTTGCCACTTTAATAAAATTAGGTTACATAATATAGTCATAACTCTAAGATGTATGGTGTACAATAATAACCTAGATCAACTATTAAAAAAGATATACATTGTATTTAATGAATATCATCACATTAAATGTTCCTCAATCTTGGAAAAACATTTTATAAACCATTGTAGCCATTTGCATAGAAGAATGTGCCATTCTTGATTACTATGCCATTTCCTGTGATCCTCGATAAACACTGTGTAAACTGATCGGTGTATACTATGATGCTCGGTGTTTACTCTTTGTCGGTGTTGGTGTCTGCTAGTGCTCGGTAAACTATCTACTGCTCGGTATACTGGTTTACCGACTAGTCTATTTTGCTTTATGTTACTGATTAGCTCAATGTAAGTAACTGGCTGATATCTTTACAAACCTTTGGTACTAATGACAACCTTAAAAGCTCAATAGAGATAACAATTGCAAACAAAAACTATCTTCAGGTTCACTGGTAAAAACACACTGTCTCATACTTAGACAATTTTGCAATGCGCTTTGACATACTAGCTCTCTGACCTGTGTGATCTCCATGTAGATCATATGTTTCCATAATGACAACATCTATATAACCAACTCAACCAAATTGCCAATAGAAATAATCGACCCAAAAGTGGAAAAATAAACTTTTGAGTTCCCCCCGCATTCAGAAATTTTTTTGATGAAAAGGGGGACCTGGGTCAAGGTCGAGGTTGACCTTGAACTAGGGGTTTATGACCCCTAGAAAATATGCCAGGTGGGGAAAACAGTGCACGGGGAGGCCCAATCAGAGCCCTAAATAGGCACAGCAGATGGAAAAGGGGCAAAAAATAGAGGACAACATGATGATGGCCCAAAACACCCCCTAAGGAGGGCTAAATATAATGAAATGGATGATACTCTCATAAACATCATAAGTACTATAAAGAGATGCTAAAAGGAGAATAATAAGGAAAATAGCCACACACCAAAGCATCTTAAAGATCTTCATAGTGAATTGAAATGAAATAAATATTTTTGTATTTTAAAATGCAAGAGCATAAAAGAAAACTAATCTAAGCTAATTTTAAGGAAAGGAGGTAAAGCATCCAACACCAAAAAGAAAGAGTTGTCTATCGCGGGTTCACCAAAATGTAAGATATAAAAATATATATCAAGTGTATATATTTTTATATCTATGAATGTGTAGTGGAAAATGTTGTGGACATATATTACCTCTTAATCCAAGACAAGGAGATCCCAATTGATTAACCGACAAGAGACGATCAATGCAAAAATGAATCAACTGGTTATGGATAAAGAGGGAAAGGGGATCTAATTTCTTAATTATAAAGTGAAACAATAAATCAAAAAGATTAGGATAAAATAAAACACTTATCTTGAAAGGTAGCAGATTTGGAAATTGCTATTTTCTAGTGTCTGTACTGAGTTTCTAGAAATTTTGTAAGCGGATCTAGGATGGAAACACAAAGATGGAGAAAAACTAGAAATATTTTTCTTTTTTGAGTCAGGTCAACCTTGACCCAAATGAAGGTCGACCTTGACCCCTTTATGTCAACCTTGACCTGTGCTGCTTTGATGGAAATTCTGTTCATGAATCTCAAAAGTTTGCCGAAAAGGGTATTCAAATCTGCTCTGTAATTCACTATTCCGTACCTATTTCTACAAGAAAAATGGTTTTTTTGTTTGGATGAGGGGTTCTCCTTGGTCAAACCTTGGTTTTGGAATTAACCTTGAAATGAAATTGAAATGGAGAATGCTAGCAAGAGTAATACCCCAAAAATGGGCTATAAGTTCATTAATCTTCTATATCAACAAATCGAACGAAATCAACATCGAAGTCCTAATCTAAGGCACATCTAAACATCATTAAATCATAATTGATTATCTTATATTCTGCATCGGGGAATATTCCTAGCAATATTCCTAATTATCTTAATTATCTTTAATTTAATGATTATTTGGCAATAAATCACATTTATCCTAAGTTTGATTAATTGAATATCCAAAAGAGATGTACGGAAGATCAATCTTGGGAGAATCAAAGCTCTTGCAAATCAACATCTTTGTGAGATCAATCTTTTTTTTTGCATATTATTCTTAGATAGTTTCATATCAAGTTTTTCCATATTAGCATAGATTCATATCAGTTTTTCATTATTATTGCATAGAAAATAAAAAAAATATAGATTAATTACATTCAATTCATATCTAGATCAATTACATTCAAATCCTTCATTTAGGTGTCATCTAGGTCACTGATCTTGATAACAATTTGAGAGTATTAATCTCGCACCTACTAGAAGGCAGTAAATCGCTTGGTTAGATAGTTTTCAATTTTGCACGATTTTGATTATAGCTAACCTCTAATGTTTTACTGAAGTGTTGTGTTTATAGATCAGGTACAATTTTCACACACACCTTTCTGGCGCCCACCATGGGGCTCTGAAACAGGTTTCCCTTCATTTCTATCAATTTTCTATCTTTTGAGGATAAGGGTTTCAAGGGTCTTGGTATACTCTGTAGCACTTTTTCTATCAAAACTATCCGTACACTACGATTTTTATCATTATGTCCGTAATTCCATACATCTCTGTATGAATTATCGTGCGAGATTTCACACTGTGTCACGCGAGATTTCTTTCTGTGTCATGCGAAATTTCACTGGTATCATTATTTTTTTTGTGCGTGAAAAATAACTTTCTCGCACGAGACTGTACTTCCTCATGCGAGATTTCATCCTTTGTCGCATGAAATAGTGTTTCCTTGCATGGGACCACATCCTAACTCGCGTGAGATTTCATCCTTTGTCATGTGAAATAGTGTTTCCTCACGTGGGACCGCATCCTGACTCGTGCGAGATTTCATCCTTTGTCGCGCGAAATAGTGTTTCATCATGCGGGACTGCATCCTACCTCATGCGAGATTTTTCTACAGAGACACATAATTTATAGATTTGTACTTTCAGATTATTGATTTCTAACACTTATAGTTTGCTGTTGATTTGTCTTGATTTTTTACTTTCAGACATGTGCTAAATTCTGGATTGCAGAGCATTGGACCTAAGGTATTCTTCTCAAGCTGATAATATTTCAATTTGGACTTAAAATAAATCTCTTATGTGTCTAGCTTGTGTGCGTCTTTTCATGCTTTTATCTATTTCTACACACTTGCATAATTGATACTAGGTTGTGACCCCTTAAGGATTCATTAAGTAGTCTTAGATATTTGTGATTGATCTTGATTGCTATCTTGGGTTATTGGACTCACTAATCCGCCGGCCCCTCATTTCTACCCCGTGGTTGCAATCTCAGCGCCATAAAGGGGAGGGGTCAATAGGACATAAACGTTAAGTGTTCCACTTGGCAACCCTTTTGTGCTTTTAGGAACTCACTTATTTTCTAAGTTGGGGACTCATTTTTAGCTTGTGTGAGGTGTTAAGTGTTCCACCTTTTGGACTCATCTCATATTTTCTTTAAGCGTTAAGTCTTCCTCTTTCTGCTTTTTGGGTACTTTTGGTAGATTTGCTTTTGGAAACATACATCTGTGCTCACATAGTAATTAGGCCCTATGAACACTATTCGTGATTCTTGAGAGATTGGATTCCTAGTGAAATCCTTCTTGATGACAGAATCCTTGTAGGTAGGGAGGATACTTAATGCGTTTCACATTCAACTTGGTTAGTGTGTCTTCTCTTATTGATCGATACATTCTCTCCCAAGAGAGGTTGATAGATCACGTGGGGTTGACATCATGAGCTTTGGTGAATCAAAATTGGTTAGTGTGTATTCTCTTATTGATTGATACATTCTCTCCCTGAAGAGGTTGATAGATCATGTGGAATTGGCATCATAGACCTTGGTGAAGCAAAACTTTGTCTTAGCGTGTCAGATTAATCTACTTGCTTTGTTTGGGTTAAAAGTGAAAAGGTGTCAAAAACCTTGGATCTGGAGCCAAGTTCCCTTGTGGTATACTATTGTGAGTCACCTTTAGAGAGGGTTAACTGTAGCAGACAATCTCTTCACAGGGCAAACTGCGTTGATGGAACCTCAAGCGGTAATAGCCATTTTCGCCGTGGTAGTGACAGCCGCTATATAAATGTCCTTGTGGAAGAAATCTCCATGGGTATGGTTCATTGTTGGGTTGTCAGATCTCCCTAGTAGCTCCTGAAGATTAAGTTCTTAGACTGTGTCAAAACCCTGGTGCACCGGGATTGGAGTTCACCCCTTTGGATCATAAAAGTTTCAGAGTCAAACCATTACTAAAAACCCTAGCAAGGCCAAATTTTCATTTTATAGGGTATATGTGCATTATTGCAAAACATTTTTGGAACATACACAATTAGCACTTCTGAGGATTAGAACAAATAAGTCACTTGATTGTTCATGCGCAAGGTTGCTTTTGCCCTTGTTCATTGTTTTCAGACATGCTTGAAATCACTTGCTTGCTATTTTGCGTGCTTGTTTATCTATCTGGTTATTGAAAACGGACAAATCTATTACAATCTTCAAATCTAGACATTGAAATTTGCAAACAATTCAAATCTGAAAACTCAAAATTTGCAAAATTTGAAGTGAAATTCCTTTCTGGAGTCAAAAGTCATCTCAGGAGGTTAGAAAGTCATATGATTTTTCTCAAAGTGTGATTTCATTGCAACCCATCTGTCATATGATAGCAAACCCAGTGTCATACGAGTTTTCATGCCAGCATATTTCTAGAAGTCAAAATCTTGCAGCTGTCGTACGAGTTTTGCGACTGTCGTTTCATAACATACCCACTGTCGTACGAGTCTACAGAGTGTCGTTTGAGAAATTTTTGAAAGTTGTCAGAAAATTGTCAGAATTGCCAGATACCCAACCTTTTCAGCCTAGTTCCAGAATCTATCATACAAATCACTGTGTCAGGAATAGAGCAATAGCTATTGAGAATCAGTACACATGTCTCAAAGAATTAGTACACAAGAGGAAGAAGCTCTAATCACAGCTATGATGAAACAGTTGCACGCTATGCAAGTCAAACTTGATAAACTTGAAAAAGAGCAAAAACCCAAGGAGTTCTCCATGGAGGCTCTATGTCCTTTTCAATTTGATAAAGACTTGTACATGTCACCATGCCCCCGGACAAAATTTGAGCAATGTGATAACCCTTATGATACCTCTTCCATAGAGAGTGACACATCCAGCTTTGGAGACTATGATGACTATGACGACAAACAATGTAATGATACCTATGACACCTTTGTTCCTAAGAATCCTCCTTGTCGTTCATTCCTACTTACTACAAATGGGCTGTCACATTGGATAGATCATGATGGTGATCCATACAATTCTGATTTTGAAAGAGACTTTGATGGCTTTTGTGGACAATACCTTGATTGTGATCCATCTACTACTGCTGAGGACTATAAAATGCATCGTGCTAGCTTGAAATGTCAATACTATAAGGATCTCTCCTCTAAGAACTCTCATGCTGAAAATAAAGATTACACTCTCAAGCAAGATCATGTTAATGTTGGACCTTTGTCTTGTGATGGTTCCCTTCCATCCCCTACTTCCTCCAATACCCATACATTTCCTAAAGCTTCTGAGTCTTTCAAATCTTTCACAGAACCTTCATCCGACACAAGCCCTGATACTTTTCATGTGGTTCCCTATAGTTATCCTCTAGGGCTACCTCTTAATGAAAATCAAGCTAACCTTCACTTGGCTACAAATACTTTCAATAATGATAAACCTAAAGAGCCTAAGCCTTCATATGCTATAATCCCTACTTCAGCTAGTCCTCCACCATCTTTGCAATAGTCTTCCATACAATTTCAACATGCTTCCTTGTCCTTAGAAGTGGCTCCATGTCAAAAGGACTCTAAAAATGATGAAGAAAAGAACATAAAGAAAGATCAAGATCAAGAACCCTCCATGTCATCCAATCCCTTTCGTGATGTCTCTTATTTTCTTCATGGTTCTTTTGATCCTGCATCCCCTTTTCCATTCATTCCACCATGTCTTAAGTCTTCTCCTAAGCAAGATCAAGCTACTACTTACACTGTTGAGCTTATTGACAATCAAAATAACCTTACTACACTTGTGCTTTCCAAAGATGATACTTCCATTAAGGTTGTTAAAAATGTTGTTGCTTCCAATGTTAAGCCTATTGAAAATCAAAAGAAAAACTTTTCACTTGTGCTATCCAAAGATCCTTGTCAAGATCAAAGTCTTCCATCTTTTTATTCTACCACTCCATGTTCGTTTCCACTTTCTACTCTTCCTAAATCTTTGCAAGCTTTGAACAATCCTATCAAAGAAGGTGCTCATATTCAAGATATCCATGATTCTATTGAAAATCCTAATGCTCACTCTAAAGATGTTGATATCCTTGGTTGTCATATAGATGCTGATGAACTTATTGATTATCCTTTTGCGTCTTCCACTTCCATCCTTGGACCTCTTTCACCAATACTAAGGGCTTCATGTCTACCTTCCATCTTGGGTCCTTATGTCCCTTCACTTTCCCCACCTAACTCTCCTAATTCACCATCTATCTTGGGTCCTTACATACCTCCATCTCCCATCTTCCCTCAGGATCAATATAGATGCATACCCTTGAATCCTTTTCATCCACCCACCCATCTAAACCATTCATATCCTCCTTCTTCCACAAGTCCCAAGTCTTTTGGAAGTAACTTGAATGTTCAATACAAGAAAAAGAAGCAATACAAGAATCCATCAAAAAGAGAAGATCACCATGTCTCCTCTAAATGACATGGAGGCATAAAGTCAAAAGAGATATCTAAGAAGAAAATTACAAGACAAGTATGGGTTCCAAAATCCATCATTGAAAATATTCTCTCTAAATTACCAAAAAGAAATGAAAAGCCTACAGCTATATGGATTCCAAAGTCTCTCTTGAAAGAGTCTGGTGTTGAACAAAAAGTTAAGTTGACATTCAAGCTTCCAAAGACTTCCACTTCATCTTCTTCCAAAAGCATTCCTCAATTCCATGTGCCTAAACCACAACCTCTAATATCCATTCACCATATTCCTTCACATATTTCTTCATTCACGATTCCTCCATCCTCTCACCACCCTTCAAGGTATGTGTTGATGTTGAGCTTGCCTTCCTTTCCATCTACCCTTTCACAATCCTTCCATTCATTATCCTTCTACCTTCTATCCTTTTTCCTCATTTGCCTATTCCTCCTATCTTCCAACCTCACTCGCTTTACATAAAACCTTATCCTCCATTTTCCTCTTCCATCTCCCTTTCCCTATCAGTATCTTTGAGTGTATCATTTTGAATCCTTGGCATATCATGGTTTATCCTTTCAAGGAGCATTATCTAAAAAGCTTGCCTTCTTCCAAAAAAAAAAATAAAAAAATTAAAAATGTGCCTTGGTGAAAACCTGGAAACAGGCACCTTGGTAGCAAAAGTAAAGAGAAATAAATTTATCCTATGGTGAAAACCACTCCCTTTTGGCACCTTGGATAAGTACCATGATGAAAACCTGGCAATCAGGCATCATGCATAGTTCTTCTACATATTTCATCCATTCCATTTTCTGTCTTTGATCTTGACAATGTTGATCTATACACGAACATTTGGCTATTTTGTGAGTTGTCTTATGATGATCTTGCTTTCATTCTTTCCATGTTTAGCCTTCATATCCATCTTTCTCCATTCATCTTTGTCTATCGCTATCCTTTTCCCATTTGGTCTTGATCTAAGAAAGAAAGAGTAAAACACAATGCTATGAAGCCTCTTGACATGTCTACTCTTTTGGACTACATCCTGTCCTTCTTTGGCATTACGCTAATGTGACTTATCCTATGATGGCCTTTCATTGCTTGTCCAAATGCACTTTACATGCCCACTTTTTCTCTAGCTTGGGTATTCTTGAGGAGTTTTCCCTTGAGGATTTCTTCCCTTCATTCTCCTTCATTCTCTTGTCTTCCATCTCTTCCACCAGCCTGCCAATCCCTCTTATTCTCCACCTTGCTAGACATTGGGACCGCATGCTATGATATTGCTTGGGAGTTTGCAATGGAAAAAGATGCTATCAAGTATACCAAGTATCAAAACCAATATTAGAACAAGTATCAGAACAAGTATCATAACAAGTATCAAAATAAGTATCAGAACCAGTATTAGAACAATTATCAGAATCAGTATCATAATCAGTATCAGAACAAGTATCAGAACAAGTATCAGAACCAGTATCAGAATCAGTGTCAGAACAAGTATTAGAATGCCTACACGGGCTACACCTTTCACTTTAGTTTATGGGTCTGAAGTAGTATTACCTATTGAGGTTGAAATCCCATCACTTAGAATCAGAATGCATGGACTTGTCACCGATGATGACTACAGAGTGTCTAGGTTGCAAGAACTTGAACTACTAGATGAGCATAGACAAGAAATGTATGATCATCTTAGAGTATATCAGAAGTGAATGTCTAGAGGCTACAACAAGAAAGTCAGACATAGAGAATTTCAGGTTGGCGATCTAGTCTTGAGAGAAAATCCTAAAAATCAATCCCATCGAGAACGCAAGGGGAAGTTTGAACCCAATTGGCTGGGTCCCTTTGTAATCACTTCTACTTTTGGCTCTGGTGCCTATCAAATCTCAACGACTGAAGGAGAATAGCTTCGAGAAGTAATCAATATTCTCCATCTGAAGAAATTCTACGCCTAAGGCATTATGTCTATGGTAAAATGTCTTGAAAAAAATCCTAAAAATTAGAAAAAGTCCTCAAAAAAATGAACATCTTGGTGAAAACCTAGCAATAGGCGCCTTGATGATTCGCAAAAAAATCAGAAAATATCAAAAAATAAAAATAAAATTGAAAAATGAAAAATACAAAAAAAAAAAGAAAAAAAAAGTGCCTTGGTGAAAACCTGGAAACAGGCGCCTTGGTAGCAAAAATAGAATCTCTGCCAAGATGGTGAAAACCCGGCAAACGGGCACCACTTGTTCAAAACACTCCATCTATCAGTACAATCTTGGTCTTTCTCAGCTTTCAGTCTTGCTTTAGTTTGTACATATCTCCTGGTTTGTTTCAACATTTCTAGTTTTCAATAAGTCAGTCTGTACACCAACCAGCTCAAGCGTCTGTATCTTATCAATGTTTAACACTTGGGGGAAATCAATGTCATATCCTATGGTCTCCCATGTATCTTAGATGGATCATATCTAGTCAAAGTCCTTTGAAGCTTCATGTGAGTCAGTCAGTCAGTCTTGTCTCTAGAAAGGATTTTGCATCTACAACAACGCAATCAAACATCAAAACTCAACTGAAAACAATCTATGCTTTTTACATGCTTTTATCTCCTTATATGCTTACTGATTCGCATTGAGATTTTTGTATATTGTGTCCCTTCAAGCTCTTCGATGATGTCCTTTATAGGATTTAGAGAGTGATGACTGGGGGCATAATATTTTCTTTGTCTTCTGCTTGTATGTGAAAATCTAACAACTTTGGAAATTCCGGATTGAAATGGTGTCTGACTATAAGAGCCTCTATCTCGAATTGGATGGCCATGCGTACCTTGACCATTGATACCTGGATGATTCAAAGAAGTATCGATCTAACTATTGTATTTTTGAGTAAGTTCTTTCTCCTATTGTGAAACATGATCTTACCTAAGGATGTGAACGATAAAGGGTCACTACGGGTAATTCACATTGGATTTAGAATGATCTCTTGACTGTTTGATGTGTTTGCAATGCAAGGTGTATTCAGGTCATCGTGACGTTTATGTTTTGATGCTTATACAAATTGCTATATCAAAATGGACATGATATTCAGGTCATCTTGGCTTTTGTGCCTTGGTGCTTATATCTAATCCGACATTCCGAAAACAAAACCAATATTAGAATGTTCATGGTTGTTTGACCAGTGGGGGTTGTATTGATTCTTGTGCATACAAATCAATATTCATATGTCTATGGTTTCATGGCTAGTGGACATTGTATTGATTTATCCCGTTACCTAAAAGTTCAATGATGATAACAAGTTGACATATGATCAGTGACTAGGTCCTAGGTCTTAGGTTGCATTTCATTTTGCATGTCTCTTTGCATTTTGCATGTTTTCATGATCTCACAATGGCTAAACGAACTTCAATGCTTAAAAAATTCTCCACTCGCATCTTCAAATCTAACAAGAGCCAAATCTCACATGAAGGTTCCTCCAACGAAACATCAAGTAGAATCCTTTTTCGGGATCAAAATTCAAATCTGAGATCGTTTAATATGTCAAAATCGTGATTTAAAATTTTGGGCCCAGGACGGTCTACTGCTTTCATAATCGACCTTCAATCATCACAGAGATCTAGTATTCAACTTAATTGATTACCTTACGTCAAACTATCAAAATTTCAACTTTGTCAACCATGGTCAACTCATGGTCAAACCTAGTCAAACTTGGTCTTTTGGGACCTTCCAACGATGTAGAATGCATTCTTGAATGTGTATAACCACTTTTCCAATCAATTAACATGCTTCTGAACTCTCAATGCTGACTTTTCTTATCAGATTTTAATTTAAATCCTGAAGGGGGCATGGTATTGCACATCATTCAAAGTCTGTAATCAAATTTGAAATCATATCTTTATGGAAATCATATCTTTCATCAGTAATCAAGATAACAATCACGTCTAGTTACTGATTCATCAAAAAAGTCCTCATCACTTGGGGCAAATCTATCATCACTTGGGGCATATCAGATTCATCAAGATCCATATCAATCTGGTATTCTCCTAATCTTGTAAACTGTATCAATTTTTGCAACCATCAGATCATAGTGTTCTTTCCTTGGTTCTTCGGCAACTGAAGGGTTTGGATGTGATACCTACTAGTTCTACTAAGACAATCGAGTCTAGAACAGGTCACTCACTTCTTTGCAATCCTAAGGTTTGGAATCAGGCGTTTTGACACTTTTTCGCAATCATAGGTTCATTTGCTGTTATAGTGAACATTATCTTTGGTCATTTAGGACTTATTATCTCCATATCAAATCAATATAAAATCCATATCAAATCAATATCAATCAGCTTCTGTCTCATATCAATTATCAATTTCAAACATCAGTTTCATATCTTTATCAAACACAGACTATCTTTGAACCACTGCGCTTCGCACAACAATTCAAAGAGGGGCAAAATGTAATACCCCAAAAATGGGCTATAAGTTCATTAATCTTCTATATCAACAAATCGAATGAAATCAACATCGAAGTCCTAATCTAAGGCACATCTAAACATCATCAAATCATAATTGATTATCTTATATTCTGCATCGGGGAATATTCCTAGCAATATTCCTAATTATCTTAATTATTTTTAATTTAATGATTATTTGGCAATAAATCACATTTATCCTAAGTTTGATTAATTGAATATTTTCATATTTAATTAATTAGATTTAATATCTTGCCACTTAATTGTGTAATTAAATTTAATTCTATCTATTATTAATTGTATTATTTAATTTTGACAATAAATCCAAAATCTTATGAATAATTGATCAAATTCTTATTTAATTAATTAAAGAAAGTTGTCATTATTTAATAATATAGTTTTTAATAAAAGTTTGATAAAATAGTTAATTAACCCATAAATTAATTATTTTATTTCAAAAAGCAATTAAGTTGAGAATAAATCACTTTATTTATTTATTAAATCATAATTATCCATGTGCACATTCAAGAACCAGTTAAACTCAAAATTGGAAAATCAATGCAAGTTGTTAGCTTTTTGAAACTCAATATCTTTTTGAGTTTTAAAGTTGATCTAAACTTCTAATTCGAGTTAAACTATGCTTTTGCATGATTTTTGTGACTTAATTATCTGTTATTTGAAAATAACTCAAAAATCAACCTGAGTTATTTGAGTGATTTATGGCTTTCTTCCATGCACCTCCAAAGCCTTGGATTTCTATAAAAACAAGGCTCATCTCTTCATAACTCATCTCTCAATCATCTCTCAAATTTGCATCCAAGCATCTCATTTTTTGTACAATCACGCTGGAGAATTGGAATTGGGAGAATCAAAGCTCTTGCAAATCAACATCTTTGTGAGATCAATCTTTTTTTTTGCTTATCATTCTTAGATAGTTTCATATCAAGTTTTTCCATATTAGCATAGATTCATATCAGTTTTTCATTATTATTGCATAGAAAATAAAAAAAATATAGATTAATTGCATTCAATTCATATCTAGATCAATTGCATTCAAATCCTTCATTTAGGTGTCGTCTAGGTCACTGATCTTGATAACAATCTGAGAGCATTAATCTCGCACCTACTAGAAGGCAGTAAATTGCTTGGTTAGATAGTTTTCAATTTTGCACGATTTCGATTATAGCTAACCTCTAATGTTTTACTGAAGTGTTGTGTTTATAGATTAGGTACAATTTTCACACACACAACAAGTAGTAGACGTAGATCTAACAACGAAGCTATGATATTCAATAGATATGCAATTGTATTTGCAATGTAAACAAGTATGTTAATATGAAAGCTTGGACTCAACATCAAAAATCATAAATGTGAATCAAAACCTCCATGATTTTATGTTTGGAATCCACCTTGAAGGAAGAATGAATGGATCTTGAGGATGCATAAAGGATCTTGAAGGAAGATCACACCGCCATGATGGATAGATCTAGGGTTTGAATGATGAATCTTGAGTGCTTGAACCAAATCCATTCAAAGGCTTGAATTCTTGAATCCTTGATATTAAATGAAGAATTTTAATGCTTGAGAAGAAGACTTGAATATAGATGATTTCTTGAATGCTTTCTTTCTACACCTTCTTGTTCTTATTTTCCTTGCTTGCTTCTTTTTCCTTCATGTCCAAATGAGAGGAGAAGGCCTCCTTATATACTAGTCTAGGGCACAAAATTCTAGAGAGGAAAACATATGAGAAATAAATTCCCATTAGGCCTATACCCCTAGGATTGGACCTAAATTAATTATATTTTAAGAGTCACCGCTTCGAAACCCAAAACAATTGACCTAGAAGTGGAAAAATAAACTTTTGAGTTTTCCCCCGCATTTGGAAAACTTTCCGATGAAAAGGGGGACCTGGGTCAAGGTTGAGGTCGACCCTAACCTAGGTAAGGTCAAGGATGACCTTGACCTAGGTCAAGGTTGAGGTTGACCTTGACCTAGGGGTTTAAGACCCCTAGAAAATATGCCAGGTGGGGAAAATAGTGCCCGGGGAGGCCCAATCAGAGCTCTAAACAGACACAGAAGAAGGAAAAGGGGCACAAAATAGATGACAACATGATGATGGTCCAAAAAACCCCCTAAGGAGGGCTAAACATTCTTAACATGAAAGTGATTCCATTTTAAGATGATACACAAATATAGGTCAGGACCCAAATATATAAGAAAACCACAAAATAGATATATCATGATGTGCAAACACACAAGGAGGTCAACCACATGCATAAGAACATGGAACAACATGCCAATTAGTATTGTCAATTGTAAAACACTATCACAAGCCAAATTATACGAACTTGGTCATTAGAATAGGAAGAGAAATATAGGACCAGGCCAATCATAAAATCGCTTCATCAAGAAATATCAGAATAAACTACAAAGCTAGATATAATATCTCCATGATGTCTAGAACATACCATAAGGATCACATAAGATAATGAGCCAACTGGAATGATCATTACCTAAAAAACATGAACCACCCAATTGGAATAGTGCAGAAAATAAATATAAGGAAATGTTTTTGGGTGATGCAAGTTTTCCAACTACCCAAGGATTATCCTACATCAGAAACCCTACTTGAATAGAAGATGTTTCTATAAGAGGAACTTGTGAACATCTGATAGGGTCCATAACATAAATCCCATGCTCATTCTTGATCCAAATATCTTCTTTTCCTACAACTATCACATTCTGCAAATGGCTACACCTACTATCCAAATGCACAATCCCATAAGTATACATTCCTTCATCAGGTACTACTCTGCTACTTCTTCTTCTACCTCTACTCTAATCATAAAACTTATTTATCTTTCTTCTACCTTTTTCTCCCATATAACTAGTAATAAATGTGTGCTTCCTCTTACCTGTTTCATTAGTCAACACCATCCTTTCTTCTGATTCACTCACTAGATCCTTCATCAAATTTGATACCACAAAAATGCTCTATTTCTATAACACCATCTAGTTATCATCATCCTTCAAAAAATTCTCAAGTTCAGATCCATCTACCAGATCCTTCCTCAAATGTACACCCTTAGATATCCTCCCAGCCACTTGCTGCACATCTTTCATCCTCTAATCTGGAGTCATCTGATCTCCCAAGGTGTAAGTTTTCATAAAAATAAATTTATTGGATTTCATTCCTTCCTCCTTCAAAGGAATTAAAGTAAACTTCCTACCATCCTTTATAATATATTTTGCATTCCTTTAGAAATCATGAATAGCTCCTACATCATATTGCCAAGGTCTTCCTAACAAAACATGTCAAGCACTTGTGTTAACCACATCACATAACACTTCATCCTTGTAAGGTCCAATGTTGAACTTGACCCAACACTTTTCCTTCATTTCCACCATATGATCATCTTGAAACCATCTTATCTCATATGGACAAGGATTTTTAAGTCTTCATAACCCCATATTTTGTACCATCTCTTCTAATACAAGGTTATCAATACTACTAATATCCATTCTCACCTTACAATATTTGTCTCCTTATTTATAAATAGTTTGGAACAATTTCCTTCTTTGAATAGGCTCAAATTCCCTCTTTCTCAACATCACTCTTCAAAACATCAAATATTCTCCCATCTTAGGTGTAGCTATACCTTCAAAAGGTTCATCTTTAGCTTGGTCTTCATGTGCCACTAGGTTTTGTTTTCCTTTACCCTTGCTAGAATTATTTGAACATTGGAAAGCTCTATGACCAAAATTCCCACAATTGAAACAAGTACCTTTGAACTCCCTATTACCAATGCCTCTCCTAAAAATATTTTGATTAGGTTCTTCAATTATTAACTTGTCTTTGTTCTTATTCACAACTTGTTTTTCCCTTCCCCTAGGGTTTTTTTGTTTTCTTTTCAACTTATCTTCTGCCTTTAGAGAATACTGATAAACATCCTCAACTAAATTGATCCTTAACATACTTAACTCATCTCAAATGTTAAGTCTCAATCCATTAATGTATCTAGCCACCTTCTCTTTAGATGCCTCTCGATGTCCTATTCTAATTGTTATCTTGTAGAACTCCTCGGTGTACTCTTTTACACATAAATCCTTTTGTCTCAGATTCTGCATCTTCTTGGATAATTCATCCTTCAATATGAATTTGGACTTAAATATAGAAACCATAACCCTCCACATCATGATCTTAGGTTTTCCGTTATCTTCTCTATATTTTTACAATTCCTTCCACCATAAGGAAGCATGACCTTTCAACTTAGTCCATGATAACCCAACTCTTTGTAGATCCTTAACATCTTCAAGCTCAAAGTAATCATCTAGTTCATTATTCCAATCTATTAAATCCTTAGGATGTAAAGAACCAGGAAAGTTAGAGACATACATTCTATGACTCTTACTCATTTGTGCCATAGCTCTGAGTAATATTTCTTCTTTTGTAGGAATCTCAACTTCTATTATCTCAAGATCTTTAACAACTTATTTGAATTCATCTTTAGTCTTAAAATTTATCCTAATCCTATTCAAGGCAATATGAATCTCAGTCCTCATCTCATTCTTAAATTCCTCTATTATTTGTTCTAGCCTTCTAGGGTTCTTCCTTCTAGATGACATCCTTCCAAATTTTAAGTATAACCTCCTTAGCTTCAGTGATTTGACTACAAAGTGTTTATTTCTCAACCTAATCATGTAATCTACTAATAATTCTACAATATGCCTCTAACAAAAGTATGTTAAGTCCACTAAAGCCACCACTAGGTCTTTTCTAGTGCTTCCTTTGTGCACCCTCTGCAATTGTAGGTCAGATCTCAACTCTACCATCCACAATGAAGAACTCTAGGATTTACAATCTCAGAAACACAAACTAATCAATCCTATTTGGAAAAATCCCTCTATTGTGCATAATTAGTAACAAATCCTCTTCGTAACCACCTTTTGAAAATCCTTTGTTGATGCAAGTTCACAGCTTTGGAAGCTCAGGACCTCAAATCTAAATCACCATAATAACAACTTTTCTCTGATACCACTTGATGTAGTCAAGGAAAGATAATTCACAAAGGAGATGTCTAACCTTGTAGCTAGAAACAACACAATGAAAAAATCAATGATTGAATCACCAAAAAATAGGAAATAACTGATATTCTCATTAACACATGAATCAGATTACATTCAATTGGCTTGCAACATGTAGTTTACATATTTAGAAAACACATGCCTCATTACTAAGGACAAAAGCATTACTCTAATCTTCACTACTTAGATCCTCAAGACTACTTAGGATTTTCCTTATTTCTTCTCTCTTCCTCGCCTTAAACAAGAACTACTACCCTACTTATATAAAAGCTTTCCAACCACAATTTAGATTATCTGATCAATAATATCCATGATAAAGAAAAATAGTTTACAAATATAGGTCAAGACCCAAATTCATAAGAATACCCCCAAATAGATATATCATGATGTGCGAATAGAAAAGGAGTTGGGATACATACATAAAAACATGGAACAATGTGTCAATTAGCATCCTTGATTGTGAAACACTATCACAAGAAAAATCATGCCAACCTGGCCATTAGAATAGGAAGAGCAATTTAGGACTAGACCAATCATAAGATCACTTCATTAAGAAACATTAGAATGAGCTGCGAAGCTAGACACATAATCTCCATGATGTCTAGAATGCACCATAAGGATCACATAAGATAACAATCCAACTAGAATGTTTGATACCTAAAACAAAAGAAACTGCCTAACTATAATAGTGCATAAAATATTTTGCAGGAAATTTTTTTTGGGCGATGCAAGATTTCCAACTACATAAGGATGTTCCTGCATCACATTTAGTGTAATTTGCATACATGGGTAAGCACTTAGTGGGAAAATGTAAATAGAGATATTACATGTCCTTAAAATATCTTTTCATAGATTGCCAAATGACTAGAATTATGAGTAATCTTTAGTGTTTTAAATGCAAATATCTTTAATACCAAATTATCCCTATTTCCACTATCAATTTTCAAATACAGTCACATCCTTCCAAATGTGGCTTGTGCATACATTTTGGTAACTATTATAAAACATATATTCTTGAGATTAGAAGATGGTTCTATTGCTTATGAAAGGAAACTTGTAATTTTTTTTGGTCATTTCAATCTATTATTTCTATTTGATGTCTCCCTTTTCTCATTGAGATCTTTTGTTCTTTTGAGTGGATATTGAAATGTCATACGGACCCATGAATTATGACATTACATTAACCATTTAAAAATGGGGAAGCTAGTATCAGGACTATTTATAGTCACCTACATGGAGAAAATCTTCATCTATAATTTTTGGAAGATTAAGAATGCTATTAGGAAGTAGAAGTAGAAGTAGAAGTAGACTGGGTAAAAGCACAAAGTTGTGTCATGTTTCGGGATAACTTATCAGCGCAGCTGAATTTGAGTATTTCTAACTAATTTTTTTTTTTTGTCAAACATATGGTCTAGCTAGATTCATTCTAGCTAAGTTAGATAAGTGCTTCAACTTTTCCAATTGGAAATATCTATTAAATGCATGTTTTATACCAATTACTAAAGAAATAAAATTATTTCAGAAAATCGATGTTTCAATAACTCCTACTCTTTTTAATGACATTTTTTTACAAACATAAAAATACCCTTTTTTTAGAGCACATAGTCAAGATTGTCATCACATAATTTTTATAGTATTTTAATTAGATCTAATATATTATAATTTCAAAATAATGCAAGTAGGTATTTTAACATTCGAGAACAAGTTGCTTCAAAAATAGAAAAAAATAGTAAAGCTTATTAAAAAAATTGAAATTTTATATTTAACACTAGACGAGAGAGTTATCTTCAAGAATGTGTAATTTTTTTTTGAATGGTGTAGATTTGATAGGGGAAATTTGGTGGGAGATGAAAACTGTCGATTTCAGGTATGTTCCACTTTGAGTAGTTATAACAGAGAAAATATACATTGAAAACTAATTTTTCTTCTTTTCTGCACTAGCTATACATTTTATCTATAACATATTTTGAAATCAAAGGAAAAAAATATTATTTGCGTATACTTTTTTGGTGGGAACAAGACCCTCGTTTTCAACATTTTTAAGCAAGTAAAAAATGGACTTCAAAAATTTAAAAACTATGTGAATTCTTGTTAAAAAAAATAATTAAAAATTAAAGGCATAAACTTCATCCACTTTTACACATTTCATTAGTTTACATCATCTCCAAATTCTAAACATAAATGCCATTTTTATGTCATTAAAGTTAAAAATTTTGTGTGCTGTTGACATTTTCCTTTATAAAAGTGTGACATAGCTTTATACTTTTCCAAATATAGTCACATCCCTCCAAATGTGGCTTGTGCATACATTATGGTAACTATTATAAAACATATATTCTTGAGATTAGAAGATGGATCTATTGCTTATGAAAGGAAACTTGTAAATTTTTTTGTCATTTCATTCTATTATTTCTATTTGATGTCTCCCTTTTCTCATTGAGATCTTTTGTTCTTTTGAGTGGATAATGAAATGTCATACAGATCCATGAATTATGACATTACATTACCCATTTAAAAATGGGGAAGCTAGTATCAGGACTATTTATAGTCACCTACATGGCAAAAATCTTCATCTATGATTTTTGGAAGATTAAGAATGCTATTAGGACTATAATTGAGGAGGAGTTTCTATTAGCCAAAGCCCCACAATGTTTGTTCTCATCTCAAGTACTTTCTATTTTTATGTCCAAATTTTTTGATGTAGTGCAAAATTATGACCTTCTCCTCAAAATTTCCTCGCTATACGTTATAGAAGAGTATGTTTTAGGTCAAATTCTAGATGATACCATTTTGTTCTATCATATGTTCAAGCCTAAGGGATGGGTGGGGGAGGCTTTTTACTACTCATTATCTAGAAAAGAAACATGTTTTTTCCAAGATTTATTATGCTTTTAAGATTAGCTTAAGTAATGATAATTATTTCCACTTTGAAGGTGAATTTGTGGTTTACATTGATGCTCTTATTCCTCTAGTTACAAGACACATTTTGTAGTGCTTATTTTCCACTCATTATTTGTTGGTGCACCAATCACATTAGAATCATGCGTTTACAATTTAGGCCATATAAGATCATCCACAAGAATTTAAGATTCTAGATGTAGTGATGGAAAGCCCCTCCTCTATCAATGATAGGATGATGAAAGTGGTTCTTGTAGAACCTCCCTCTCATCTCTAGAATATGAAGATGAAAGTGGTCCTTGTCAAGGAAACTATGAAGTTCTCCCATTTCTCTTGAATGAGAACTATTTGGTTATTTTATGTAATATATAATAATTTTCTAGTCTATTGGGTGGGATATAGTTAGCATTCAATAAAATCTATAATTTTTTTGTTAGTTATCAGTCCAAATTAGGCTTAGTCTATTTATATTTTTGTGCATTCTATCCTTTTTTCCTCTACCAAATTTTTCAAGTATTATCTGCTTCTATAGAAATAGATAATATATATGTAAAAAAATATATTTCATATTAATATAAGTATTCAAGAAATCACCTTTTATCAAAAACTAAATAAATGACTAAATAGTTCCTAATTGATACAATTATGTTTTTTATTAAGGAAAAAACAAGTTTTGAAGGAACCCAAAACCCTTTGGAAAGAAAATTTTGCAAGGGATCTAGAACCCCACATAAACCACTAGCTACAAGAGATATGTCATTAAAAAAATGTACCTAAGAGAAAGCTTAAAATAATAGTAGCCTAAAAAGTAAACTAGTAGAGCACAAGCTTCCCAACAAAGGTCAAAGGCTCAAAATAAAGCATAGGGTTTTAAAAGGCTCCCTGGACCTTAACACCCTACATTGGGTTTTGAAAGGATTCCTCAACCTTAGATGGGTTTTTATAGCCTCCCATAACCTAAAACATGGGTTTTACATGGGTCCCATAACTAGAAACTAAAGTATCAACCAAAAGTAAGTCAAGGGCCATAATGCCAAGTCTAAGGATCAAATATAAAGTTGTTGTTGGAATTTTGATGAAGGCAATATGTGTTTTGGTCACACAAGTGTATTGGTGTGTTGTAATTTATATAAAAATGTTATGTTTGTGTCAAGAGATCATTTTTACTAATTGTGTTGAAGGGTCAAATGGAGAACCGATTAAGTGTTCAACCAATTGGTAAGAAGATAGTAAGCAAGACAAAGTCAACCAGATTTGGAGTTAGAGATCGAGTTAAGGTGTGAGATTGTACAAACATGATCTATAGAGGTATATTTGACTATATCTATCATCACATGAGTCATTTTGAAGGTTTGAGTGAGTTTTTAAGGATTGAAGTGGAATTGACAACAATAATAGTGAACCGATGGATATAGTTGGTTAGATCACTGTTGCGGTCAAATGCAAGTGATTGGTTGACATATTTTCAAGATTTAATGTTTTGAGCCAACATCAAGGATGTTGAATTTTTATTTTGGTACACTCACTCATATGTTTAAGTTGGATTTGAGGGCCAACTTTGAAAACATTTTAGGGTTCTAGCATTGACCTAGGACAAGTATATAAATAGTTACGAAAATTGCTAAGAAAATTTTTGGATGATGTTGTGATGGTATGTGGTGATAAACATAGATTGTTTAAGATAGTACAGAGCTTAAAGTGCTTTGAGCAACATAACTGATCAAGAATACATTGAATCTGTCATGCATTGAGTGTAAATATCAGGTCATTCTTTACTTCATGTTGAGTCTAATATATTGGCAAGATAAATCCCTTAATAAGGTCACTCCTAATAGGGTGAGAAGGATCTTTAATAGGATCTAAAGTGTAAATCCTCTAACAAGGTGAGCTCTTAGAAGGGGTTTTAAATCCCTTGACAGGGCAGTATTGTAGTTCGTAACTAGGCTACTCATACTCTTAACCATGTATAAGCTCAGAAGGGTTGTTGTAATTGCTCCTAAAAGGGAATATTTCATGGTGCACTAGTGAAATTTGTGGGCATCATCCCCACACATGGTTTTATCCCTCTAATAAGCATTTTCATGGGAAAAATCTTATGTCAAGTATTCAATGTGTGTGAATATTTTACTTGTTATGCTTTATTGTTATAATACTATTTACATGTTGGTTATTGTAGAAGATAATTGTTAAAAGTATTAGATTTTTGATTGTAGTGATTCACCCCCCTCTTAGTGCCTTATTATCATAACAATTGGTATCAAAGCCTTGTACCCTTGAAGAAGCCTAACATCTTGGGGAAGATCCTTAAGGAATTTATGGAGGTTTGAGATACAAGAGACAACTTAATAAAGCTAAAAGGGTTATTAAAGAACTGAAAGATTAATTGAAACAATCATTGGCCAATAAACAAGAGCTTGTTGAAAAAATGAATGAGACTCAAGACTACATTGAGAAATTCTCTAAATGAAGTGTATATAAATAATTTGAAGTAGCCCTAAAAGCCATGGGTAAGGAGAATGAAAAATTATACAAAGACAATAAGAATATTAAAAGAGAGATTGAAGCCCAATCAATTATAATGTGTGAAAATATGGAAGCAATGAGAAATTTTGAAGATGCTGTAAAAGATAAGGACCAATCCTTTAAGGATAAGAAACATGAAATCTTCAAGTCTAAGCAAGAGGTAGGAACCTTGCATGCACATCTTCATGAGACTAAAGAGGAATTGGGAAACTTAATACACGAGCTCAAAATTGTGATGATGAGCAATGTGGACTTGGGAAGAGAGAATGAGAGTTTGACAAATGAGTATGAGAAAGTGAAAGGAGAACTAAAGAATGCAAATAATCTACTGAAGAAATACAATGAAAGATTTACAAAAATTAATGAGAAACTCAAAAACTATAGAAGCAAAGAGACCACAAGCTTAGGATATACTAGTCAATCTACTTTTGAAATTGGTGAATCTTTTGGAACTAATGAGATCAATCAAGAAGGAAATTCTTCACCAAAGGTAACACAAGAATTTTGGTATGAAATCCTACAAGCTTATATATTTTAATTGTGATAAAGTGGGTTATACTGCAAATGCTTGTAGAAGTAGGTCTACAAATAGATCTAGCACTTTTGATGAATATTTCTATAACTGAAATAAGTATGTGTTGGGATTATGGAAAGATAAGTACTAAGAGGGGAGGGGTGAATCAGTACCTTGAAAACTTTTCAAGACTAATTTTTTTTTAGTAGTAGATAGCATTTAACTAATTGAATCCATTGTCTAAAACATACATTCAAATAACTAAAAATGTAATTTGCATGTAATCTAAACAATAAACCATTCATGAAAATTCATACTCATAACAAAAATATTTTGGTATCACAAAAACCCTTTTAAGAAGGTTAAAACTATAGTGGAGATGACACCCACAAATCTTTACTACTGCAGTAACAAAGTATGCCAGTTAAGGCTACAAATTGTGATCACTTCTAATGATCTTCCCTTGTTAGGAGTAACAATTAGATTGACTAGATCTTCCTGGTTAGAGGATTTTAACAAGACAATACATTTGTGTACTTGGTTAAGAGATTTACATAAGAACGATTAAGTCCACTCTGTTAAGAGATTTCAATTCTACTACAATGGTTAAATGGTAATAGTAAATGTATTTGTAAATAAAAACTCTATCTTGCCTGATTCAGATCTTTAATATATAAAATAGATATCACCTTGTAGTGATGTATGTGTCCTTCTATTCTGTTTGGTAGCCTTGTGTGTGTTTTTTAAACTAAATGCTTCTTTCATAAATCTTCAGTCAAAAAACCCTTTGTCTAATCTCCTGATGTCCTTAGTGCGGCCACTCCTTCATGATACATGTTCATAATGACATCTTTAAATTTTTTATATCAAAATAACTTAACCTAATTAGGGTTTACAACATCTTAGAAAACCTAAGATCAATGATGTAACAAAATAACCTAGATCTAACATTACATAGGAATCATAAAAAAATTAATGATTACATCCATATTTTATTCTGTCTTGATCTTGGTAAACCATTTTCATGATCGGTGTGATACATTTTCATAGATGTTTCTGCCATTTCAGATTACTATGCCATTTCCTATTATACTCGATAATCACTGCATTCTTCATTCGGTAAATTACTGGTGCTTGGTTCATACGAATGCTTGGTGATCAATATGCTCGGTACTCAGTAATTGTCCTTCACTCAGTGAGTGTACTCAGTCAAACCCTTATTTGGTTAACTTAGAGATCTTCCTTGTGTCTTGCTTAGTGTGTAGGATTTATGTGGTTGACTGACTGTCCTATTTATCTCCTTTATTGACTGAATAATTGATTGATACTAATGAAAATTCTTTAATGCTCAAATAGGAGTAACATTATCCCTTTGGCATTATTATCAAAACCTTATGTATATGTACCGACTATCAAAACAAATATATACACACTCTAAAAATATACTAACTCACTAACTTACACACTCCCCCTTTGTTCATGCTCTCAGTGTGAAGTACATACTGGCATATATATAATTTACTTTCCCCCTTTTTGAAATTAATGCCAAACAAAAATAATGTACTTACAACTTATCAAAAATATGCTGATGGGTTTTCTTGAGTGAATCCAAGAGGTTTTCCCATTCCTCTTTCAAGTTATCAAGAGCAATGTACTCTAAACCAACTTTTGCATGCATGTCAAAATATTTTCCAGTACAAAAATTTTAGGGGTGGCAACTAAAGATTTTGCCTTATTCACATGATGCTCCATGATCTTAAGATGTGGAAGCAACTCAGCTTGAAGCTTGGAGATTTGATCACTTATTGTATCTTCTTGCTTCCTCAAATCAATTCTCAATCGCTGAAGTTCTTGAACCTTTGAAATATGCTTATGAAAAGCATTTGGCTTGGTTAGAGAATTATTTTCACTGACCTTTATCTCTTCATGAAGTTTCTTGAGCTTTTCACTAACCTCAGTAGTGAATTGGTCCACAGTGCATAACTTGTAAAAAAATTGAATTATTTGCTGAATGATGGTTTCAAGCTTAGTAATAACCTCTGAGAGGTTGACCTTATTAATTTCCACTTCTTGGCTTATTTTCTCTGCTAACTTTAACTGTATTTTTTCTTCTGCCCATTCTTCTTATCTTTTCTCAACTACATCGAGGGCATTTATGTGAACGATTAGAGTTGCAAGTTGATCAATGATGGGAGTTTCCTCATCAACATTGATGTCGAGAACTACTTGCTATAAAATATCTCTAACATCCTCTGAAATTTGTTTACTTTATTCTCATTTTTCATTTTCTCTTGTGCGACCTTCCTTGTGCACAATTCCCCATATCTTCTCAATGCTTCAGGGTCTAATGTCTTAGGGTCACATTTAGGTATTTCAATAACCTCATCAAGTGTGACAGGACCCTTACCATGTTTCTTTTTCTTCTTCTTCTCTGGTGTTGGTGATTTTGTGTAAGGAAATAGAGCTTTAGTCTCCAGATTTGACATTTCTGTCTCGGTAGAAACACTTTCTTCCTTAGCTTTCTTGGTGATCGGTGTCTTGGTAGCTTGTCCTTGGGAATTTTTTGTGGTGTCTGCTATAGTTGATTCGACATGTTTATTCTCTTCCGGTGCTTTTGTTTCTGCCTCTGTATTCTCAAGCTCATTGGAATATTTTTTCTTTGTTGTACCCTGTCCCTCAAGAGTATCCTTTGGTTTCTTGGGGGTTGAGCCTTCAGGTTCCTTCTATGTGAAAATGTTAACTACTTGTACCAATATTGGTAAGTCACTTGATATTTCACCCGTTGCTGCCTCACTAGGTGCATTCTCCTCGGTGGTGTCTGCAGCAGTGTTGATATCTTCATCATCATTTATATCATTAGGATCTCCATTGGCGATGTCCTCAATTAAAAAATCATTTGTCCTTGGTGTGACTAACTACTTGAAATTATCCTATCTATAATATTCTTTGCATTTGACTAGGTATAAATCAATACAATGGTGTCATCTGTTACCTCGGTATCAGATTCATCAATTGGCTTCTTGGTGGCTAAGTCTGCATCATCCGAGTGAATTCCTTTTCCTTTCTTCTTATTCTTCTTCTCGGGAATGATGACCAAAACCAATTGATCAGCTTCTTCTCAGGCTTTTAAAATTGTTGTCCATAGAAGCTTGCTATTTTCATCAACCTCTTCAAGGTTTCCTACCAATATGTTAAGGGCTATACCCTTCATTAGAAACCGTTTAGAGTATTATTTCATCAACTCTTCTATCTCAGGAATCATTAGAGTAGGCATAGCCAAAATCAATGAGTGCTCCCTCATTTTCTTTTCAGTGTGTAGGGCATAAGGCCACCCAGTTTACACTTTCTCATATAGTTATTTAGGTACATATTTTGCAAATTCTATTGGTACCCTTTTAAAATTCATCATCATTTGTATGACTTCCTCTTCATCTCTTTCTTGATCTTCGACAGACATATATACATACCGATTCAATTTAGGGTGAGTTAGGCTCCCTATTTCCTTTATGTTATTTTCTAACTCATCTACCGATTGGCTCTTATTTACAACTACTTTAAATTTACTTTGATCTTGTTATTCACCATCTTCATCAACACCATCTTTAGCTTTAATTAATCTCCTCCTCTTTTTAGGTTTCTTGGAGGTGACTTGGGCACCTCTCTTTTTCTTCTGATACATTTTGGTGGGAGTTGGCCTTGAAATTTTTACTATTCCTTTCTTCAAGGGTGGAGAAGCAGCTATTGAGGACCTTGTCCTTGCTCTTGTCAGTGCTTCTGCTTGTTTTGTCTTCCTTGTGGTCTTGACCGGTGTAGTTTGAATTTCCTTGTTGGACTTGGTCTCCTCCTCATCATGTTCACTGTTCCCAATTAATAATTGTTCCTTGATTGCCTCTTCAACCAGATTAGCTTTAGATGCCTCATCTTCTTCTGCTTCATCACCAAACTATTTTGCCAAGGTATCCATCATCTTCTTGGATTTCCTACTTCCCTTCACTCTGACTAGATCCATTTTGATTCTTAGTTTGGCCTCTTCATAGGTACCAAACCTAGTTGCCTTTAGATATTTGGGCTCGACCAATAATGTCTGAATTGACTTGGAGGCTCAATCAATATCTAATTCATAGCCCATAGGGGGTAACCAAGAAATCCTTGGTTCAACAGCCTTGATCAAAGTGGAGTTGGCGTCCACTAGGAAGCATATATCATTCTTATGTTTTTCTACCAGCTCACCTGGTATCCCACTCCTTTGATGCATTATCTCCTTAAATTTATCAAAATAAACATCCATGACACTCATAAAATTATGACCCAAACTTTAAATAAAATCACCAATTTGCATTATGATAGGTCGGTTGACATCTGAGTCAACACTACCGAATGAGAGAAAGAAGTTTTGCACATAAAAAAATATACAAATTAGTAGGGAACCAAACTTACAAGTATTTGACTTATCTATCCTTATGGTTCTCATATTTTCTTCCAACTATTTCAGTAGTAGTTTGGCTAGGTCATATTGGAAACCTTTCTTCACAATCTTGTAAGCAATGTCCATGGCTCCACATGGTACACTGTTCGACCTTTTGATTGAAATATTTTATAACTCACTACATATGCAACAGTATTGAATCCCATACCTTTGCTGTCCAATTCTGCTCTGGTTAACTTCTTAGTTTTAGTCCTTGGTGCATTCCTAATGTCTTTCACTTTATCAGTAACACGGTAACCAGTGACTGCATGTATAATGTCTTTAGTGATTTTTATCGGTTCACCCAGCCATAACTTACCTTCATGCACTCATCTCAATACAACCCTAATCCGTTATGACTTGAACTCTCTTGGGAAATACAAGGCATTCATTAAACCCTTCACCTCCAAGTGTTTATGCTCATCCTTGAGATTTCCATCCATGATCAACTCTTGGAAGGTGGATTGAAGCTCAAAATCCCCTATTTCACTGATTTTGCAGTGGATGTACACACAAATATCTTGGACCAACAAAACCCTAGGCATAATACTTGAAAATGCACCGATTTGGTCAATTTGTGATGCAATCTCGGGGTGTAACTTGTATTTTGGCTCATCACATGTTGCAAAATTAATTAGGTTGACCTTCTTATCACTCCCAAACTTGGATTTCATAACCTTGGACAAGGATGCCATCATTTCTAAAATTTAGAGCTTTGCAAATATACTGTAAAATAACTTAGTGGATGCAAAACTTACTTTTGATCGAGATGAACTTACTCGAGAATCCTTTAAATCTCTGGTGACAGCTCTAGGAATTCTTCACTTAAATCTTCTCAAATTGCTCTGGTTCTTCTTAATCACTATGTGAAAAATGACTAAGTCCATCATGTATTTATACCCAAAAATTCATTTCCTGCTCAAATTTTATCATTTAATGCTTTACCAACCATAGCTCAGTAGATATAGTTGTGCTCGATTTACACTTTAAAAGACCTTAGATTGGTTAACACTTAAATGTTACTCGGTTGATACCACGTCTCAGTTAACCTTGCCAATATTTATCGACTAGAAAATATCTACTCAGTCATGCTTTTATCGACTGTACATAGTTTAAGCTCAAAATATGTAATGCCATAGTGCATTTTATTTCATACTGATTTGGTGTGCATTCACTAGATATAAGGAACTATTTGTAAAATATAACCAATTTGAAATTCAATTCCACACATACCTTTTTGATTTAGGTGGAGGTGGTGATATCACCTAATCTAATGGATGAGGTGTCACCGAATGCAGTGCTTCCTCTAGCGTTGTCATTTGATGTTTTTTTACACATTTGATCCCTTATCCTCATGATTTCTTCAATTGTATTTCCATTTGTATTTGTATATCTCTGGTGCTCGGTCTCTACAATCATTTCTTAGGTGACCAACCTTGTGACAGTACAAGCATGCCATACCAGTATTTTTCTAATTATGTGATCTTCCTCTCTAGTTATTTCTCATGTAATTTGCTGCTATACATCCATACTTGCCACATGCTGTGCAATTGACCTAATAGTTGTAATCCCAAGTATATGCATTACCTTTCCTTCTTAGTTGATATATTTTGTTCTATTCTTTCAGTGTCCATACTTGCTTCATCTTGTCCTGCATTCTTGTGATATGTGTCAATGCATGTTGCAAGTGTGACAATGTTTCTCCATGTAAGTTTTATTAGGTGTCCTATTCAACTTTGATCTACACTCATGTGTTTGATGTCCATACTTATTATAGTTATAGAAATAATCATTAAAATTAGGAGTGGATTTAGGAATACCTTTTTCTTTACTCCTATAAACATTTGATGTGTGGCTCAATAGTCCACAATTATAACATGATAGCTTCTTATGTCTTGGATTAGTATAGGCATTATTCTATTCAGATTGTCTTGATATTTCTCCCTGCTCGGTGTAGCCTAAACCAGTTGTGCTATCAAGTATTTTTTGACTAATTAGAAATTCATCAATCTTTTTGTCTTCAACTTTCTTGATCATCTCATTATGTTGTTGCATTTTTACCTCATTCTTCAATCTTTCATTTTCCTCTCTCAATTCACTGATGTCTTCTAGTTTCCTTGTAAGCTCATAGTTTACTCAGTTGAATTCTTGACTTATGACAACCATCTGATTGGAGATTTAAAAGTGATGCTTGGTGAGTCTTAGTATCTCAGATTCCTTCTCTTGTAGCTTATCAGTCATTTGTCTCCTATCTTCAATAGCCAAGTTTATTTCTTGTTCTTCTTTCCTTGTAGTGTTCATGACATCAATCATCCTAACCATTTGTGTCTCTTGACCGATCTGTAGAGATTTCACTTGTTCAGTAATATGTAGATTATTTTTAGATAGATCTGATATGGTTCCTTTAGATGCATCATATATGCTACTAGATCTAGATCCAGATACCTCAAATGGATCTGTTGGGTATATTCTTAATTTTTTGAGGTTTTTGTCCAAACGTTGGTTTAGTCCTTTGGTCTGTGAAGTTTTCCTAGGTACAGGTGTCAGAATTTCTTCAAAAAATTGTCATAGCCCACTTCAAAAATCCTTACCCTAGGTCTTGTCTTTGAAGAATTTCAAATTCATGTCAAAAACCCTAAAATGTTTTCCATTTTCAAATAAACCCTAAGTCATTCTCCTCATTTCTTTTTAAGCGTTACATTTTAAGTCACTTAAGTTCATTAAAGAGCACATGCATTTATTTTTCACGCGGGGGTTATATCTTTTCCTAAGTCTAGAACCCCGGTGATATAAATAACATATCCTATGTCCTAATTACCTTGTATTCTAATGTTTCGAGTTTCATTCAACTGTGAATCTTTAAAGAAGATCTAATGGCGGTCGTGTGTTCGCATGGAATATTTCCAAGCCATGCGAACATGTGAAATAACCATTGATTTTATAATGAAGCTTGATGCGGAAACAAGGTGGGACCACTGACAAGTATTTCACAAGTGGCGGCCTTTTATTTGTAAAGGACAGTGGGGTTGGTGATAGAGGAATCTCCAAAGTTTGAAAAGCAATAAGGGGAAGATCGGATGGTTGTCGTATAATCGCATGGGATCTTAGAAGCCTATGCGATCATGCGACAAGCCATTGATCTTGCATTAAACCAAGCATGATTCTCAGGTGGAACTTTTGACAGATGTGCATGAATAATGTTTTCTCATTGGCTAGTATCAGCAGACACCAGTGCTCGGAAAGAAAGAAAGTACCTGACAATTTGTCGGGTATTGCAAGCGTGGATTTTCTTTATTGACAAAGGTGAGGTGGGACCGATGATTTGAAGGAAGACAATGATGGTGATAAATGCTAACAGGTTTTCACATGTTCGCATAAGCTTCTTTTAAGCTACGCGATCATGCGAATAACATTTTGTCTTAACGGTGGAAGTTATAAGAGATTGCCAAAAATAGAGAGGTAACGTGACGGTTAGTCGCATGTTCCAATTAGTGATTTTCACGCTAAGCAAATAAGATAGGTCGTTAGATCATCTGCTAATGAGGATCGATGGTTCTAATTCAAACCAGAGATGGACAAGTGACAAATATGACAAGGTGGAAATGATGTGGTCTACAGGACCAACTAGATTTTGACATATGGCACATGTGGGACCCGCCCGTTTTAAAAATCTATGTGCAGAATTTTAAAGCAAATTGATATAGTCTAAGCTTTAAAATTTTTGAATCTATAAGTTGCTTGGGTGTTGAAATTTGAAAATGGTGTTGAGGGTTGAGTTTTTACTCAAATATGCAAGTGTAGTATACTGTTGGAAACGCTGTGAGATGACATTTTCATTGGTGCATTCAGAAATCAGTTTTGGGCAAGTGGGAAGGAGCAGTGAGCAATTTTAACTCTGAGGATAGTTATGGAGGGAACAAGGTTTGTAAGGGCATGGTGGTTGCAGATATTTTGGAGAACAGACAGGTGTCGGTGACTGGAGATTTTTCTTCTATTCTCCTATATCTTGGTTTTCTACTGGTTGTAACGAGGATGTTGAAAATATACTGTACAAAGAGGCTTGGCTCCATGATTGAATTTCTTGGGAATGATTGTCAGTTTTGAAATATGTTGATACAGTGAAATTCTACCTAAATACAATGGAATTCCCTTGCATGATTTTGGTTGTCTTCCTATTTTAATTCTAAAGCTTTTGTGTCTTGAATCTGTAGGGCAGTTCTTAGGACACCATTTATAAGGTATTTGTGAGTTTAGTCTTTAGTTCCTTTCAAGGAAAGGGTTAAATCTTTAGATTAACTTCTAAAAGCTCAGGATTGCTATAAGAATTTGATGATTAAATGTGTTTAAGAAAGGGTGATTTGTAAGGCATTTCACCTGGGTTCTGTTTCTATTTCATTTAGATCTCTGTAGACGTATGTTTTTCTATTTGACTCTCTACCCTAGGATAAGGCACTGGTCTATCCTTGACTTGTAGGGGTTTCATCATCAATCAAATTTAAATAACAATTTACTTTTCATGTATGTTCGAAAGGACTAAGAAGATAATGTTTGTATCAAGGTATGAACTAATGTTATGATCCTTTGAAGAAGGGAATGAAATAGGTACACCCACCTATAGCCTAGAGCTTGAAGTGAAGAAGGACTTGGTCCTTGTTAATTAGTCTTTTTCTTGTGTGAGTCAAGAATCTAGGAATGAGAGAGTTCTATCTAAGCACTCAGGGTTGTGCATCAAGACTCATGTAAGAAAATACACTAACAGGATCATCTATCTCTTCTTCTTGATAATTAGTCTCACTATACCGAATTTCTATATCCTTTCTCTTGATCAGTAACTTATTTAGTTCTTCTTTGGCTTTTTTGAATTTCTCAATAAAGATCTACATCTGTAATCTTTGATTCTCAATATTCTTATCCAACTTATATCTTTCCATCCTTAGATCTTTTCCACTTCAGTGATTAAACTTTCTTAACAAGAGATCTAACTTTGATACCAATTGTTTGGATTATGGAAAGATATGTACTGAGAGGGGAGGGGTGAATCAGTACCTTCAAAAATTTTCAAGGCTAAAAAATGTGTATTAATAGATAGCATTTAACCGACTGAATCCATTGTCTAAAATATATGTGTCATGTGTATGAATTTTCTTGAATAATTTATTGTTTAGTTTACATTTCAGTTACATGAATGTATGCTTCTAACAATGGATTTAGTTGGTTAATTAAGATCTACAAGTGAAAATTTGTTAGTCTTAAAAGTTTTTGAGGGTATTGATTCACCCCTCCCCTCTTAGTACTTATCTTTCCATAATCCCAACAATTGGTATCAGAGCTAGATCTCTTGTTAAGGAAGTTTAATCACTAAAGAGGAAAGATCTAAGGATGGAAAGATATAAGTTGGACAAGACCATTGAGAATCAAAGGTTAGAGATGTAGATCTTTATTGAGAAATTCAAGGAAGCCAAATAAGAACTAAATAAGTCATTGATTAGAAGAAAAGATATGGGAATTTAGTACAATGAGACAGATTATCATGAAGAAGAGATAGATGACCCATTTGTGACATCTAGATCTAGATCTGGTAGCATATCCAATGCATTTGAAAGAACCATATCGGATCTATTTGAAAATAACCTACATCTTATTGAACAAGTGAAAGCTCTACAGATCAGTCAAGAGACACAAATGGTTAGGATGATTGATGTCATGAACAATGCTAGGAAAGTAGAACAAGAAAGAAACTTGGCTATTGAAGACAAGAGACAAAAGAATAAGAAGATCCAAGAGAAGGAATATGAGATACTGAGACTCACTGAGCATCACTTTAAAATCTCCAATTAGATAGCTATCATAAGTCAGGAAGTCAACCGAGTAAACAATGAGCTTACAAGGAAACTAGAAGACATCAATAAATTAAGAGAGGAAAAAGAAAGATTGAAGAATGAGGTAAAAATGCAACAACAACATAATGAGATGATCAAGAAAGCTGAAGATAAAATTGAGAGAATAGATGAATTTCAAATAAGTTAGAAAGGACTTGGCAGCACAACTGGTTTAGGCTACACCGAGTAGGGAGAATCATCAAGACAAGATGAAAAAAACAATGCCTACACAAATCAAAACTCAAAGAAGCTATCATGTTATCACTGCCAAAAAATGGGCCACACATCAAATGTATGTAGGAGTAAAGAAAAAGGTATTCCTAAATCCACTCCTAAGTTTAATGGTCATTGCTATAACTATAACAAGTATAGACATTAGGAACATGAGTGCAGATCTAAATTGAATAAGACTCGTAAGAAACCCTACATGGAGAAGCATTATCATACTTGCAATATGCACAGACACATGTCACAACAATGTAGGACTAAAATGAAGCAAGTTTGGACACCAAAAGAATAGCACAAAATATATCAATCGAGAAGGCAAGGTAATGCATATACTTAGGATTACAACACATGGGTTAATTATACAACATGTGGTAGGTATGGACATATAGAAACAAACTTCATGAGAAAGAACTAGAGAGGAAGATCTTGCAATTATAAAAATACTAGTATGGCTTGTTTAAATTGTCATAAGGTCAGTCACCTAAGCAAGGATTGCAGAGTGATAGAAACACTCCAAGGTGTGCTTGTACAAACACTTATCTAGGACTCTACTTGTCCTAGTCTTCCCAAGATCCTAAGCTCACTTCTAGGACCTTAATAGTATTTTCTCTCTTGGCCTAAAACTACCCTGACTCAACTCTATGAGTTGGTCTTCTTGTGCTTCACCTTGAGGGATCACTAGTATTAAGGGTACTTCAAACTTCACTCCTCCTTGGATGACTCCAAGTGAAAATTCACCATAAAATCCTCATAAGTGCTACAAGGGGTGCATTCTTCACTAAAAAAACTATTTGAATCCCTAATGATTCCATTTGAATAGGGCATCAAGACTTTCCCCATCAGGTTCAAGATTGACAATGCTTTGGGCCTAATAGGCCTAATTGGTCTACTAGCCCTAAACAGGGTGTTTTTCCCAATACTTTCTCAAAACTTCCAAATAACCCTAAAAAATAACTTCACATTTAGATACCCTTTTGGAAAACCTTGAAGATTTTGGTGGTCTTAGGTTCCTAAGGTATCCGTATAGTGGATTCCTAAAATGTAGGACAAATAGGGCTAATTGGGCTAGAATTGTGCAGTCCACTGATTTCTACCTAGAAATCTACCTAGATGGATTGGTCAATGCCTAATCTCACTTGTAGGTGTCTGTAGGACCACTACCTCTCTGAAACCACACTTGGTTCTAAGCTCTCACTCCTTCGCCTGCAATTGCACTTCACTTTCTCTCTGTCATGCACCTAGCCGGGCACACTGATCTCGCCTAGTGCATGATGCTAAAAATAGTGATCTTACTCTTTTTTCCTTGTACCTACATATTTATAATGTACAAAGGCTCCCCTACCATATTCATCCAGAACCTGATGGTTTTCACTATTGGATTCTATGGGAGAGCCATTCTACCCAAAACCACCCTATCAACACCAGCAACTATACAATTTACAAAGCCAATCTAATCAACTCAAAATTTTTTTTCCACTGAATGAAAAGTTCCTAAACCTATCTCTAATACATGAATACAACACTAGAACTAGCTATTCAATCCATCTACCAACACATATATACCAAAATAGTTGACTGTGCATGTAACTAGAAAATATAGTTCTTCTTTCTATTCAAAAACTTGCATTGCATTACTCTTACCTTAGGAAATGGGATCTTAGATGTCTAAATATGCCTTCTCCATGTTTTTAGGCAACTACCATTAATATCCCTCCTTAACTCTGAAAGGAATCAAATGTTGTCAATGTTGCATGCAATATTGCAAAGTTGCTAATGTTGTCGTGACAACATTATGGAAAATTTTGCATTATTGCTCCAAACTAACTTTTATGACCACTAACTCATACCAAATGATGTGTAAACATCATATGCCCATTTTAGAAACTTTTCCATTCTTGCCTGAGTCTAGAAGACTTTTAGACCCAATTTCTCACTTTTAGGCTACATTAGCACTAACTACTAGAAAAGCAATAAACATCTAGGTTGTATTGAGCCTAGTCTAACCCACCTAGGAACACACATACAAGACCTTCTAAGGTCAATTTAAAAAGATACTAACTTGGCTAGGGTCAGTACAAGCCCAGATTGTAACTAGTCTTAGGGATTTTCCTAGGTGCTCCTGCACCATCGTCCCCAAATGAAAAGACTTCAATCCATCCTTGGATTGAGTAAGTTGGAATCCAATCCCAACTTCTTAAACTCTAACTCCTTGATCCAAGTGGCTTCTACATCTTCTTGTCCATGCCACTTTATTAGATGCTCACAGTAAGTTCTCTACCTGGTCTTCTTATAGGCCCTAGAATCAAGTATTCTCTTTGCCTTCTTAGGTGGTGTAGGAGTTAATTTCAGGTCTTCTAATTCCTGTATGACCTCAGTGAGGCCCTAGTCTAGATCTAGAGTAGGACCCTTATAAAGGACCAGATCTTCAACATTAAAGACTGGAGATAAACTAGTATCCTATGGGAGCTCAACCTTGTATGCATTATTGCCATATTTAGCCAGAATAGTACATGGCCCCAATATTCTCATTTGCAACTTATGTGGGACTCCTTTCTATAGCCTAGATTTGTTCAAATGGACCATGACCTAGTCACCTACCTAAAATTGAACATCCTTTTTCCTTTCATCCACCTTTTTCTTGATCTTTTCTATGTTCTCTTGTAGAGTCTTTTTCACTATTTCATTCACCTCTTTCATGGAGTGTGCAAAGTCTTTAGCATAACCACTACCCTTGGCTCCACCATTTAGTTCTCTGAGCTCAAATATGCCTCTAGGGTGTAGTCCATAAACTATTTCAAAAGGAATCTTACTAGTAGTCTTGTTCATAGTATCATTATAGGTATACTTTGCCTGTCCTTAGAGTTGATCCCAAGCCTAACCATACTCCTTTATAAGACACCTCAATAGGTTTCCAAGGCTTCTGTTGGCCACCTCAGTTTGGCCATCTATTTGAGAGTGATATGTAGACCCAAAAGATAGATTTGTTCCCAATTTGTGCCATAATTTTTTCCAAAAGTGACTCATAGATTTAGTATCCCTGTAAGAGACTATACTCAGAGGTAATCCATGTATCCTAACCACTTCCTTGAAGAATAAATGTGCCATGTGACAAGCATCATGTACTATTTTGCATGGGATAAAATGTGCCATTTTACTGAATCTATATACAATGGCATAGATGCTATCCATTCCTTGTTTGGTCTTTGGAAATCCTACAACAAAATCCATGCTCAAGCATTCCCATGGTCTTCTAGGAATGGGAAGAGGTTGGTAAAGGCCTGTATTGGAAGTTCTACACTTTCTTTCTGACATACCACAGAACTTTCTACATACTTCCTAATGTCCAAATTCATTTTAGGCCAATAGTAAAACCTTTGCACTAACTCTTGGGTCTTATTGACTCCAAAATGCCCACTAAGTGCACCATTGTACTTTTCTTGTATCATATTTTCTCTAATTATCCCTCTAGGAATACATAATTGACTCCCTTTAAACAATAAATCACTTTGCACAATATATTCAGAGAATTCACTATGAAAATGATTTGTTTACTCTTGGCATACCTAATAGATATCTACAAAGTCTTCAGCTTCTGCATATAGGTCTTTGAAGCTCTCAATACCCATGCTCTGCAGGTGTATCTCCTGTACAATTAGGGCTCTTCTACTTAAGGCATCTGCTACCTTATTCTGTAGTCCCTTCTTGTGCTTAATGTTGAAAGTGTAGGCCTAGAGATACTCTACCCACTTCATATGTTTATGATTGAGCTTGTCTTGTGAATTTAGGAAACTTAATGCTCAATTGTTTGAAAAGACCACAAATTATTTTGGAAGAAAGTAGTGCCTCCATTTCCTTAGTGCTTGGACTAGAGAATACATCTCTAAGTCATAAGAAGAGTACTTCTTCTTAGCATCACTGAGATTTTCACTTTGGAAAGCAACTGGTCTTCCCTCTTGGCTCAAGACAATACCAATAGCCACATTACTAGCATCACACTGAATTGTGAACAAATTCTCAAAGCTTGGTAAAGTTAGGATTGGTTAAGTGGAAATCTTATTCTTCAACAACTCAAATCCATGGTTAGCTTGTTCATTCCAAACAAATTTAGTTTTCTTCCCTTCTTTTATGGTATCAAGAATAGGAGCACAAATAGCACTGAATTTCTTAATAAAATTCCTATAGTATTGAGCTAAACCATGAAAGATTCTCACCTCTGCTACAGTCTTAGGAGTGGGCCAGTTGAGAATGGCTTCCACTTTTCTAGGATCCATCTTTAGATTGCCTTGAGACAATACAAACCTAAGGTACACTAGCTCCTACTTCATGAATTCATATTTCTCTATGTTTATCATCAACTTCTCCTCATGTAGCTTCTTGAAAACAATCTGCAAATATCTAAGATGTTCTTCTTTAGTCTTGCTATAGATTAGTATATCATCAAGATACACTACCACAAATTTTCCAATGTAGTCTTTAAGGACTTTATTCACAAGTCCCATGAATGTGGATGAGGCATTGGCTAAGTCCAAATGGAATTACAAGCCATTCATACAAACCTTCTATGGTTTTGAAGGCTATCTTCCATTCATGTCCCTCATTGATTCTAATTTGGTGATAACCACTCTTTAGGTCAATCTTAGTAAGGTATTTGGCTTCTCCTAGACAGTCCATTAGGTCTTCTATCCTAGGGATATGAAACCTATACCTAATGGTTATCCTATTTATTGCTCTTGAATCAATACATAGACTCAAAGTTCCTCCCTTTTTAGGTGCTAAGACAATGGAGACAACACAAGGACTAATGCTTTTCCTAATGAGACCCTAGCTTAGGAGTTCTTGAATTTTCTTGGCAATTTCCTCATTTTGTTGAGGGGTCATCTTATAGGTTGCCTTGTTAGGAAGGGTAGCTCCTAGAATAAAGTCAATTTGGTGACTAAAAAATCTCTTAGGGGGTAGTTTTGATGGTTTTCCATCACTTACAATGCCTTCATACTTCTGCAACAACTCTTGCACTTCCTTTGGTAATTCTATCTTCTTGACTGTCTTTTTTGCACCTTCTTCTTTTGGCTTCAACACTAGTGCAAATACTACTCCCTCTCCTTCCTCTAATGTCTCTATGAACTCCTTCTCACTAACCATAAGGACATTTGGGCCTGATGACTTCATTTCTCCATCCTCTAACAGTGACTATATTTTGAAAGTCACATTGTCCTTCTTGAAAGAATAAGAATTCTTTGTTCCATCATGCATGGCCTGTCTGTCAAATTTACATGGCCTTCCAAGGAGTAGGTGACATGCATTCATAAGTAGGACATCACACAACAACTTGTCTTTGCATCTCCTAATTGAAAATTCCACCCATGCTTGTTCATTGAGAATGACATGCTGTCCTTTGTTCAACCAAGTAACCTTGTATGGATTGCTATGGGGTATTCTCTTCATCTTTAGTTTGTTGACTGCCCCCTCTGACACTATATTATTAGTAGACCTTGAGTCTATAATAACTCTACAAACCTTGCCCATTATCTTGAATTTCACTCTAAATAGTGACCTTCTTTGACTTGGTTCCTCTTTGAATGGTTCCTTAATTAATGTCCTTCTCATCATCGAGTTCTCTCCTTGTTCTGACTCTAGGGGTATCTTAGGGTGTTTATTTACACCACTAGACTCCTCTTGAACATAGTTTACCCTCTTGTCACTTCCATAAGAAGTAGAGCCTTTCTCTAGACATATATATGGAGGGTGTCCCATTTGATTGCAGTGGTAACACTTCATTGTTGCAAAGTAAGAACCATTTCCTTGACCATTGTTTCTTCCTCTCCAATTTCTATTAGAGCTTCTTCCTCTATTGGTGTTTCCTCTACTTGAACTCCCCTATGTTGCTGAGTAAGTTTGGTCTCTCCTTGAGAATTTGTCTCTAAACTTCTTCCACAATATCCACCTCTCTATCCTCTATTGTCTCTTCCTTTTCCTCTACCTTTGGTAGTGATAGAGTCTTGCTTCTTTCTTAGCTTCTCCTCTACCTTTACTACTATTTGGTGGCATCTCTAAACTATATTTGGATTCAAGAGACTTATTTCATCTTATATAGTCTACTTGAGACCATTAACTAGGTACCTAGCTACCTTCACCTTCTCATCTTCTACAACTCTTGACCTCATGCATAATCTCTAAAATTCTTCAGTATAGGAGTTCACATCTAAGTCCTTCTATCTTAGACTGTCTTCTTTTATGCAACTAGATTTCATAATCCTTAGGAACATAAGCCTCTCTGATTTTTGCAACCATAGCCTTCCATGTGGCAATGAGATTCTTCCCTTCCTTCTCTCTCTCATCTTGGATAAACTTCCACCAAGTGTGTGTATGACCTCTAAGCCTAGCCTTAGCAACTTTGACTTTTTGAGCTTCCATTATACTATCACATTCAAAATGGTTCTCAAGTCCTTCAATCTAGTCTAGGACTATTTATGGATCCATTTTTAATTAAAAAATAGAATTCCTTCTAATGCCTTTGCACTTAGGGCCTTCAATTCCTTCAAGAAGGGTTCTTCGGCTAGGATTGGGTCTGGTTTAGGGACCTCATCTTATAAGAGTATCTCTTTTTGTTTTCCATCTATTTTGTCTTTAACTTCTTTGACCTTCTCATCCACTTCATCTAATTTTTGTTCTAATTGAGCCAATCTATCTCTAAGAAATCTATTTTCTTCTTCTTGCTCTTCTACTTTCTTAGCCATCTCAACATTGGTAACCATTGTAGATTCTCCTACTGACTCCTCTGGTTAAAAAATTCACCACAAGCCTAGTCTCATAGGCTCTGATACCAATCTGATAGAAACACTCCAAGGTGTGCTTGCATAAACATAATGAGATGATCAAGAAAGATGAAGAAAATACTAGGAGAATAGATGAATTTATGATAAGTTAGAAAGGACTTGGTAGCACAATTGGTTTAGGATACGTTGAGTAGGGACAATCATCAAGACAAGATAAAAAAAACAATGCCTACACAAATCAAAACTCAAAGAAGCTATGATGTTATCATTGTGGAAAATTGGGCCACACATCAAATGTTTGTAGGAGTAAAGAAAAAGGTATTCCTAAATCCACTCCTAAGTTTAATGGTCATTGCTATAACTATAACAAGTATGGACATCAAGAACATGAGTGAAAATCTAAATTGAATAAGACTCCTAAGAAACCCTACATGGAGAAGCATTGTCACACTTTCAATATGCAGGGACACATGTCACAGGAATGCAAGATTAAAATGAATCAAGTCTGGACACCAAAAGAACAGAAAAAAACATATCAACCGAGAAGGCAAGGTAATGAATATACTTGGGATTATAACACATGGGTTAATTGAACAACACGTGGCAAGTATGGGCATATAGAAAAAAACTGCAAGAGAAAGAACTAGAGAGGAAGATCTCACAATTGGAAAAATACTGGTATGGCTTATTTACATTTTCATAAGGTTGGTCACCTAACAAAGGATTGCAGAGTGATAGAAACACTCCAAGGTGTGCTTACACAAACACTTATCTAGGACTCTACTTGTCCTAGTCTTCCCAAGATCCTAAGTTCACTTCTAGGACCTTAATAGTATTTTCTCTCTTGGCCTAAGACTACCCCAACTCAACTCTATGAGTTGGTCTTCTTGTGCTTCACCTTGGGGGATCACTATCATTAAGGGTACTTCAAATTTTCACTCCTCCTTCAATGACTCCAAGTGAAAATCTACCATAAAATCCTCACAAGTACTATAGGGGGTGCATTATTCATTAAAATAACTATTTGAATCCCTAATGATTCCATTTGAAAATGACATCAAGACTTTCCCCATAGGGTTCAAGATTGACTATGCTTTTGGCCTAATAGGCCTAATTGGTCTACTAGCCCTAAGCAAGGTGTTTTTCCCAATTCTTTTCCAAAAATTCCAATAACCACAAAAAATAACTTCATATTTAGATACCCTCTTGGGAAACCCTAAAGATTTTGGTGGTCTTAGGTTCCTAAGGTATCCTTACAATGAATTCTTGAAATGTAGGACAAATAGGGCTAGAATTGCGCACTCCACTTATTTCTACCTAGAAATCTACCTAGATGGATTGGTCAATGCCTAATCTCACTTGCAGGTGTTTGTAGGACCACTATCTCTTTGAAACCACACTTGGTTCTAAGATCTCACTCCTTCCCCTGCAATTGCACTTCAATTTCTCTCTGTCATGTGTTTACAATTGAACGTGGACCTCTTATTCAACCATAGACTTCAACATGGTCATTGCTCATAATCTAATTATGAAAATGAATATGAATTATTCACTTCAAAAACATACATGAATTGACCTATTTCCTCCTATTTATATGGGGTTTTGAATCAGTCTCAGAATTGAGAGCCCAACAACCATAGACCAAGCTCTAAAATGGAGGATTTAAATGCTAAGAAAATGATTGCAATTGGAATTGAACTAAGAATGAGAATGCAAATTAAGCTAAGAATGATAGTGAAAATTAAGCTAAGAAACTTGAAATGAAATGATAATTAAGCTAAGAACATAGTAAGAAAACTAATTTAGGATTAAAAATGCATTCTAAGAAATGAAATTATTCTAATATGCAAGATAACTAAAGCTTTGAATGCAAAAGTGAGACAATAATTTGCTATAGTTTCGATACTCAAAAATTTACTCCTCAAATGAGGAAAGAGAGGTCTCTAATATAGAAGGACCTGGGTGGAGACTGAAGAGTTTCTTGCAAAGAAACGGTCAACTCTTCATCTCCTTGGTGGGAGGTGAAACAAT
The DNA here is from genome assembly GCA_027943335.1 of Chamaecyparis obtusa. Classification (NCBI taxonomy): domain Eukaryota; kingdom Viridiplantae; phylum Streptophyta; class Pinopsida; order Cupressales; family Cupressaceae; genus Chamaecyparis; species Chamaecyparis obtusa. Next base: position 768,663 of record BSBK01003401.1, read on the forward strand.
TTGGAGAGAATATCTAATTAATTAAATAAAATATTGCCTCATGGGTTGATTTTCCACTTATTTTTGAATAATTAAATTCAAATGAGGATATCATTCAAATAACTAAATATTATTTAATCCCTTTTGATGTGTATTAGCTAAAGGGGGTGGAATTAATTTAATTAAAGCACTAGGACTTTTTAATTAAATTAATTGATCATAGGGTTTATTTAGATAATAAATGTCAATATTTAGGAATTAAATATAGTATTTGATTAATGCAAATTTAGGTTTTTTTACATTTAACACCAAGTCAAGTAAAGTCAATTAGGAGATAGAATTGCCTAATACAATAGGACTTTGATGATGTAGAAATTGAAGGAATGAGACTAAATGCAACAAAATTGGTTAGGATATCGAGATGCCAATTTTGGGGTATTACATTTTTCCCCTCTTTCAATTGATGTGCGAGCAGTGCATTGATTCAAAGAATAGTCTGATGTGACAATTGATGAGGTTTTCAGGATTAGGTCTAGAATGGAGCTTAACCCTCAAAAGTTGAGGTTAGATCGCCAAGACACCAATCAGATCGAGTTGTAGAACCATCTCCAAAATGAAGCTTGATTCTTTGAAGCCTAAGTTAGATTGTAAAGATATCAGTCAGATTACAACTTACAGATAAGACTGTCCCCAAAATGAGGCTCAATCTTTAGGAGTCAGGGTTAGATTGCTCCAATACCCATTGATTACATGATAACTAATGTAGATTTCAAGAATATCTCCATAACAAAGCTTAGTCCTCTGAGACCTAGGTTAGATTACCCAAATAATGGTAAAAGAGAGTTTTCAAGAGTCATCTCCAGAATGAAGCTTGATTTTCATGAATTAGGGTTAGATTGCCCCAATACTTAATAGATTTTGAGAACCATCTCCAGAATGAAGCTTGATCCTTGAGGATCTAAGTTAGATTTCTTAGATACCTAAAAGATAGATAACAATATGACCAGATGTGAGGCCCAAAGATGCCCCTAGTGATGAGATGCCCCGAGCAATGAGGAATTTTGATTTAGATTAGACTGATTTGAGATTGATTCGATAAGATTCAATGATGCAATCATCTTGCCCCCTCAGGAGCAAAATTGAAAGATGACACGTTAGAACAATGATTAACAACAAAAGGTTGCAGATAGAGATAAAATCAGAGATCCAAAAGAACTTAGAATAGATGATGGAAGAATTGAGAAGATGCAGAAGCAATCTAGAGTGATTTTGAGGTCCTGTTGACTAAGTTTGACCATAGTTGACTAGATTTGACTGGAGTTGACTTTCGATGAAAAAGATGGAGCTGATAAAATGATTATGAGAGGTGATTCTGGTAAGAAAATGTCACTATAAGGTCAACAACACAAGCGTTCGATGATGCTGATCTAATATATTTAAAACATGATTTTGAGCTATCTAGAGATGTCAAATTTTGATTTTGATCCTGAAAATGGATTCAGAGCAGTTGATTTAGCCAAGGGTGAAGTTTTTGCACAAAATAGAGCACTTTTGAAAATTAGGTCAAAACCTATATAAGGCTCGGAGGGGTCATTTTCAATTCATTATTCACTTTTGTCTTTAGTGATATTGAGAGCTCTGAGCAAAATGGAGAGCGTGCCAGTGAAATCACATCGATTCAAGCACTTTTGATGACACAACCAACGGACGGACTATGACCCACTTGTGAGTAGTCGAAAACCCAACTTGCATTTCAAGTTTTTAACGCTTTTTAGAGATTTAGGTTAGATTTAATGCTTTTAAAAACTTTTCTCACCAATGTTGGCAAGAGGAAATAGTTTCCTTGCATAGGTCTAGGTCCCATCTTGTGCGAGGAAAGACCCAAAGAGGGATTCCTCGAATGGGGCACCTCTGCGGACTCACGCGAGGTGGCCGTCGAGGCTATGTGAGAAACCCTCCTCAGTGAGGATTTCTCACATGAATGAGATAAAGTCTCGCGTGATTGTGAAAGCTCACGCAAGGATTCTACTTCCTCATGTGGGAAGAGGCTGCAAAGTGCTAGAGTTCTTGTCCAAATTTGTGTAAAATTTTGCCGAGTAGAGCATCTGAGAGGTAGTTTAGGATAGGCGCATAGTTTCAATTATTGTTTTTACTTTGAGAACCATCATGATTGAGATACTGATCAAGTGCCATTGCTTGCATTATAGGTTGACTTCCCAGACATCATGTTTTGATCTCATCACCCAGTCATAGGAGAGCTAGTGCGGTGGCTAGATGATATAAAGGGCGCACATATCGACGGATTAGGATTGGCCTCTCTACATGACATAGCTGACATCAAGGTAAATAATAGATTGCTGGGGGCCCTCATCGAGCATTTCCATTTGGAGATGAACACTTTCCACTTGCCGCTGGGGGAGATGATAGTGACCCTAGAGGACATTTACAGGATATTGAGAGTACCATTCCATGGCCCCCACGTAGAGTATGATGTCCAGCCGAGAGTGGGCACTTTGGCACTTAGAGCCATATTTCAAGATGACCTAATGATGGGTTGGGCCATCGCAAGGGATGACTTGGTCGACCAGTATGGAGCATGACACAGATTGGTGGTTGTATTGGTAGCATTTCTTGGTTGCTATCTGATGTCAGATTGATGACAACACAATCTAGAGTGTGGTTGGGGGTGCATGCTACAGAGGATGTTGGATCGACCATCTATGAGATTTAGATGGGGTTAGTGTATGTTGGCCCAGTTGTATCATGAGATGCACGAGATCATGTATCGGGGTTGTTGGACTATGGCTGTAGGAGTTTTTGTTCTTTAGATATGGTCCTGGGAGCATCTCCTCATATGTAGGTCAATGTTTCATGATACCAAGTAGCCCTTGGAGCCATATATATATAGGTATGCCAGATCGATGACCCAGCCAGCGTTGGATAAGACAGAGTAGTGGCGGGCATAGATTGATGACATGGTAGCAGTGATATGGAGACTATGGGTAGGCACTGAGGTATGGGATGATGCCTGACACAAGCTTCCACATATTTTCTCTCACGTCCTTTGATTGGGCATACTATTAGCATCATCAAGAGATTCCCTCTATCATGGGTCTTGAGGTAGCTTGGTAGGCCTCAAGACATATCACAGGAGTATTTCACCTATGCCCACTTTGCAAATGAGGTGAAGAAGGGTTGGCAGACAAGACTTGATCAAGGTTGGTTCATGATCGAGGCATGAGTATCACCATCTCAGTGGGATTATTTGGTAGGTGTGGACAATGCAAGGATGACACTGACATACAGGGATCACATATTAGCACATCCCTATCCTTGATTCACAGATCCTGTTGGCATGGGCCAATAGACATAATAGGCTATAGTAGTAGGTAGCCCAGCCACCACCACAATAGCATGTGGCTTAGTAGTAGGTACCATAGTAGCATCAGGTACCATGATAGAAGGTAGCACAATAGTAGGTACCCCAGTACATGACTAGGCAGACAACTATTCCACCGAGATAGATGGGTATAGATTCGAGTGTAGGGAGTAGCGGTGCACATGATAGATCCACTAGACAGAGGACAGGGGACACAACCAAACAATAGCTTCCTGACAAGGAGGCACATATCAAGGATGTAGCTATGCAGGATCAGGTTGCACAGGGTCCACCTTCTAGAGGTCAGGTTGTATAGTTACAAGAATTATTGTGGAGGACCCGAGACAGGCTACGATAGTCACAGTGGGAGGCTACCAATTTTCATACGTAGGTCATCATGCAAGAGACCCAGGTAGCAAAGAGAGATCGAGAGATCAGAAGGTTGCATGAGGCATTGGCTAGGGCTCAAATAGAGACCTGATATGAGGCTGCAAATGCAACATATTATTATGTAGCATATGTCAGTGTAGTTCCAGATTTACCGGAGCAGGTTCCACCATTTTTAGAGTATTCCAGGGAACGGGCAGTTCCACAAGGGCCTCCACCACATGGACCACCACCACAAGGACCTCCCCCATAGGGAGATATGCCACCTCCTCCAGGTGGTGATGGATAGAGCTAGATGATGATACATTTGATGATATATTGTAGCCCATTTTTGATAGTTTGTGCTTGAGTAGCACCATTTTTTGTACATTGACATTGATCGATATATATATATATATATATATATATATATATATATATATATATATATATATATATATATATATATATATATATATATATATGAGCTCATCTTTTGATATCATTGTATATGTTATATATTGCTTTGGATGTTTATGATTTATGAGATGTTTCCTAAATGATGAATGAGTAGATAGACATGAGATGTACATGGTTTCTTTATGAATATGCAAATGAATGTTTACATGTTTTATATGGTATATATGTATGCAACGTGAAATACAGTGATAGATATATGCAATGTATGATTTGATATATACTTATGATGGATGCACATGTATATGGATATGTAGGCATAGAATGTATGCATATGAGTTTATTATAATGCACTTTGTGGATGCAATGGAAATGAAATGTATATGGTACTAATCATCTCTTGCAAGATGTTGCAATATACAACAGGTACTAACCTACAAAATATTTGAAGGTCGAGAGCGAGGATCAGACACTTGTGTAGTCAAGATGAACCTAGGATGTGAGATGAGAACCCTTGGTGAATAGATCTAGAAGAGAAAAATGAAGTGAGCATCAAAGCACGGTCGCTATGCAAGCCTAAAATGAAAATGTAAGCCTAAGCTAGATGCAATCCCTAAACTTGGTTGTTGGACCCATTGGATAATTATCATCATAGAGTTTTTAGTATCAGATGAGCACAAGATGTCATACAACCCTCACTGACATTGCAATCATGAGAATATGAATATGAAATTAGTCTTAGATTTGTTAGAATGAGGTGTAAGCATTAAGGCACACGAAGCCAGAATGACCTAAACACCTATTCCTTTTGATTTAGCAAGTTAACATAAGCAATAAAAGCATAGTTTCTAGAATCACCTGAATGTTTCTTGCATAAAAACACACCAGACATGCAAGAGTTACTCCTTTTGCAAAGTGAATGATAAGCATACCAAAGGTGCTCGCAGTGACCCTTACGTTCACTTCATAGGATGAGCATTTTCAATTTAAATTATAGTAGAAAGAAGTCACTCAAATAGACAAGGAGAAGAACCAACCTCACCAAAGTTTCCCTATAAAAGGAGTTGAGGTACACATGGCCATCCAATATGAGATGAAGGTTCTCATAGTGGACACCCCTCTTATATGGATCCTTTGGATAATTGGAACTAAACTAGAAAATAGAAAGAAAAGAAAAGATCATGCCCCCAGTCTTCATTTCTCTCAGTCAAGATAGACGTCTTTGAGTTGCTCAATGAGGAATGATAAAGAGAAAGAACAAGCACACAAAAGAAAAGCTCAACATGATTTAGAGAGTTACAAATCCAATTTTAGTTTCAGTTTTAGTTTAAGCAGATTGATGTAGGATCGAAAGTATATAGCGCAAGAAGTCTCAACAGGATGGCGACAGTAGACAGACGTAGTGAGAACCACTGGTGACTAATGTGAGAGACAGTCTCAAGGAGTTATCAAAGTGCTAAACAAAGTATCAATCGGTAGATGCAGTGAGAACCACTGGTGACTAATTCATGAGAGATCCTAGAGAGATCTGAGAGCAAAGAAAACATTAGCAGGTAGACACAGTGACAACCATTGGTGACCGATAAAAGGAAGATCCTCAAGAGAGAGATCTGAAAGTGAATGAAACATCAACAGAAAGATGTAGTGACAACCACTGGTGACTGATGTACAAGGGATCTTCAAGAAGAGAGATCTGAGTGATAGCTAGGTATCAGTAGGCAGATGCAGTGAGAACCACTGGTGACTGATACATGAGATATCCTCAAGGAGAGAAATCTCAATAATAGCTAGGCATTAGTAGGCAGACACAGTGAGAACCACTGGTGATTGATGCAAGGAAGATCCTCGAGAGAGAGATCTGAGAGTGAAGGAAACATCAGTAGGTAGACATAGTGACAACCACTAGTGACTGATGTACAAGGGATCTTCAAGAAGAGAGCTTCAAGCGATAGCTAGGTATCAGTAGGAAGACGTAGTGAGAACCACTGGTGAATGATACATGAGAGATCCTCAAGGAGAGAAATCTCAATAATTGCTAGGCATCAATAGGTAGACACAGTGAGAACTACCAGTGACTGATACATAAGAGATCCTCGAGAGAGAGATCTGAGAGCGAAGGAAACATCAGTAGGAAGATGCAGTGACAACCACTAGTGACCAATACAAGGAAGATCCTCGAGAGAGAGATCTGAGAGTGAAGGAAACATCAGTAGGAAGACACAGTGACAACCATTGGTGACTGATACACTAGGGATCTTCAAGAAGATAAATCTCAATAATAGCTAGGCATCAGTAGGCAGACAGAGTGAGAACCACTGGTGACTGATGCAAGGAAAATCTTTTAAAAATGATAGGACAATGCCCCTAGACCAGGAAGGTGCCCCCAAGTGTGACCATTTTCAATCCATGTAGAGTTGAGCATCATCTCAAAGATAACTAAGAGCAAGTGCATGAGATAGCAAACTAAAGCAGGAAAGTAGGAAAGCGAAAAATAGGAAAGACGAGAAAGAAAACTAAAGCAGGAAAGCAAGGAACAATTGTACAAGGCCAAGCGGTGTTGTAATAGGTATAGCATTAGGGAGCAAGAGGCACCTATTTACCAAGTTTTCACCATCTTGGCAGAGATTCTATTTTTTCTACCATGATGCCTGTTTGCCAGGTTTTTATCAGTGGCACATTTTTTCTTTTTCAATTGTTTTTTTGTACTTTTCTCTTTTCTCTTTTTTTTTGTATTTTTTGTATTTTCATTTTTTTTGTATTTTTGTATTTATTATTTTTTTTGTATTTTCAAGGTGCTTGTTTACCAGGTTTTCACCAGGATAATAGATGCATCAAAGCGCCTGTTTACTAGGTTTTCACCAAGATGATCATTTTTTCAGGACATTTTGCAATTTTTAGGATTTTTTCAGCACAGAGTATGTAGAAGAGCATTTTGAAGATGTCTCAGCTATAGAATATTTTCAGGTGTAGAGCGTTGATTGACCCTTTGAGCTATTCTCCTTTAGTAGTAGAGAGTTGATAGGCACCAGACCCAAATGTTGCAGTAATAATGTATGGACCGAGCCAATTTGGTTCAAACTTTCCCTTTTGGATCCGCTACTATTGATTCTTGGGGTTCTCTCTCAGGACGAGATCACCCACTTGGAATTCCCTTGGTCTAAACTTATTATTGTAGCTCTTAGACATTCTCATCTGGTATGCTCTGAGATGATTGAATGCCACTTGTCGATGTTCATCCAGTAACTCTAGCTCTTGTAGCTGAGATATTCTAATATCTTCATCAGTAATGAGGCCCTTTAGATAGACTCGCAATGTAGGAATCTTGAACTCAATAGGCAACACAAAATCCATTCCATAAACTAAGGTGAAGGGCATGGCCCCTATTGGTGTTTGAATGCTTGTTCTATAGGCCCATAAAGCCAGATTAATCTGGAGGTGCCAATCTCTACTAGATTTGTGGACTATGCATGTAGGATCTTGAGAATCATCTTGTTAGATGCTTCTGCCTGTCCATTACCTTGGGGATAATAGATGGAAGAATAGTGTTGAATGATTTTGAACTTAGTGCATAATTATTTTAGATCCTTGTTCTTAAACTACCCCCATTGTCAATGATTATTGAGGAGGGTACACCATATCTACAAATGATATAATCAATATAAACCTAGCTACAAATTTTCCATCAGCTATGGTCAGAGGTACTGCCTCAACCCATTTAGTAAAATAATCTGTAGTAGTGATAATTAACTTGTGTCCTCTAGAGGAAGAGGGATGAATCTAACCTACCAAATCAAAGGCCCATTGCTGAAACGGCCAGAAACTGATGAAGGGAATGAGCTCCTTAGCAGGAGCGTGAATCAGATTTCCATGGAGCTGACATTGTTTGCAAGATTTGGCATATTTTGTAGCTTCTTTTTCCATATCCGGCCAATAGTAACCAGCTCTAATAAGTTTACGAGCCAGTGTTAGGCCACTCGAATGAGAACCACAGATGCCTTCATGCACCTCATCTAATGCACATTTGGACTCATCAGGCTCTAAACATCTAAGGAGGGTACCGTCTAGACCTCGCCTATACAAGTCATTAGCTACAATGACATAGTGTGAAGCACTGCGGATTAGGTGGTATTTTTCATTCCAGGTGTAGGCGTCTGGAATAATTTGATCCTGGAGGTAGGAGTAGATATGATGGTAGCAGGATGAATCATGTCCAATGACTGAACAAATCATCCTAGATTCAAGGGTATTGTAGGATGGGTAGTGTAATGTATCCACCAGGAATTCATGTTGGAAGTCATTTTCTAGCATTTGTAGCATGGAGGCAAGAGTAGCCATGGCATTAGCTACTTTGTTATCTGCTCTTGGAACCTGCTAGAAAGTGATATGTGCAAAGTATTTTCTCAGATCATCGACCATCCATTTATAAGACATCAACTTTTCATCCTTAGTTTGATAGATGTCATTAACCTGATTGATGACCAATTGTGAGTCCCCAAATATTTTAAGTTCATCCACACATCGTTCAATGGCTATCTTCATGCCATTGATGAGGCTTCATACTCAGCGATGTTATTTGTGTAAGGGAACATCTTATAAGCCTTTGGTAAAGAGTATCTCTGTGGTATGACAAATAGTATTCTGACACCTGACCCTTGCTGGGTGAACGATCCATCGAAGAATATATTCCATGTTTGATGTGTAAGAAGCATTATGGACTTCTTACATGGTGAGTTCCAAAATGTTTACAACTAAACGTGGACCTCTTATTCAGCCATAGACTTCAACATGGTCATTTCTCATAAGCTAATTACGAAAATGAATATGAATTATTCACTTTGCAAACATACATGAATCGACTTGTTGCCTCCTATGTAGATGGGGTTTTGAATCACTCTCATAATTGAGAGCTCAACAACCATAGACCAAGCTCTAAAATGGAGGATTTAAATGCTAAGAAAACAATTGCAATTGGAATTGAACTAAGAATGAGAATGCAAATTAAGCTAAGAATGATAGTGCAAATTAAGCTAAGAAACTTGAAATGAAATGAGAATTAAGCTAAGAACATAGTAAGCAAACTAATTTAGGAATAAAAATACATTCTAAGAAATGAAATTATTCTAATATGCAAGATAACTAAAGCTTTGAATGCAAAAGTGAGACAATAATTTGCTATAGTTTCGATACTCAAAAATTTCCTCCTCAAATGAGGAAAGAGAGGTCTCTAATATAAAAGGACCCCACATGGAGATTGAAGAGTTTCTTGCAAAGAAACGTTTGACTCTTCATCTCCTTGGTGGGAGGTGAAACAATTTGGAGAGAATATCTAATTAATTAAATGAAATATTGCCTCATGAGTGGCTTTTCCACTTATTTTTGAATAATTAAATTCAAATGAGGATATCCATTCAAATAACTAAATATTATTTAATCCCTTTTGATGTGTATTAGCTAAAGGGGGTGGAATTAATTTAATTAAAGCACTAGGACTTTGTAATTAAATTAATTGAACATAGGGTTTATTTAGCCAATAAATGTCTATATTTAGGAATTAAATATAGTATTTGATTAATGCAAATTTAGGTTTTTTTGCATTTGACACCAAGTCAAGTAAAGTCAATTAGGAGATAGAATTTCCTAGTACAATGGGACTTTGATGATGTAGAAATTTAAGGAATGGGACTAAATGCAACAAAATTGGTTAGGATATCGAGATACCAATTTTGGGGTATTACATCATGCACCTAGTCGGGCACATTGATCTCGCCTAGTGCATGATGGTAAAAATAGAAAGCTTACTCTTCTAGCCTTCTACCTACATATTTACAATGTAAAAAGGCTCCCCTACCATATTCATCTAGACCCTGATGGTTTTCACGGCTGGATTCTATGGGGGAGCCATTCTACCCAAAACCACCCTGTCAACACCAGCAACTACACAATTTACATAGCCAATCTAATCAACTCAATTTTTTTTTCCACTGAATGAAAATTTCCTAAAAATATCTCTACTACATGAATACAACATTGGAACTAGCTATTCAATCCATCTACCAACACATATACACCAAAATAGTTGACTATGCATGTAACCAGAAAACAATGTTCTTCTTTCTATTCAAAAACTTGCATTACACTACTCTTACCTTGGGAAATGGGATCCTAGATGTCTAAATATGCCTTCTCCATGTTTTTAGGCCACTACCATTAAGATCCCTCCTTAACTTTGAAAGGAATCAAATGTTGTCGATGTTGCATGCAACATTGCAAAGTTGCTAATGTTTTCATGAAAACATTATGGCAACTTTTGCATTATTTCTCTAAACTAACTTTTATGACCACTAACTCATACCAAACAATGTATAAAAATCATATAGGCCTTTTTAGACACTTTTCCAATCTTTCCTAAGTCTAGAAGACTTTTAGACCCAATTTCCCACTTTTAGGCTACATTAGCACTAACTACTAGAAAAGTAATAAACATCTAGGTTGGATTGAGCCTAGTCTAACCCACCTAGGAACACACATGCAAGACCTTCTAAGGTCAATTTAAAAATCTAGTGACTTGGCTAGGGTCAGTACAAGCCAAAATTGTAACTAGTCTTAGGGATTTGCCTAGGTGCTCCTGCACCACAGAGATTGAGCACCAGAAACACAAACAAATGAAACTGGAAATACAATTGAGGAAATTATGAGGATAAGGAATCAAATGTAGAGAAAAGCATCAGGTGATAATGTTGTATCAAGCAATGCAATCGGTGACATGTCATGCATTGGATTCGGTGACATCACCACCTCCACCTAAATCATAAAAGCTATGTATGGAACTAAATTTCAAATCGGTTATATCTAACAAATAGTTCCTTATATCTAGTGATTACATACCAAATCTGCATGAAATAAGATGCACTATGGGTTTATATGTTTAGAGCTTTAAATGTGTATAGGTGGAACAAGCAAGATTGAGTATGTAATTGCTAGTCAGTAACTATTGGCAAGGTTAATTGAGTTGTGGTATCAACCGAGTAATGGTCAAGTGTGAACTGAGCATATAATCTTTTTAAAGTATAAACTGAATGCAACTAAATATATCGAGTTGTGGTAGGTAAAGCATTAAATGAAAAAGTTTGAGCGGGAAATAAATTTTTGGGTATAAATAAATGATGGACTTAGTCATTTTTCACATTGCGATTACAAAGAACCAGAGTGATTTTGAGTGAGATTTGAGTAGATAATTTCTAGAGCAATTGAGTAGAGTTTTGAAGGATATTTGAGCAAGTTAGTCTCGATCACTAGTAAGTTTCGCTTCCACCGAGCTATTTCATAATTATTTCTCGAAGCCCTAATTTGAAGAATGATGGCATCCTCATCTAAGGTTATGAAATCCAAGTCTGGGAGTGATAAGAAGGTCACTTTAATAAAGTATGCAACCAGTAATGAGCCTAAATACAAGTTACATCCTGAGGTTGCATCTCAAAATGACAAAACCGGTGCATTCTCGAGCATTCCACATAGGGTTTTTTTGGTTTAGGACATCCGCATATACATACATTGAAAAATCAGTGAAATAGGGGATTTTGAGCTTCAATCCACCTTCTAGGAGCTGAGTGCCGATGAAAAGCTGAAGGATGAGCATACACATTTAGAGGTGAAGGGTTTAGTGAATGCCCTATATTTCCTGAGGGTATTCAAGAATGAATGGATTAAGGTAGTGTTGAGCCGTGTACATGAGGTAAAGTTATTGGTGGATGAATCGGTCAAAATCACTAGGGATATCATACATGTAGTCACCAGTTATCCCATAACCAACAAGGTAAAAGTATAAAGGAGTGCACCGAGAGCTGAGATTGAGAAATTAACTGGAGAAAAATGGGATAGTAGAGGCATGAGAATCAACACTATTATTGATCCTAAGACAAGGTTTGATGCATATGTAGTCGGGTATAAGATATTTCAATCTAGTAGGCCGAATAGTGTACCATGTGGAGCTATGGATATAGCCTATAGTATTGTGACGACAAGCTTTCAATTTGACCTCACTGAGCTCTAACTGAAACAGTTGGATGAGAATATGAGAACCATCAGGTCAAAAAAGATAAATACCTGTAAGTTTGGTTCACTGATGATTTTCATATTTTTCTATGTACAAAACTTCTTTCCCTCAGTCAGTAATGTTGACTGACCGATCATTTTACAAATCAATGATTTCATTCAAAGTTTGGGTCAAAATTTTGTTAGCATTATGGATGTATACTTTGAGTAGTTTAAGGAAAAAATGCATCAAAGAAGCAGAATACTAGGTCAGCTGGTTGAACAATAAAAGGAAGATATCTATTTCTTAGTGGACACTGACACCACTCTAATAAAGGTGGTTGAACCAAGAACTACTTGGTTACCCCCTATAGGATATGAAATTGATATTGATCGAGCCTCCAAGTTAATAGAGGCATTATTAGCCGAGCCTAAAGATCCACATGCAAGTAGGTTTGGTACCTATGAAGAGGCTAAACAAAGAATTAAGATGGATCTTATTGTAGTTAAAGTGAATAGTAAATCAAAGAAAATGATGGACACATTGGTGAAACAATTTGGAGATGATGCAGAAGAGGAAGAGGCATCTGAGGCTAATCCGGTTAAAGAGGAAACCACATAATAGTTATTGATAGGAAATAGTGAACATGATGGGGAGGAGACTGAGTTTGATAAAGAAATTCAATCTACACTGGTCAAGGCCATAGGGAAGAGAAAACAAGAAGAAGCACTGACAAGAGCAAGGACAAGGTCCTCAATAGTTGCTTCTCCATCCCTGAAGAAAGGAGGAGTAAAAATTTCAAGGCCAATTCCCACAAAAACATATCAAAGAAAAAGAGAGGTGCACAAGCCACCTCTGAGATACCTAAGAAGAGAAGGAAATTGATAAGAAAAATGGATGATGTTGATGAAGATGATAAAGAGGAAGATCAAGATAAGTTTAAAGTTGTTGTGAATAAAAATCAATTGGTAGATGAATTAGTGGAAACTATAAAGGAAACTAGTGGTCTTAGTAACCCAAAATTGAGTCGGTATGTACATATGACTACCGAGGATCAGGAAAATATTGAAGAGGCCATCATACAAATGATGATAAAATTTAAAAAGGTACCTATTGAATTTTCTAGGTATGTACCTAAGGGTTTGTATGAGAAAGTGTCTGTAAGATGGACTTATGCATTGCAAAATTAAAAGAAGACGAGGGAACATTCACTGATATTGGCTATGCCTACCTTATCAGTTCTTGAAATAGAAGAATTAATCACACAATATTCTAAGAGATTTATAGTAAAGAGTAGAGACTTGAATATTCTGCAGGAAAACTTGAGAAAGTTGATGAGAATAGTAAGCTTCTATGGACTTCAATTCCAAAAGCCCGAGCAGAAGTAGACAAATTGGCATTGGTAGTAGTTCCTGAGAAGAAGAGTAAGAAGAAAGGTAAAGGAATTCACTTAGATGATACTGATATTGCTACCAAGGAACCCATATATTTATCATGCACCAAGGTAGAAGATACTACCATTGCAATAGATTTATACCTTGCAAGTTACAAATAAGAATAAAAGGACTCTCTCGAGCAATTAATAATAACATGAACAAATGATGTATTAATTGAAGATATAAAAAATGGAGATCCTAATGACATAAAGGATGATGAAGACATAAACAATGGTACAGATACAACTGAGGAGAATGCACCCACCGAAGAAGAAAAATTGAAATTCTGGGTGACTTACCAATTCTAGTACAAGCTGTTGACATAGTCACATAGAAGAAACCTGAAGGCTTGACCCCCAAGAAACCAAAAGATACACTAGAGGAATAGGGGACAACAAAGAAAGATACTTACAATGATCCTGAGAAAACTGAGGCAACAATACAAGCACCAGAAGAAACTAAACTAGTAGAATCAACAACAACAAACACCACAAATGATGCCCAAGGACAAACCACCGAGACACCGGTCATCAGGCAACCTAAGGAGGAAAGTGTGTCAACCAAGACTGAGAAGACAAATCTAGAGACTAAAGCTCTTGTTCCATATACTAAATCACCAACACTGAAGAAGAAGAAGAAAAAGAAACATGGAAAAGGTCTAGTCACATTGGATGAGGTTATTGAGATACTTGAATGTGACCCTAGAACATTAGACCTTGAGGCACTAAGAAAATATGGGGAATTGTGCATAAGGAATGTTGGACAAGAAAATCTGAAAAAGGAGAGTAAAAGAAAGAAAATTGTAAAGGATGTTAGAGATATTTTATTGCAAATAGTTCCTGAGATCAATGTCAATGAGGATACTCCGATCCTTGATCAACTTGTAACTCTAACTAGCCACATAAATGCCCTAGATATTGATGTTGAGAAGAGAATAGAGGAAATGGCAGAAGAAAAGATTCAATTGAAACTAGCAGAGAAAATAAGCCAAGAACTGGCAATAAATAAGGTTAAGCTCTCTAAGGTTATTACTGAGATGGAAACCATTATTCAGAAAATAGTTCAAATTTTGTTTAAGTTATGCACTATTGACTAGTTCACTACCGAGGTTAGTGACAAGATCAAAAATCTGGATGAAGAAATTAAGGTAAGTGCAAATAGTTCTCTAACCAAGCCAAATGCTTTTCATAAGAATCTATCAAAAGTTCAAGAATTTAGGCAGTTGAGATCAAATTTGAGGAAGCAAGAAGATGCTATAAGTGATCAAGTCACCGAGCTATAAGCTGAGTTGCTCCCACATCTAAAGATCATGGAGCATCATGTAAATAAGGAGAAAGCTTTAGTTTCCAACCTTGATATTTTTGTACTTGAGAACATTTTTGACATGCATGCACAAGTAGCTCTAGAGCACATCACTCTTGAGAACCTAAAGGAGGAATGGGAGAACCTCTTGGCATCCCTAAAGAAAACCCATCAACACATTTTTGATAAGTTCTAAGTACATCTTTTCTATTTGACATTAATTTCAAAAAAAGGGAAAGTCTATGTATATATATGCCACTATGTACTTCACAATGAGAGCATGTACAAAGGGGGAGTCAGTGTATAATTAGTATATTTTTGAGTTTTTATATATTTTTGGCAATTGGTACATATACATAAGGTTTTGATACTAATGCCAAAGGGGGAGAATGTTAATCCTATTTGAGCCTTAAAGGATTGTCATTAGTATCAATCAATTATTCAGTCGGTAAAGGTTGGTAAAAGAGACAAATAGGATAGCCGGTCAAGCATACAAAGACATCGCACTGAGAAAAGATAAGGAAAAACTTCAAGATAACCGAATATAGGTTTGATCGAGCACACTCACCAAGAAACATGCATTTAGCGAGTACCGAGCTAGTGATCACCGAGCATTCATATGAACCGAGCACGAGTAATTTACTGAATGGTGAATGTAGTGATTACCGAGTAAAGTAGGAAATAACATAGTAATTAGGAATAGTACAAACATCTATGCAAACGGTCTACATCGATTAGGAAAATGGTTTACCAAGATCAAGACAATATTTAACAAGGATGTAATCATTAATTTGGTGATGATTCCTATGTAATGTTAGATCTAGGTTATTTTCTTACATTGTTGATCTTAGGTTTTCTAAGATATTGTAAATCCTAATTAGGTCAAGTCAGTTTGATATTAATTTGTGAAGATGTCATTATGATCATGTATCATGAAGGAGTCACCACACTAAGGACATTAGGAGATCATGCAAAGGGTTTTTGATAGAAGGTTTATGAAAGAAGGAATCAATTTTGCAGAGCACATTCAAGGCTATTGAGCAGAATAAAGGGACACATACATCACACCGAGGTGATATTTATTCGATACTTCATACATCTGAATCAGACAAGATTAAGTTTTTATTTACAAATACTCTTACTATTATCAATTTAAACATTGTAGCAGAATTCAAAATCTCTTAACAGAGTGAACTTAACCATTCTTATGTAAATCTCTTAACAAAGTACACACATATATTGTGTTGTTAAAATCCTTTAACCTAGTAGATCTAGTCAATCTTTTGTTACTCCTAATAGGTTAAGATCATCATAAGTGATCAAAACTTGTAGCCTTAACTGGTATACTTTATTGCTGCAGTAGTGAGGATTTGTAGGTGTCATCCTCACTGCAATTTTTACCTTCTTACAAGGGTTTCAGTGATACCAAAATATCCATGTCATGTGTATAAATTTTCATGAATGATTTATTGTTTAGTTTACATTTTTAGTTACATGAATGTATGCTTCTAAGAATGGATTCACTCGGTTAATTGAGATCTACAACTACAAATTTTTTAGTCTTAAAAGTTTTTGAGGGTACTGATTCACCCCTCCCCTCTCAGTACTTATCTTTACATAATCCCAACATAAGGAAGCTGAGAAAGCCTTACCACCTTACCCACTAAACTCAATTGCATCATTAGAGGACTCAACATTTTTATTTCATGGTCAGATACTTATAATGGAGAATCTGCACAAGTCATGGGTCAATGAGTAGCAAGTATTCATTACTAATTTTAATCAGATTTTCAGTAGAATGTAATAGGTTATGCTACTCTTGATAAATAATTTTTTTCTTTTTGCATATCTTGTAACACCTTTGTCATTATTGTCGAAGAGGGAGAATAGTGTATGAGGTAGTAGTTTCTAGTAGTTTGAAAATTTTCTTTGTACTCTTGTATCAAATCATCACTTTGCTTGTGGAGTCTTTTGCATAAGGGGATCTATGTTTTTTTGACACTTAGTCAATTTTTTTCACCTATATTGCCATCAATGCCAAAACAGGATATTGATGGAATTTTGATAAATGCAATATGTGTTTGGGTCACATAAGTGTATTGGTGTGTTGTCATTACTAGAAACACGTTCTATTGATGTCAAGAGATTAGTCTTATCAATGGTGTTGAAGGGTCAAATAGAGAAGCAATTAAGTGTTCAATCAATCGGCAAGAAGATAGTAAGAAAGACAAAGTCAACCAGATTTGGAGTTAGAGCTCAAGTTAAGGTGTGTGATCATAAAAATATGATATAAAAAGGTATAATTGAATATATCTATGATCACACCAGTCAATTTTAAGATTTTAGTGAGTTATTAAGGATTGAAGTGGGAGTGGTAGCAAGGACAATGAACCAGTGGATACAGTTGGTCAGATCAGTGTTGTGGTCAAATGTAAGTGACTGGCTGACATGTTTTCAAGATTTAATATTTTGAGTCGACATCAAGGATGTTGAATTTTGATTGTGGCATGATTTCTCATGTTTATGTTGGATTTGAAGGCTGACTTGTAAAGTGTTTTAGGGTTCTAGCACTAACATAGGACAAGTATATAAATGGTTATAAAAATCACTAAGAAAAAAATTGGATGATGTTGCAATGGTATGTGGTGATAAAAAGAGATTACTAAAGATAGTATAGAGGCAATAAATTTATTTAAGGAGTTTAATTGATTAGGAATACATTGGATCTGTCATGCTTTGAGTGCAAATATCAAGTCATTCCTTACTTGTTAATTCTAACAGATTGGAAAGATAAATCCCTTAACAAGGTCACTCCTAATACGGTGAGCAGGATTTGAAGTGTAAATCATCTAACAAGGTGAGCTCTCAGAAGGAGTTCTAAATCCCTTGATAGGGTACTCTTTAAAAAGATTATTGTAGTTCTTAACTAGGATACTCATACTCTTAACTAGGTATAACCTTAGAAGAATTTTTGTAATTGCTCCTAACAAGGCAGATTTCATGGTGCACTAGTGAAATTTGTGGGCATCCTACCCACATGTTTTCTCCCTCTAACAAGGGTTTCCATAGGAAAAATATTGTGTCAAGTTTTCAATGTCTGTGAATGTTTTACTTATTATGCTTTATTGTTATAATAGTATTGATGAAGGGTGCTCCCCTTAATACCACAAACACATAACCAAAATAGAGAAACAACAACAATATGCAAGAACAAAAAATGGGCTTCTTATTATCTCCACAAATGTGGAATTACAAACTTTCAGAATTACAATATGCAAAGCCACATGGGCATTCCCTTACAATACTCTATAGGACAAAGCCTTGAATCAATACCCACATCTACTACCCAGAACTATCCTGAACTGCCTAAGACAACACTACAACCTTCCTTATATAGGCAATTTTCCACCGCCTGGGAAGGTTCCAAAATTTTAGCCAACACGGCCGACCAAACTTAGAATTATTTTCTTTTACAATTTATTTCATCAAAGTCGGCTCAAAATAACTTTTGAAACCCAAACATAAATTTCGAAGGAAAATCATTTTCCGCCATTTCAGGTGACCCAACTTCCGAAGACCATAAGTCATCGCCAGTTGACCCGATTGACTATTATAACCCCATTCTGAAAAGGCCATGAAGCGCTCTACAGGCTTGACTTGTGCAACTGCCTGTCACCCAAATTTTTGACCTCATCCAGGGCCTTTAAAGCCTTCAAAACTAAGTTCAAAGTTTTTGTACGCTGTTGCCAATACCAAAAATCTTCAATATCTACAAAGCTAGACTTGATCTGTTAATGAAACTTTACTGGCAGGCTGATATGACCAAAATGAACCTCCAGGGAAGAAATCAGAACATGCTGAGATTAGATGACCAACTTACTAAAAACAAAAAGTTTCCATAAATAGTAGCTCTGCACAAGATAACCTTCTTCTCTACAGTGAAAACATGTTCCATGGAAGCCTCCTCTTCCCAACCTTGTCCTCTTCCTCTTCCTCTCTTATCTCTATTGTTTTGATCTTGGAAATGATTGGAATTGTTTCCTCTCTAATTTTGACTACTAATGGCCTCATCATTCTTTTTTGGATCTTCATTTTGGCCTCCATATGACTATCCACCAGATCGTCCACCATGACCTCTTCCATTTTATCTGCTCTTGAAATTCTTGTTCAGCTTTTCCTCTACTTTTAGGGAAAACTGGTATGCCTCTTCAATACTATTCATTCGAACCAGATTCAGCTCCTCCTGAATGCTTGGCCTCAACCCATTAAGGTAATGGGAAAATTTCTCCTTATCAGCTTCTACATGGCCTGTTCTGATGAGGATTCAATAGAACTCCTCTGTATACTCTTGAATAGATCATCCCGCTTGCTTCAAAATTTGCATTTTATTCAGTAGGTCAAGCTCATAATCAATAGGGATGAATTGTCACTTCAATTTATCCACCATCTGATCCCATCTTGTGATTTTATCTTTCCCTCTTCTATTTTGCCCCAATTGAATCTCCTGCCACCAGATCTTCGCATGACCTTTCAGTTTGGCCTTTGCGAATTTGACCTTATTAGGATCCTCAATATCTTCATACTCAAAATATTCTTCACATTCATTGATCGAGTCAATCAAATCCTCTGGGTTAAGATTTCCTGAAAATGCAGGAACCTCAATCTTAGGTCTTTTTCCGATCTTGAAAATGGCTTGAAAAACTCTTTCTTCCTCCTGGTTCACAACTTTGACTTCTCCTTCTTAATCTTCTTCTTCGGCTTCATCCTTGCTTTCATCTCTGACATTAAGATTCATTCCTCTGTGAATCTCTTCTTGCAATGCTCGTACTTGTCTCTGGAGCACTCTAACCTTAGGTGTTACAACACTAGCTCTTTCGCCATGTTCCCTTCGTGGAGGCATTTTTGTGATGCATGTTGAAACCCTTACCATGGTCTTGGTGAAAACTGGCTCACAGTCGGCGATCTATTTACACACTCAGGAACTCCTGCTCTGATACCACTTGATGAAGGGTGCTCCCCTTAATACCACAAACACATAACAAAAATAGAGAAACAACAACAATATGCAATAATAGAAAATGGGCTTCTTATTATCTCCACAAATGTGGATTTACAAACTTTCAGAATTACAATATGCAAAGCCACATGGGCATTCCCTTACAATATTCTGTAGGAAAAAGCCTCAAATCAAAACTCAGATCTACTACCCAGAACTATCCTGAACTGCCTAAGACAACACTACAGCCTTCCTTATATATGCAATTTTCCACCACTTGGGAAGGTTCCATAATTTTAGCCAACAAGGCCGACCAAACTTAGAATTATTTTCTTTTACAATTTATTACATCAAAGTCAGCTCAAAATAAATTTTGAAACCCAAACAAAATTTTTGAAGGAAAATCATTTTCTGCCATTTGACTATTATAACCCCATTCTGAAAAGGCCATAAAGTGCTCTATAGGCTTAACTCATGCAAGCGCTTGTCACCCAAATTTTTGACCTCATCCAGGGCCTCTAAAGCCTTCAAAATTGAGTTGAAAGTTTCTGTACCCTGTTGCCAATACCGAAAATCTTCAATATCTACAAAGCTAGACTTGATCTATCAATGAAACTTTATTGGCAAGCTGATATGACCAAAATGAACCTCCAGGGAAGAAATCAAAACATGATGAGATCGGATGACCAACTTACTAAAAACAACAAGTTTCCATAAATAGCAGCTCTGCATAAGATAGCCCTTATTGAATACAAAAATACAAATATTTTTGGGTGATGGAAGATTGCTCTTACACCTAGGATGCTCCTGCATTAGACACCTAGGGTAATTTGAGAATTGAATCTGTCATGACTCAGGTGTGTAGAAGAAACCAAGACAGTTAACCTCCTCCTTTGTTAGCCATGATGAATCTTCAACAAGTCATCCTTTCCATTTGACCAAATACTCTTCATATGTCCTGTTCCTTGTGCTTCTGCCAACATGACTATCTAGTATGTCTTCAATCTCCCTAATATCTGAACTGGTTGCTGGAATACTCCACTGTGCTGTTGTAACCTCATCTTCAACACCTCCTTCATGATACTTGGTCATATCTGAAACATTAAATACTGGTAAAATATTCAGCTCAGTAGGCAACTTGACCTCATATGCATGTCCTGAATCATGCTTTTTCAGTATCTTACATGGCCCAAACTTCTTCATTTTCAACTTGTTATATGTACCAACCAAAAATTGCTCCTTCCATAAATGAACCATGACATCATCTCCAACCTGAAACTCCTTATGCCTCCTTTTCTCATCTGCCTTAGCCTTATACTATGCATTCATCTTGGTAATATGCTTCCTCACCTCCTCATGGATGTTCTTCAAATGTTCTGCAAAATCCTCAGCTTCAGCACTACTTATTTCTCCTTTATCTATCTTTCTCAACTCAGATGCATTTCTAGGACTACTCCCGTATACAATCTGGAATGGTGATTTACTAGTGCTCTTGTTGACTGGATTATTGTATGCAAATTCTGCTTGTGGTAAAATCAAATCCCATCCTGTTGGCTTATCTCCAACCAAATATCTCAGCAAATTTCCCAAAATCTTATTCACCACCTCTGTTTGTCCATCAGTCTGTGGATGATGTGATGAACTGAACTTCAAATCTATCTTCAACTTCTTCCACAGTGTATGCCAGAAATATCCAACAAACTTAGTGTCCCTATCTGAAACTATACTCTTTGGCAAACCATGTAGTCTCACTACTTCTCTGAAAAACAATTCTATTACATGAACATCATCATTAGTCTTCTTGCAGGGAATAAAATGTGCCATCTTCAAAAATATGTCAACTACCACAAAAATTGAATCATGTCCCCACTGTCCTTGGCAAACCAAGAACAAAGTCCTACTGATATCCTCCCAAGGCTTCTCTGGTACAAGTAATGGATGATACAACCTTGTATTTTGCTTCACTCCTTTCACCATCTGACATTCTCTGCAACTTTGTACAAACTTCTTGACATCTTGCTACAACTGTGGCCAATAATAATTCTCACTAACCAAAGCAAGAGTTTTATCATGACCAAAATGTCCAGCCAATCCTCCGCTATGCTTCTCCTTGATGAGATTCTCCCTCATAGAACTTATTGGAATGCACAATTGACTCCCTCTAAAGAGCATATCATCTTGAATGATGAGATCAGCCACTTCGTCCTATCTAGAGTAATAGGTTCTATACAAGCTTTCCAAGCTTCACCAAAATCAGGATCCTCTGGATACAAATTCTTGAGTTCCTTGAACCCAACCACCTCAATCTGCATCTTTGTCAGCAATAATTGCCTTCTGCTAAGCGCATTTGCAACCCTGTTAGACTTTCCACTTCTGTATTTCAAAACAAATGTATAACTCTGCAAAAAATCAACCCATTTCAAATGCTTTTGATTCAAATTTCCTTGACTATTCAAATATTCCAAAGCTTGATGATTAGTATATAAAAAAAACTCCTTAGGAAGCAGATAGTGTCTCCACTTCTTCAATGCCTGAATTATAGCATAAAATTATTCATCATAAACATAATATTTTCTCTTGGCATCATTTAACTTCTCACTAAAATAAGCAATAGGTTTACCTTCTTGGCTCATAACAACTCCTATTGCAGTACCACTAGCATCACAATCTACTTGAAACACCTTATTAAAATTTGGAAGTGCTAAAACATGTTGTTCTGTAACTTTCTATTTCAACAATTTAAAACTCTTATCTGCCCCATTAGTCCACTTGAACTCTTTTATATCCCCTCTCATTGTTTCAGTCAAGGGTCCACAAATACTGCTAAAATTTCTGATAAACTTTCTGTAAAAACTAGCCAAACCATGAATAGATCTTACCTCAGTAGCACTCCTTGGAGTAGGCCATTCAAGGATAGCCTATACTTTCTTTGGGTCCATTTTTAGACCTTCTGCTGAAACTACAAATCCCAAATACACTAACTCCTTCACAAAATTGCACTTCTTCAAATTAATCAACAATTTCTCATCTCTCAGCTTCTCAAACACCATACGAATATGCATCACATGTTCCTCCAATGTCTTGCTAAATCTCAAAATATCATCTAGGTAAACAATGACAAACTTACCCATAAATTCGTTCAAAACCTCGTTCATGAGCCGCATGAAAGTGCTCGATGCATTGGTTAGCCCAAAAGGCATGACTAACCACTCATATAGTCCTTCCTTTGTCTTGAAGGCAATATTCCATTTATCTCCTTCTCTGATACGAATTGGGTGATATCCACTCTTCAGATCTATCTTTGAGAAATACACAACCCTACTCAAATAGTCCATAATATCATCCATTCGTGGCAATAGAAATTGGTACTTGATTATGATCTTGTTTATTGCTCTAGAATTTGTACACATCCTCCATTCTCCATTCTTCTTCGGTGCTAATACTGTTGGTATAGCACAGGGAGTTAGACTCTCTCGAATCAACCCCTTCTGTAATAACTCATGTACTTGTCTGTTCAACTCTTCACTTTCTGCTGGTGTCATTATGTGTGTTGCCTTGTTTGGCAAATTGGCTCTTGGAATCAAATCCATCTGATGACTGATCTTCCTTACCAGTGGTAACCCATCAGGTACATTATTAGATACAATATCCTGAAACTCATTCAACAAATTTTCAACCTCTATAGGTACATCCTCTACCTCCTCTTTACCAGCTTTTGGAATTAAAGAAAAACACACATGCTCATGCCTCATATCATCTAGGAATTTTCTTCCATCAAAAAAAGTTATTCTTGCATTACCCCATACTTTTTCTTCTGTCTCCTTCAATGACTTTAGCTTATGTCGCACTCCATCCTTTGTCAGGGAATAGGTATTCACATGACCATCATGTACAACATATCTATCAAACTGCCATAGCCTACCCAACAACATGTGACATGCATCCATAGGTATGATATCCCATAGTACCTCATCATGGTACCCACCAATCTTGAACTTTACTAGGCACTGTTCACTGACCATGACCTTATGGTCATCCTGCACCCACATAATCCAATATGGATGTGGGTGTTTCTATCTCTTGAGATTCAACTTTGTCACCATCTCTTCTGACACCAAATTGTCAGTGCTTCCACTATCAATAATCACATCACAACATTTACCCTAACACTTGCATCTAGTGTGAAACAAGCTCGTCCTTTGTTCAGGTTCATTCTCACCTCTTAGTAAGACTCTTCTGTTAATCAATGTTTCTCCTCTTTCAGAATCTTTAGAATTTGAGGATCTTGCATCTTAATCTACATGTGCCACTCTGGCCTGGCCTTCATTCCTCCTATCAATCCTTCCTTGGCATTGAGGACATTCAAATTCCCTATGACCTTCTCCACAGTGAAAACATGTTCCACGGAAGCCTCCTCTTCCTAAACCTTGTCCTCTTCCTCTTCCTCTCCGATCTCTATTGTTCTTATCTTGGAAATGATTGGAATTATTTCCTCTTTGATTTTGACTACTACTAGCCTCATCCTTCTTTTCTAGATCTTTATTTTAGCCTCCATATGACTATCCACCAGATCGTCCATCACGACCTCTTCCATTTTGTCTACTCTCGAACTTCTTGTTCAACTTTTCCTCTACTTTTAGGGAAAACTGGTATGCCTCTTCAATACTATTCATTTGAACTAGATTTAGCTCCTCCTGAATGCTTGGCCTTAACCCATTAAGGTAACGGGAAACTTTCTCCTTATCAGCTTCTGAATGGTCTATTCTGATGAGGATTCAATAGAACTCCTTTGTATACTCCTAAACAGATCGTCCTGCTTGCTTCAAACTTTGCATTTTATTCAGTAGGTCAAGCTCATAATCAACAGAGATGAACTATCACTTCAATTTATCCACCATCCGATCCCATCTTGTAATTTTATCTTTCCCTCTTCTATTTCGCTCCAATTGAATCTCTTGCCACAAGTTCTTCACATGACCTTTCAGTCTGGCCTTCTTGAATTTGACCCTATCAGGACCCTCAATATCTTCATACTCAAAATATTCTTCACATTCATTGATCGAGTCGATCAAATCCTCTAGGTTAAGATTTCTTGAAAATATAGGAACCTCAATCTTAGGTCTTTTTCTGATCTTGAAAATGGCCCGAAAAATTCTTTCTTCCTCCTGTTCACAACTTTGACTTCTCCTTCTTGATCTTCTTCTTCGGCTTCATCCTCGCTTTCATCTCTGACATTAAGATTCATTCATCTGAAAATATCTTCTTGTAATGCTTGCACTTGCCCCTGGAGTGCTCTAACCTTAGGTGTTACAACACCAGCTCTTCCGCCACGTTCCCTTCGTGGAGGCATTTTCGCAATGCGCACTGAAACCCTAACCACGGTCCTAGTGCAAACTACCTCATAGTCGATGATCTATTTACACACTGAGGAACTCCTACTCTAATACCACTTGATGAAGGGTGCTCCCCTTAATACCAAAAACACATAACAGAAACAGAGAAAGAACAATAATATGCAAGAATAGAAAATGGGCTTCTTATTATCTCCACAAATGTGGAATTACAAACTTTCAAAATTACAATATGCAAAGCCACATGGGCATTCCCTTACAATATTCTGTAGGACAAATCCTCAAATCAATACCTAGATCTACTACCTAGAACTATCTCGAATTGCCTAAGACAACACTACAACCTTCCTTATATAGGCAGTTTTCCACCGCCTAGGAAGGTTCCAGAATTTTAGCCAACAAGGTTGACCAAACTTAGAATTATTTTCTTTTACAATTTATTACATCAAAGTTGGCTCAAAATAACTTTTGAAACCCAAACATAAATTTTGAAGGAAAATCATTTTCTGCCATTTTAGGTGACCCAACTTCTGAAGATCATAAGTCATCGCTAGTTGACCCGATTGACTATTATAACTCCATTTCGAAAAGGCCACGAAGCGCTCTATATGCTTGACTCACGCAAGCACCTGCCACCCAAATTTTTGACCTCATCCGGGGCCTCTAAAGCCTTCAAAACTAAGTTCAAAGTTTCTGTACCCTGTTGCCAATATTGAAAATCTTCAATATCTACAAAGCTAGACTTGCTCTATCAATGAAACTTTACTGGCAGGCTGATATGACCAAAATGAACCTCCAAGGAAGAAATCAGAAAATGCTAAGATTGGATGACCAACTTACTAAAAACATCAAGTTTCCAAAAATAGCAGCTTTGCACAAGATAGCCCTTATTGAATACAAAAACAAAAATATTTTTGGGTGATGCAAGATTGCTCTTACACCCAGGATGCTCTTGCATCAAGTATTTACATGTTGGTTATTGTGGAAGATAGTTGTTAAAAGTATCAAATTTGTGATTGCACTAATTCACCACCCCCTCTTAGTGCCTTATTATACTAACAAAAAGGTTTCTAAAGGCTCCCCTAACCTTGAGAAAATAACACCTCTTCACAAAAAGACTATATCAAACACCACAAGGTTCCACCTCTATAGGAATCACCAAGGGGATAAAATATGATCTTAGGAGGAATCACGACATCTTTGCAACACAAAAATACACCTCTCAAGGAATTAAATCAACCATAATAGGATTTATAACCAAGAAAAAGGAAACTCAAAAAGGAGATGAAACCCAATGTAGAGAGAGGAGGAGTGAAGGAGCAAGATCATCAATGTCCAACCCCTTAAAAAACTCGCTCGCAAAATCCAATAGAGGCCCTGCAACCAAGAATCATCCACCACCAATACTAAAAAATATTTATAGGGAAAAGGAAATCAAAAGCTGCGAGAGGATGAGGAAGGCCATGAAAAAAATAATGCACATCCACTTAAGATCATCATATCCTTCAATGAAAAGCAATCCAATAACCAAGAGACCCAAAATTTTCACCAACCAAAATAGAAAGATAAAGGAGATCTATTGAAGAGTGAGAAAATGAGACTTGGAGAAAGCACATGAATTCCCCTCCTTTTAAAATTCTTACCCCCTAACCTATCCAACAAAACTTCAACCTAGATCTTGTCATTCCTAGCAAAATAACTACACCATAGGGTGGAAAATCCCAAACATAAGGAGAGGGGGCATAAGGGTATATTCACAATAAAGCCCAATCTCATAAAACACATACAACTAACTTTCCCCAACCACACTGAAACTAGATACCACCAAACACTTGCGCTGATAAATTTCACTTCCATCAAGAAGAGAACCCCAGAGAAAATGATGAAATTGGAAGGTTTGAGATCATCAAAGAACCCTCCCTTAAGGAAATCAGAACTAGAAAATTCTCCCACCTCTACAAAAAGGGTACAACCTTCCCACGAAGGAAAAATTATCAAAGTACCACACCAAAATCCAGTTCCAATACAACACCATATGGTGGAAGATCCCAAGCACAGGAAGAAGGGGTATAAGGGAATAGGTACAATGACACCCAACCTAGAGATGACTAAATACCTACACCAAGAGATGACACCTCCAAAGAAAATAGAAACCTAAAGAGAAGGAATAAATTAAAAGATCCAAGATCTTCAAATCACACTTCCTTGACAAAATCAACACCAACTAATTTCCCCACCTCTACAAATAGGGTGAAAACTTCCCATTAAGAGAAACCTTTCAAATAACCATACTAAAACCTAGTAAAAAGACCTAAACCAGACCATAGGTCGGAAGATCTCAAGATGATGTAGCCAAGGATCAAAGGGACCTCAAAAAATCCAATCTAGTCCTTGCAAGAAGAGTCACACAACAAAAACCACATAGGAATAATAAGAGATATGCCAAATTAGCTTTCTTATTATCAAATGATTAAAACCAATGAGTCTGCAATAGGCAGTCTTACATTATAGGCATAAAGGCCTATTTAAAATCTTAAATATATTATATTTTTATACTTTCTATCACTAGTTACCACTAAATTTCCACTAACAAGAGACTCTCCCCTAAGGATCAATAAGCTTATCTTATAAAACCTTTACAAGCATCAAGTCACTTTGAGAAAATATTACATTCTTGAAGAACATGAAAATATATGACATTGTAGGTTAGGGCCTAAATCATAAGAATCTCCCAAAATGGATAAACCCACAAGGAGGTCAACTATGGATGCATAATCATTGAGAGATGATCTACGAATATTTTTTGATCGAGAGAAGTCTTTGCTAGATCGCAAAATGTAAACTGGTTGTGAAATATGAAGAACATAGATTTCCTACAAAAAATCCATGATATCTCATACGGGAAGTAACTAATCAAGGTGAAAACCAAGGCGATGGTAAAGAGGGATTCCACAAATACTCCATGAATTGCACAATAGAAACTAATAAAGACTGAAGGAATACTAAAAGAAACTCAGCAATTGAAAAACAAGAAAACAAAGAAAAAATATTTTTAGTTGATGCAAGATTACTAAGAACCCAAGATGATCCTATATCAGACACCCAAGGTTATTGAAAAGCAAACCTATTACTTTCATATGACTAAAGGAAAACCAAGACAGTCAACCTCAACATGAGAAATCCAAGAAGAATCTTCAACTTTCTTGTCCTTCCACTTGATAAGATATTTCTTATATTGCTCACCTTTGGTACTTCTTCTTATTCTCCTATCCAAAATCTCTTCTTTCTCATCCATTTTATTCTTAGGATACTAGTTCTTAGCATATGATCCATTAAATTCCCCAAAATATACCTCATGACAATGGTGTGTACAACTGATTATTCTAACTACTTCCCTTAGCAACTTGACAAATTTGACAACTTTGAAAAATCTCCTTACATCTATAAGAATTTGAGCCCAAAAATAATTCTCACTTACCAAAGCCATTGTATTATCAATAGAAAAGTGTCCATGGTGAGCCCCAAAATGCTTTTCCTTTGTCAAATTATTCCTTATTGAAATCCTAGGAATACATAATTGAGATCCACTGAACAAAATTCCTTCATAAAAAAAATAATTCAACCATTTTCTTTGATCTACTACAAAAAGTTCTCTGCAAGCTCTCTAAGGTTCTGAAAAATCAAGGTCCTCCTCATACAAGGTCTTTAACTCATCAAAACCTAACACTGCAATCCTCATCTCTATCAACAAGTTTCTTCTTCTACTTAGGGAATCAACAACCTTATTTGGCTTACCACTTCTATGCTTCAACACAAATGTATAACTTTGCAAGAATTCAACCCATCTCATATGTCTCTGATTCAACTTACCTTGACTGTTCAAATATTGTAATGCTTGATGATTAATATACAACTCAAATTCCTTAGGAATTAAATAATGTCTCCATTTATTCAAGGCTTGGACTATATCGTAAAATTAATAATCATAAAATAAATATATTCTCTTGGCATCATTTAATTTTTCACTTAAATAAGCAACAAGTCTACCTTCTTTCAACTCAATACTACTCCAATTGCATTACCACTTTCATCACCATCTACTTGAAATACCTTATTAAAGTTAGGTAATGCTAAAAAAGGTTGTTCAATTACATTTTGTTTTAGTAGTTCAAAAATATTATGTGCTCCATGTGTCTATTTGAACTCATTCCTATCTCCTCTCATTGTCCCAGTCATAGGATTACAAACTAAACTAAAATTATTGATGAAATTTTGATAGAGACTATCCAATCCATAAAATGATCTTACCTCTCCAACATTTTCAGGTGTATGCCACTTAATGATTTCTTTAACCTTCTTAGGGTCCATCTTCAATCCCTCTGCTAAGATCCCAAAACCCAAGTACACTATCTTCTCTTTCATAAAAGAACACTTCTTGATGTTTATCAAGAACTTCTCTTCCCTTAACCTCTCTAATACTTGTCTCAAATGCAACAAACGATCTTCTTTTCTATTACAAAAAATCAAAATGTCATCAAGATAAGTTACAATCACAAACTTACCCAAGGATTTATTCAATAATTTGTTCATCAATATCATGAAAGTACTTGGTGCATTAGTCAATCGAAAAGGCATCACTAACCACTCATACAATCCTTCATTTGTTTTTAATTTTGTCTTACTTTCATAACCTTCTCTAATTTTGATCTAATGATATTCACTCTTCAAATCAATCTTTGTGAAATAATTTTCTCCACTCAAACAATCCATTATATCATCCATCATAGGAAAAGGAAATATATATACTTTACTATGATCCTGTTAATAGATCTTGAATCGGTACACATCCTCCATCCTCCATTCTTCTTTTGTACTAATATTACAAGTATGAAACAAGGACTCAAACTTTCTATGATCAAACCCTCTCTCAATAATTCTTGAACTTGTCTATTCAATTCCCCATTCTCTATAGGGGTCATCCTATATGATTCCTTGTTAGGAAAACTAGCTCCATGAATAAGATCCATACAATGACTAATACTTCTTATAGGTGGAAATCCATTTGGTACATTATCTTAGATTATTTCTTCATACTCAGTCAGTAACTCTTTTATTTCCTTACGTTGTTCTTCTTCTAATTTTGAATCAGTCTTCTTAGGGATCAATGCATAACACATACTATTTCTCTTCAAGCCATCTAAGAATTTCTTTCCTTCAACCCAAAAAACTCTAAAATTGGTATAGATCTCACTATTTATTTTTTCTATCAAAGGAGACAATACTTGTTTCTTCCCATTTACAAAGATAGTATACCTATTCCTTCTACCACCATGCAAAGCTTGCCTATCATACTTCTATGGTGTCTTGAACAATACATGACACACATCCATAGGCATAATATCATAAATAACTTCATCCTAATAAGAACCCATTCTCAAATTCATTGAGAATTGTTCACTTACCAGTATCTTATGATCATCCTAAATTTGTGCAATCGGATAGAGTTTTGGATGCTTCAACCTCTACAGTTGTAACTTGTTCACCCATTCCTCCTAAGCTAAATTATCTGAACTCCCACTATCAATGATCACCTTGCAACATTTTTCTGCAACCTTGGATCTAGTTTTGAACAAACTTTTCCTTAGCAACTATTCCTAGTCCATCTCCTCATGACATAAGGTTCTCTTTACCATTAGGGTTGCTCCATCCTCTGGTTGATTCAAAGACTTAGCTGAATCCTCCTCCGCATAAGCTGATATGCTCTTGTTCTCAATCGTCTTATTTGAATTCCCTTGGGTACACTTAAAGGCTCAACATCCTTCTCCTACACACTTGAAACATGTTCCTCTAAACACTCTTTTGTCATCTCTCTTATAACTACTTGTTCCTCCTCCCCTAGGGAAGTTCATGTCATCCCTTTGGTATGAACTCTCTTCTGCATTTACTTTTCTTGGATCAGGAGATCTTCTACCTCTTGCAAATTCTCTTCTTCTCTAAACTCTTCTACCTCTTTATCTTTTCTTTTACTCTTGCCTCTTATTCAAATTTTTTTCTTTTTTTAGGACACACTGGTAGGATTCTTCAACATTTTCCAATTTAACCAAACTGATTTAATCTTGAATTGAATTCCTCATTTAACCATTCGAATACCTAAAAACTCTTTCAATCTCTTCATCTGTATGACCAGATCTAATATCCAACCTATAAAATTCTTCTGTATACTCCATACTGAGATCCTTTTTCTTTAAATTTTGTAATTTCCTAAACAAACTTACTTGGTAATTAGCATGTAAGAACTTGGTCTTCAATTTGTTCACCATTTGATCCCATCATTTATATCTTTATAATCAAAGTATTTCTCTATTTCTACAATCCAATCAAGAAATTCATCCAAATCCAACTTGCCATCATAATCAAGTGGATTGAAATTTGGTCTAGAACTAATCCTAGTTAGGGCTCTCAAAAATCCATCATATCCTTGATCAAGTTACGGATGTTCTTCACCTTCTTCAACTATTTCTTCTTCTTCTTCATCACTCACATCCTAAATGTGTCAACATCTTCTCAGAGCCATCTCCATAGCTTCCAATCTAGCTACAATTTTCCTCAACATTTCCTATACTATTGGATATGCATCTCTCCTACCTCCACCTCTAGCATGTCCTCTACGAGCCATCTCAGATAAATCCTTTGTAGCTACAGGTTAGATCATCATTCTTACACCCAACAAAAAATTGATTCAAGATTTTGTGAGATTTGGAACAAAAATCTCACCACGACAAGGAGTTAAAACTTTCTTTGATACTAAAGGATGTAGTCAAGGATCATAGGGAGCTCAAAGAAGTTAGTCCAATGCTTGTAGCAAGAGTCACACAATAGAAACAACACATGAATAATACCGGATGTGCTAGATCATCTTTTTTATTATAAAATGATTAAGTATAATGAGTTTGCAATAGGCAATCTTACATTCTAGGTATACAAGTTTTTTTAGAACTTTAAATAGGTTATCTTTTTATACTATCTATCACTAACTAGCACTAAATTTACTCCATTAAGAGACTCTCCCCTAAGGATTTATTATATTAGCTTACAAATCCTTTGCAAACATCAAGTCAGTCCGAGAAAATATTACATTCTCGAAGAATAGGAAAACATATTACATTATAGGTCATGACCTAAATCATAAAAATATCCCCCAGATAAATAAAACAAGACAAGCTAACCAACAAGTAGGTAGGCCATAGATATAGAAACATTAAGAGACAAGCCGTGAAGCTTCATCGATTAGGAGAAATCTTCACAAGATCAGGAAATGCAAATTGGTGTCAAAACATGAAGAATAAACATGTACAACCAAGAATCCATAATATCTCATATGTGAAGTAACCTATTGAGGTGTGAACCTAGTTGATGGTAGAAAATGATGCCACGAACACTCCATGAATTGTGTAATAACAACTGATCGAGACTAAAGGAATGCTGAAAGAAATAATAACAATATTTGTGGTTGATGCAAGATTTCCAAGAACCTAAGATGCTCATGCATCACAAGCACATGAAGAGGGGGAAGAAGGGAATATGCACAATAATTCCCATCCTCTTAAGATGCATACAACTAGCCACCCCCAACCAAGCTAAAACTAGAGCCTCCCAAACATTTGCACCGGGATATTTCACCTCCATCGAAAGAACCCTAAAGAGAAGGAAGAAATAAAAAAGTTTAAGATCATCCAAGCATGCTCCCTTAATAAAATTAGCACCAACCAAATTCCCCATTTCTACCAATGGGATACCATCTCCCCAAGAAGAGAAACCTCCCAAAACACCACACTAAGACCCAACTCTAGATCTAAACCAAGAGGGCTTCAAGTTAGAGAAAGCCCATAATAGAGGGAGGATAACTAAAGGATAAAGAACATGAAAGTTCTTCTTTGAGAGAGATCCAAATCTATTGACATCCAAAAAATCCAAAAGAAGGTACCCATGAGAAAGAAGCCCCCAAAAGACACCCAATAAAAAAATTCTCTCTTGATCAAGATAAATAATCTAAACAACTAGAAGAGAGATCCAAACCTTGAGGTAATTGAAACCATTTTCCATCAAAAGACACCGAGTAGCTCCAAACACCACAACAAAAAGGGCTCAAAATTCTACTACAAAACTTAGGCTCCTTAAAAGAGAAAAAAACATCATTAATCTACCCCTAAGAATGAACAGTCCACAAATGAGGTGGGTTTTCTAGAAAGGAACCCTAACCAGGTTCTATACTGAAAAGACCAAGAACCCAGACCAAAAAAAGAAGTCTCCCACACAAGAAACTAAATCTCCATTTGAGACAAGCTAATATTAGGGGAGAAACAAAGAAAACATAGAGAGCCACCAAATATATGGCCCAAAATGATCCCAGAGAATAACAACCCAATCAAAACAACCATAACAACCTGTGTTAGGTTGAGCAGAAAAAATGTCAAAAAATAGAGGCAAAAGTTGCTCACAAGGTGCTAAATCTTAATCCATAATATATATCACTTGGATAGAACCAATCCCCTTGAGCGACAATTGGTTATGGAGAGTTCTCCTAGAAAATACGCGGTGTCGAGGTTTGATAACCACAAAAATCCATAGGAACCCACCTTGGATAATAGCATCAATAGACTGCAATAAAACCAAATAGGGGAAGATGAGGGAGAAAACCACCATGCCAACAAAATGAAACCCAGAAGTGGCAACTGAGAATGCCCTCCAACCAAGCTTCCCACACCAGCAAAACACCCTAATAACAAACCAAATAATATCATCAACATACTATAATGATACCAAACATGGGAAGGTAAAAGAGAAAAGAACCATGCGAGCAAACTGAAACCCATAAGTGGCAACTGAGAACGTCCTCCAACCAAGCCACCCACACCAGCAAAGCACCCTAGGTGTGATAAAATTATGTTAATATTAATATTAACAATACATTTAATTTTGTTAACATATAACAAATATTTCAAGTTCACATATAATTGATATTATAGAAAACCAAATCATTTACAAAATTGTAATATTAACCATTTTTTCTCTTTTCTAAATAATTACAGATATCTGAGGAATTATTCATTTAACATAGATTATGTTATGATAGTATATTGTTTTACACATGTATAAAAAATTATTGATATATCATCAAAAAATAATGAACGCAAATATATTTCATTTTCATTGATTATAATTAATTTATTTTTGTATATCCACTAATTTATATTAAATTAATTAAAAAATATGTAGAAATTCTAAATAAATGATTGACAAAATCATTACAATAGATAATATAAGTGACTTATTTATTTAAAGGATCTTTTATTTAAGACTATATTGAAGCAATATTTTATTATTTTATATGCATACAATATATCATACAAAGTATGTTCATGTTTTTAAAAAGGTTAAATAATACTTTTTAAAGATAAATGTAGAAGTTCAAACCTATATTTAAAAGTTTCAGCTCTTTCTGTAAAAAAAATGCAACATATCAAATAGTAATCATCATTCAGAAAAGGGGCTTCATCTCTAAAGTAATATTATAGTGAAAAGTGAGTAATGAAGACTCTAGACTTGCCATGGTTATCAAAAAGTAAACATGCAAACTAAATATATTAAAAAATTTAAACAAATGCACTGGAAGAACTCAAAGTTTTGCCCAAAATGGGAGGAGTAAGAGGGCTGCTATATCTGTAGGATGTGCACACACTGAATCTATTTAAAAAAAATTAAACAAATGAATTAGTAGAACTCAAAGTTTCCAAGATTCCACTCTTGGTAAACGCAGATAGGACATTGGCAGAGGTAGAGGGAATTGTCTCTGTCTTCAAAATGCATTTGCTTGACTATTTCAAACCCTTTTCAACAAATCCGCCTTGTGCATATCAAGGCATTCCATGAGATGATGCATGTATGAGGAATTTTGTGAAATAGTTTCCATGCCGCATATACGCCTTCCTTTTTGCAAACATACCTACAGAGCGTTTAAGCTTCAAACTAGAAGTGGCACAATTAACTTCTATAAGTGAATTCCTTGCATTTTTTTTTATATAACATCTGTTAATACTATTTTTCAATTCCATCTTCAACTCAATGGTATGGGTGCATCAAGGGATGATATCTAACACTGGTAAGAGGCGTTTCATGCTCATTGTTACTGCTTCCCATACCAATGAGTTTTTCACATCCTACTGCACCATTTATCACTGCCTAAAAATCGGTCTTTTTCAATTTTGATTAAAAACATGTTTTTCCAATATTTCCACTGCAGATTTGGATTTCATCAAACATTGGTGCATTACAAAGGTTTAACCTTGTATGAAAAAATTTGAGCACATTTTTCCAACAAACCATGAATTGCAATTGTTAAATCCTAAAAGCTACTCGTACGAACATGGCCACAACAATTGCATTTTTTGAAGGGTTTGGAGCTTATGTAAAAAATTATGAAAAATGGTACGCACCATGAGGTTCCTATGACAGCTCCGGGACTCCCACTCAAAAGCAAAAAAATAATTTTTTTGAGTTGCACTCGATGAAAAAGTAGTGTTTTCCCTCTTCATTTAGACTGAAATAGAAAAAGAAGCAATCTTTTTTGTATTTTAAATTTATGAATATTTTAACAATCTTTAGCTTCCCAGGTTTTCCCAATTAGATCCAGACTAATTAAAATTCATTATACTTTTGATTTTCCAAGTCAATCCTAGTTATACGTAATGTTTCTATGGAGCAAATGTAGGATAAAATTGACAGAAAAGATATACAACCTAATAGTCCAATGAATAAAGCATAGTAAAATCTCCTCAGCATGTTCCATATTAGTCATTCCATTAAAATTTGCACTTTAGAGTTATATCCTCAGATTGAGAGTGACATTTTTGACCATGCTGCATGGTTCTAGGATTGCTACAACGAAAATGTAAAGAAATTATATTGAAATCTTTGTCTAGGTTGCATGGTTCTAGGATTGTTACAACCAAAATCAAAATGAAAAAAAAAATATTAAAATTAACAGAACAAGTGAAATCTCTTCAACATGTTCCATATTAGTCATTCCATTAAATTTTTTACTTTAGAGTTATATCTTCAGAGTGAGAGTGAAATTTTTGGCCATGCTGCATGGTTCTAGGATTGCTACAACGAAAATGTAAAGAAATTATATTGAAATCTTTGGCCAGGTTGCATGGTTCTAGGATTGTTACAACCAAAATCAAAACGAAAAAAATATATTAAAATTAATAGAACAACAAATAGACCACAATTATCATGTATCATAAATCATCCCTCAAAAACTTATATACCTTCATTTGCCTTAAAAAATGCTCAAGATTTCATTAAGACCAAGAAAAAGAAGGGATAAGAATAAGAGAAAAACAAGGTAAGTTGTTATTTCTAACTTCTGAATCATTTGCTAATTTTCAACAAAAAAATAAGAAAACAAAACTAAAGTGTTTTCCATTGCCGAAAAATAAAATTTATCCTGGAAGAGGGCTCATAACTATCCGAGAGAAAAAAGTCATTTCCAAGAGTAAAGCTCCCACTCAAAGCCTATCCACTTAATTAATTGGCTAATATCTAAAGCGAGTTATCGAAATTAGAAACTTGCAACTTATTACAAAAACAAATTGATGCCATCGTGATACGAATAAATTATTGTAAAAACCACTTACACACAAAAAATAATTGATATATGAATACATAAATAAAGAAGTAGGCATATTAAAGTGGTTTATGCTATTTATTTCAGTAAGTATCAAATAACTATTTTATTATATTATTTATGTTATTTCTACTAAAGTCTAAATAGTTTTTTAAATACAGAAAAAAAACATTATTTTTAATAACACATTAGTAATAGTTTATTTATAATCAATTGCATTTTCTTTTAAATTTAAATACATATCAAATTTGAGCTAGAAAATATACATAGAAATCATTTTTAGATTTTAATTGAGAGATATTTTATTTTTTCAATATAATAGAAAAAATTATGATCAATTTGTAAATGTACATATTATAATATTGACCTAGCTATCAATTATTTTTATTATCATTTTTTCACTTTTCATTTTTATCTTATCGCTTATATTATATTATATCTACTATGAAATAACATTACTATTATTAGTACTTGCTGGTAGGCTAAGTACTATTTTATCGCTTTTTGAGTTTTTAAGTTAACCAGTGATTAAATGAACTCTGCTAGACCAATGAAAATAAACTCTATTTTACATTTCATTATGAATTTTATATTTATGCGTATATAGATGCAAAATTTTTAGCTTTATAATATCTGTAAATTATTAGTACTTGCCGGTAGGCTAAGTACTATTGTATCACTTTTTGAGTTTTTAAGTTAACGAGTGATTAAATGAACTCTGCTAGACAATGAAAATAAACTCTATTTTACATTTCATTATGAATTTTATATTTATGTGTATATAGATGCAAAATTTTTAGCTTTATAATATCTGTAAATTATTTATTTAGCATTTGATTGGGTGATTGCATTTGAGCTCTTATACGCAACCAATTCATTTTTATCAGCAATCAATTTATTTTTATCGGCAACCAAATCATTTTTTTTGGCAACTGCTGCTTGCTCTTGCACACTTGTTCAGCCATTTTCCCATATTCTACTATTGTTGCTATTTTATCGGTATTTTCTTTATTTAATACAATGTTTCTTTTTGAAAGGAAATGCCCGTAGATGAGAATTAAAGATATTTAAAAACGGTTTCTTTTTCTTCACTACAAAGAGAAGAGAAGGCTTCTGAACTGAACAACAATACCAAGAAATATTGCAGAAGTCGTTGGAATTCAAGTTGTTGAGAACACACGAAGCGCGCCATGAATGAACAGAATCTCCAACTGATCTTGTTTCGGT
The DNA here is from genome assembly GCA_027943335.1 of Chamaecyparis obtusa. Lineage (NCBI taxonomy): Eukaryota > Viridiplantae > Streptophyta > Pinopsida > Cupressales > Cupressaceae > Chamaecyparis > Chamaecyparis obtusa. The sequence goes on from BSBK01003401.1 coordinate 806,837, forward strand.
GAAGCTCAACGACTTGAAGACTGGTAGTAGAATGATTGCATGGTGTTGTATGGAAAACTTTGTCTTGAGCTTTTCTAGTTTGGGAGAATCTTTACCGTGCTGGAGGATGTTGAGACTAAGACAGTCATGGTTCTTTCTATAGTTTGTCCAGATCCCCAATCACCAAATCAGTCTTTTGCAAAATATAGTTATCCTAATGTTGCAGTCAAAGAGCCCATGCTTATCACAGAAGAAAGTGGTCTTGTATTCATTTTAATTATTTTATATCCACACCAATACCTAAATACTTCTTCCTTCTCACTTTTATGTTCAGGGATTTCTTATTTAAACCATAAGCAATGAGAAATACTGGCGAGAGAACATTTATATCTGCACATCTTTAAAGAAATATGAAGATAAATCTTAGTGAGATAAACTGCTGAATGTTCTCCCATTGCAAAATTTAGGGCAACTTTACTCTTTTGGTTACGGATGTGGTTCTTACTATTAGTTATTATTAATTTTTTTTATATTGTCAGTATTTGAATTTCAAAAGAAAGTTTAATCTAGATTACTGGTTTGTAAAAAAATAATCTTAAATTTGGTTCTTGCATTAGATACCGTGTGGCAATCCGGGTGTTGCAGAGCGAGTCTGGGTCTGTTTTGTTGGATTTCATTATAATCTGACTGAAAGAGGCTGTTGTTTTAATTTGTTTCCTTTTTAAAGTTCTATCAACTGCTTATGAAACATGGAAGTATCGTGGGAAATTTCATATTCGTTATACCTCGCTCAACCCGATCCCTCTCTTCTATGCATGGCTGGCTCAATCCACAGTTGAATCAATTGTGGGGTGGTAGGAAATCTTGCTTTCAATCATTCATGGTTGTGCCTCGCAGATTCCATTAATATGGTAATGGCTTGGAGTATTTATCACCTGCTGCATTTCTTGGTGAAAATCCAGAAACGTACATTTTGGTTGTGTCTTAAATCACAATGTTTCTGCCCATTGTGAAAATGTTATTTCTGTTTTTAGCGTTTCCTTAAACTGCGCCTTCTTTCTCACTCTCTCTCTTTTCTGCCCGTTGTGAAAATATCATTTCATTTTTTTGCGTTTTCAGAACTCCCATGCCAATTTCCCTGGCTTTGAAACTACGTTCTATATGAGTTTCTCTCATTCATTTAAACCTAACTCTTAATTATCTTGAATATATATGTGTGTTTTTATATTTTTTATGACTTGTGTATCAATGAAATCTTGTATGAATTGAATTCAGAAACTGATATATTATTTGTATATAAATTTACTATCAATTATTACTATAGAAATTAACTTTTCTCTGCAAATACAAATAATGTTTTACACCGTTGGTAGGACTTACTATGGTTCTCCTTGTTTGAGTTAACAGGGATCCTGTTGTAAGGAGTTCAGTTAAAGAACTTGAGTGCAGGATCAAAAACTCACAGAAGAATTACTGAAAAGGTTTTTAAAATTTTAATATTATTTTCCAGCAGCACATGCAAAAGATGTCAGATAAGCTGGATATGAAATGACCTGAGATGTTAGATATAAGTAATAAATCAAACAAAGGTACTGTTGAAACACATTTTAAAATGACCATAGATCCTCTCCCTAGACACTACATTGCATTAAAGATGGCCCTTACAAAATCAAGACTAAAATAAAGTCAGCTCATGTTATGGAGGGGAGCCTCTATCTAGCAGATTATTTGATGAGACAGTTTGTTTCCAGAACCACTGTTTTTCATTTTTCAATCTAATTAATAAATATCTTGACAACAGAATCAAATTAATAAATGTCAACAGAACTAGTACTGTTTTTCATTTTTCAATCTAATTAAAAAATGTCAACAAATGATCATATCAGTGCAAATAATCTGCTAAGTAGAAAGAGTGTTATGGACAGGCTGGTCATTCCAGTACAACAGAAATCCCTGACCAGGAAAGAGAAATCGGACCAGAAAGAAGAATGAGACAGTACTATTAAATGTTATCCAGAGATTGACGTAATGAACCGCAGACAAAGCATGACAGCTAATATAGAACCTTTGATATTTGTTCGTCACAGTTAATATTTTTCAATGAAGAGCAATTGTGTTTGGTTATCAAATTCCTGATCTCGCCCGCAGTTTTCAAAACCAGTCGTGATCATTTTCAACAAAATGGTGTAAAATATTCAACAAGGGTAATAATGATTCGAATAAAGATGCAGTGAATGTTATACTTTTGTTTAATTTAATTTCTGATGAAACTTTGTAATTATAAAATTTATTCTCAGGCATAATAAAGAAACTTAATTGATTAAATTAAAAAACATATCATATTATTGGCTTATATCTTAGATATTTGATTCCATACATCTTAACATTTGATCAATTGGTTTATGTTCTTTTTAAGGTGAGCGGTTCACTTATGGCCCTTGTGAATTTAATTATTAATTTTAAACAAATAAAAAAGTGACAATTAAGAGTCTATTTGTAAATTTTACATATATTAATAAATATTTATTTATATATTCAGTAGTTACAATATGTATATTTTAATTGAAAGAGTTACAATTTTATTTATTAGGAGGTTCTAAGAGGTCAAAAACAAATAATTATAATGATGTAATTTAATCATTAATTAAAATATATTTAATTAAAATTAAGATTATGGAACACATTTCCATTCTTATAATTTAACTATCATTAATGCTATCAATATATTCTACACTAAAACTTTTAAATTATAAAAAGTTATTACTTCTACTATAACTATATAAAACATAATAATTGAAAAATTAATATACTATTACTTCTACTCTAGTTTCTACTATAACTAAAGGCAAGTACTTAGCCACTACGTGGCACTTGTTAAATATTACATAACATGATTTATCAATATGTCAAATTGTAATTAATTATTTCTTCTTCACACAAATACTACTACAATTCACATTTGGACATAATTAAAAATAGTAGGTTTTTGATGTTATAATAGATGAAATAAAATATACAAATTTAGTAATGTGCACCTCCTAATTGGAGAGTAGTGTGAGTGCTATTTGAATCCTCTGATGGATAATTGGGAACCATCTCAATTAAATCTCCACTCACATTACTTTTGTTGATATTAGCTTGAAGCAAGAAGTTGTTGGAGTACTGTAATGCATTTGTAAGTTTTTCACTCTCAATTTGTGTAATCTATAAATTAGCAAGACACAATTAGGACAAAATAATTAACAAACTCTGCAACAAAAGAATCATAAAATATGTATACAAATGGTACCTTATCACATAATAGTTGATTTTGAGCTAGTAAAAGCCTTTCCTATAAAATACACATTTAAAATATTTTAAGAATAAGATTTCATTATTTTTAATTCTAACTCAACTAAATCTATAGCAATATACATGTGAAGTAAAAAACAATGAAAAAAAGTAATTGACATTACAATTTTGTTTTCAAGCGTATACTAAAATAGATAAAGGTGTATCTTACCCTTTGTTGAATTGTTGCAATCTCTTGAAGAAGCATATTATCCTTATTTTTTAGAAACATAACGTACAAAAAAATGTTAGCTTGTTTTTTTAAAATATTTAACTTTTTAAAATATAAAATTAAATCTTATCATATATTGAAATTGATTCTGCATTTTGTTATTTACCTTCATAGATTTTATTTTCTTAAGTCCTTGTTGAAGGTGAATCTCAAGTTGTTTAAGTTGATTGATGTCTAGAGATGAAATATCTTCCCCTTCTAAATTCCTGCTTAATGTTAAAAAATAAATATATAATTCAATACTTGAAAATTTTGAATATATATTTGAAAAAAAATGTTACATGCAAGTAAACTAAATTTATAATTTATGATGCCATAACTTGTTTCAACATTAAATTTACCAAAATAAAATAAAATTAATAGCTAAAGAAGACACGAACCTCTTTTCATTCATTAAAGTGTCAACTTGATGTCTCAACCTTCTTACTTCCACCTTCCAATGCTAAATCCATTAACAAACTAACAGTCAAATAAATTTATTTAACATATTCAACATGTGCATTCTATTAAATATTTATAATTATTATACTATAATTAATTAAAAAATTATTACATATAAAAAAATTATATGTGATTTATAAAGTCAAGAATATGAATACCTCTATTGAATTTCCATTTGATTCAAATCCCTTCTCCTGTGTACGAATCCTTTTGTATCTCTCAATTGTTCTATTAATACTTTTCATAAAATAAAAGTAATATTAGTAAGAAACTCATTTATCTTGGATAGAAAAAGCTTTAATTTATCACATCTATAAGAAAAAAATACTTAATTACTAAGATTATAATATTGAAAAGAAAAATAAATATTTCTTATTATAATTAATACTAATTTATATTTAATTTAATAATGTAGGGAGGCTACAAAAGGGAACACCTACCATCTTTGAGAAACCAAGTTTATCTTAGGATTATGAATTATTTCACTTTGGAAGGTTACTTCAACGTTTATTACTATTATCAATTGCCACTCCTAAACCATTTTAGTAACCATGATATTATCTCCTTCCCATTTTTTTTTGTTGAATTCATGTCAATGTTCTGTTATGGATGTTAGGTAAAATACTCAAATCCAAGGCAAGAAGACTATTCCCTTACACCAAAAGCTAATATATAGGCTATATACCTTCCATTTGGCCCTGTGTACTCCCAAACATATAATGTTATTTGAGGCCCCTAATCCATACTCTCCCACATTTGTAAATATTATTGTTTTTCTAGGAAAAAGAAAGCAAAAATGCATCCATCAACTTGGATCCCTTAAAATTTTGTCTAGGCATGAGACTCCATAAACTCCCAATCCTATGGGTTTTTGTGTTGAACCAAGTGGATTAAGTATAGATTATAAAATACTCACCACAAGAAAAATGAAAGGTAGAAAACCTCTTTCCTGCTAATAAATCAAAATTATCTATGGCTACCTATATAGAAGACAGGGGCCAAAAACTACTTGTTGATTATGACTCTAAGGAGGATGATGTCGACCAAGGGAATAGGGAAATTGTGGGGAAGGAAGGAAAATATAATTTGGTTGATGATGAAGGATATGAGACTAAAAATACTTATAGCTCTGGAGAAGTCAACAACTAACAACTCCACCCATACCTCAGGAAACAAAAGGAGGATCTGATTCATCTAATAGAGGATATTATGCATAAGGAGGACAATGTTCACTTTACTTCTAGTAAAATCACATGCACTGAATGCTAGAACATAGCCTTAGAGTTGGCCATACTAAAGATAGAGGTTGGTGAGATGAGAACTAAACTCATTGAGATATAAAGAAAAATGGGGAGTTGTTAGTCCTAAGAGATGATCAGATTACTGAGAGGTGGGGTGAATCAGTAATCAATCAATTATGAAACTTTTCAAACCTTTAAACCTTATTACACCATTGACAAGATTAAATTAATAGTAGAAAATGAAAACATCAAACACATAAGAGCATCAAAAAAATAATGAAACACTTGACACAAATATTCTTCACATGGAAACCTAATTTGGGAAAAAATATAGTGGGAATTAGCACCCATGAAATAGTGCACTCTTCTAAAGTATGCCCTATGAGGAGCTTAACACTATTATGAGTTTAAAAATACACTATTAGGTGCCACTTGGTTAAAGGATTTATCTATAGCCCTAATAGGAGCTTTACCCTCTTAGGAGTAGCCTTGTTAGAGGACTTAAAACACAAGTTAATGTTCCACCCTATTAAAGGATTTAAAATAGGGACCTGCTAGGATCCACCTGTTTAAGGGATTTTGACTATTGCAAATGTTAAGGAACAACATATAGAATGATCTATAGAATAACGCTAACTATGCTTGATCAGATCCACTAAAGCACACAATATCTTCTCAACACACTTAATTATTCCATGGCTTGATCACAACTTCATACACCCATAGGCTATGCATGGTCAACACAATTATTTCATTCTTAACACATATATAATGTTCATCAAACCCTACAAATTTCCATCTCCTTAAAATTTCCCTAAATGATTAAAAAATTGACTTTCATTCTTCTTGATCAAACATAACACACCAATACACACATCTCAATGCCCAAAACAATTTTCCCATACCACGTCGGCCAATACAATGATTTACAAAAAAAACGTGTCAAGGGGTGAAAAACATTTTGACCAAACACATGCTTCCTCTAGAATCTTCCTCATACTCTAGCATCAAACACTAAAATGCCATATCATTACCTTAGATAATTGGGACATGTCACCACATCATGACTAAAACAACTTTATTCACCACCGCTTCCATACCAATCACCGATTCAAGATCTACCATCAGTAGCTCAAGAACATAAGCTCTTTATCTTGAAGCCACTTTTGTAACTGTAATATCTTCTCACTTGTTATCCAAATACGTTGTAGTCGCAATCATAGCTTCTAAACACTGTCAACAACCTTCTCCAATGACCGCACCACATAACTCATCATAGATTAGACAAACCAATCAAATAACCTATCACCTATCACTAACTGTTCTAGTAGTTGCATTATCAACCTTCGTTCGATCCTAAATTTCTTACCGATGTACAGCAATAGTAGCATTAAAACATTTGATATTTAGAGACACACCTAAGTCTCTCATAAATATCATTACAACTTCACAACTCTTGAATCATCAAATCATCACTCCTTGGCTTCAATTTTTTCTTCCTCTCTTCATGACATCCTTCAAACAATGATAACTCACCGCATACATAAGATAAACTTATGCGTTCATAGCTATAGCATGTATATATATCACTTAATCTTTCTAGATGATCACACACTCCAAATCATACCACAGCTCTAGATCCAACCACTTGAATATACCTCATCATAACAAAAACATTTTCAACGAACAACCACTAAGTTGACATCAATGAAAAAATCATAATTTATCATCCTCTCATCATACTTGCATCAGACACATGACATAACATACTCATCTAATCTCTACATCAGCTACATCAGTTATGCCAACAATCTTCCCCTTTGGCATTGATGGCAAAACCAAATAGAAACACCAATATTACCAAGAAAATGACTTCTCTTCTCTGATCCTAATGTCTTTATCCTCTTTACCTATTCTGATGACTCTTCTTCCTTTACTGATATGTCTCCTCCTTTGGTTTACTTCTCCCCCTTTAGCTCTTTAAGTAATTGTTCTCCCCCTTTTGGATACGTCTCCCCCTTTGACAACAATGCAAAAGGCCCAACTTTCCACAAACTTCATCTAGTGTAAATGTCTTTATCACATTCTGATTTCTCCCCCTTAGCTGATTACTCACTCCGAATTCAAGTGTATAGGAGAAACTATTCCATCTTAGCAAAAATTTCACTCAACAAAACTTATCTTCAATGCTTGAAGATCATCCTTCTAGCTATCCAATAGATTCTCCAGTAAAAAATATATGTCTATACATCAACAATGTTTACTCCTCAAATGCATAAAAAAAAACTCACATAACCAATAGAACTAAGTCTACTTGAGCATTCACCAATAATCCTTCTTATATCTCAACTTTTATTCTTCTCAAGAACCTTAGAAAAATCACAAACAATAACAAGAAACTTACCACCTTTTTGTAAGGTTGTATGACTAGGTTCACTCTCACTATAAACTAACTCTTTCCAATATAATAGATTAAGGTAATTTCCTTTCCCTTTGTTTATCATACCTTTTGAAATCAAATCCATTGATGTACCCTCTAGAATTTTCATTTGATCTCCTACAATAATTAACAAACTATTATATTTCACAATAAATGTGATATACTCATCACAATCAACCTCATACTCAACCTCTGGCACTAGATCTACTAATACATCTCTTGCTGACTTGAGCTTATTTCCTTTGATCCTTAGCCTTAGATTTCAAAATATTAGATATCTATATCAGCTCACTCAAGATCAAAACATGGATATCAATAGGTCCTTGAATGGCTGGTTTATCATTATCATTGACAACTATTTCCTACTCTTCATCCTTTTTAGAATTGTCTTCCTCCACTTTTACTTGCATTTCCTCTTCACTTTCAATTGCACAACAATCATTATGCACCTATTTTCTCATAAGTATATTCATCAATAAACAAATAAATCAATCATTAGTTATCATTACTTGATCAATTCTTGACATAGTTAGTACCTCCATTGTTTCCTCAAGAGCATAAGAAATAGAAATATCACCAAATGTAATCTTATCATCTCCAATTTTATATCCTTCCTCGATGTATGAATTCAGGTTCCAACTTGTGCTAAGTCATCTCTAACATCACACACTGATTGAGTCTCACCATTAAAAAATTGAACAACCTCTTCTTGATCTTGAATACCAGTTCATATCAATACAGAGACACATGAATTTGACCATATAACTCAAACAATACTTAACACATTCATGCAAAAAAAAATCATCTTTACTAGGCTAGTCAAATATTTTTTGACATCAACCGAAATACTCTATACACTAACCTCATCTTAGAATCTCATGAAGATAAAAAAACTTACTCATGTTAGATGGCATAAATTACTCCATAGGGGAACTCATAATTTTGAACTTCATCCCTATTTTCTTCAACTCTTCCTTGCCGTCATCTGATTTAGTTCACTCTTATCCTCAACCTTTTCTCTTTGTGCTTCCTCTTTTTATTTTATTTCTAGTATCCTTCACCGACTCAAATGCTTTCTTTCTCTAGGAGGACTCAAGCATACCAACCTTAGAAATATTTATTTTTTACTACACTGGCAACTTGACTGATAATATGACATTTTCTTTTTTTACTCTCGCACTTCTTTCTTGTCTATTTACTGGTGGGAGCTTTACCTATTTGTTGAATATATCACTTCAACCTCTTCATCATTAACACATGAAACACCAGATGTGTCTACATGAAATACTAATATTTATCTTTTCTTTTGCTTTTATAAATCCCTTCAAGAGAGTGAATTCCTTATTTTTCCTTTAATTTATGATTGAGCATAACTATGCACCACTTTACATTTCAAACCTAATTACCAATAGGTAATACTCCATGGAATATAACCTAACTTTACATCACATCGAAATTCATCATTATGCATCTAAATATACATATAAAACTTATCACACATTCTTCTCGCAGGTCTCAAATTGATTTGATCTTTATTGCTCCCCCTAAGCAAAAAAAGCTTAGTTTGCTAATGAATTCTCCATAGTTGATGGGGATGCATATCCTTTTGATGTTTTTCTATCTTCCTTCTTTTTCCATACTTTAATCATCCTCTTTCTGGTTTCCTCCACATCTACAATCTTCTTTCCTTTTTGATTCTCTAACCAGTTTACTAGTTGGTTTCCATGATTCCTTGATCTACAAAATCATTCAAGGTGTCCAACCTTTTGACAATGGAAACATGTTATTCCAAAAGATCTCCAAAGTACAAAATTACCTCTATTTTTTCTCAATTTGTAGTTAAAAACTACATGCCCATACTTGTAGCATTGTGAACATTGACATTCCACAAATACTAGTTCAAGTAAGATCTCTATTGGTGCACAAATGATCCCTGACTATTCATCTTTGTCCTATAGTCACTAGCTCTATGACCATACATCTTGTAGTTATAACATTGACTATTAAATAGATTAGGTTTATTCTTACGAACCCTAGTAGTATGACCTTCTTCATGATAAATTGAACATGTAGGGATAATAGGTATAAAATTTCATTCTCTTGCAACATGTCCTACTTTATGATAATTAAAACAAATTGGCTTATAAGCTTTCTTACCAAAACTTTTCTTGTCCACATTGGGTGGAGACTTTTTATCTTAATTGGGTTTCTTGGATTCAAAAGATTCTCCATTATCAAAAGTAGTTTGACTGGTATAACCTAGACTAGTTGAGTCATTGCTTCTTCTTTGACTTTTTAGCTTCTCATCAAGTTTCTCAGAACTCTCATTGAATCTCTTCAAAAACTTGTTTGCATCATCAAGTTCCTTCTACAATCTCTCCTCTTTGCACATGTCTTTATTCTCTCTTACCAAATCTTCATTTGTCATCATCAAATTGTTGAGATCACCTCTTAGACCTTGCATTTCATCTTTGGTCTCATGAAGATATTCTTGCAAGGTACCAAATTCTTGTTTAGATCTATAAAGTTCAACCAATTTTTATTTAGGGTATCTTCTGCCATCTTCTTAGCTTCCTCAACAGCTTTGTTAGCTTCCATTTCATGACACATTTTAATGGACAATGCTTTTATTTCCCTCTTGAGATCTTTCTTTTCCTTTAATTGTTTTTCATTCTCTTGAGAAAAGGCTTCTATGGATGCTTAAGATTCCTCAGACCCACTTCCTTCACATAGTTTCTCAATGAAGTCTTGACTTTCATTCAGTTTCTCAAATAGGTATTTTCTTTTTGTAGGTGACTTCTTCATCTTTTCGTGTAACGGATTGATCATATCATTTGCATCCTCAAGTTTCTTCTCATACCTATCTTAAACTTCTTCAAGTTGTCTTTTGTATCTCAAACCATGCATATTTGTCTCAATGATCTTACCCAAGTGGTTAGGCTTCTCATAGGGAACTTAGCTCTGATACCAATTGCTAGTCCAAAGAGATCAAATTACTGAGGGGGGAGGGGGGGGGGGGGTGAATCAGTAATAAACTGATTATGAAACTTTTCAAACCTTTAAACCTTATTAAAAAATTCACAAGAATAGCTTAATAGTAGAAAATGAAAACTTCAAACACATAAGCACATCCACAAAATAATGAAACAATTGACACGTATTTTTCACGTGGAAACCCAATTTGGAAAAAACCAAAGTGGGAATTAACACCCACAAAATAGTGCACTCTTCTAAAGTACACTGTGTGAGGATCTTAACCCTATTAGGAGTTTACAATGACACTGTTAGGTGCCACCCGGTTAAGGGATTTGCCTCTAGACCTGTTAGGAGCTTTAATCTATTAGGACTAGTCTTGTTAGAGGACTTAGAACACAAGATAATGTGCCACTGTGTTAAAGGATTTACAATAGGGACATGTTAGGATCCACCCAGTTAATGGATTTTGACTACTACAACTATTAGGGAACAACAAATAGAATGATCTGTAGAATAGAACTACCTTTTCTTGATGAGATCCACTAAAGAACAAAATATATTCTCAACACACTTAATTCTTCCCTAGCTTGATCACAACTTCATACACCCATCGGATATTCATGATCAACACATAATTCTTTCATCCTTAAGACATCAATACTATTCATCAAACTCTAGGGCCTTACACCACCTTAAACTTTCCCTAAACAGTTTACAATTTGACTTTCAAACTTCTCACTCAAACATAACACACCAATATACACATCTTGATGCCCAAAATAATTTTTCTATACTGCATTATAAAATACAATGATTTACATAGAATTTTGTATTAAGGGGTTTTGACCAAATACATGCTTCCTCTAGAATCTTCTCTACACACTAGCATTGAACACTGAAATGCTAGATCATTACCTCTAATCATGAGGAAACATCACCACATCATGACTAATGCAACTTTATTCATCATCACTTTTGTAACAGTAATACATTCTCACCTATCACTAAAATAGGTCACATTCGCAACTATAGCTTCTAAAAACTTTAAAAAACCTTCCCTTGTGACTGTGGCATATAACTCATCATAGATTTGAAAAACCAATCAAATCACCCATCACCTGTCACTAACTATTCTAGAAGTTGCATTGTCAACCTTAATCCTGTCATAACCTTCTTATTGATCTACACCAATAGCAGTGGTAAAACATTTGACATTCAGATACACAACTAAGTCTCTCATAAAGATCACTACAACTGAAATACATCAAAACTATTGAATCATTAAATCATCACTCCTTGGCTTCAATATGTTCTTCCTATCTTCTTGAAATCATTCAAACAATCTCAACTCACCGCATACATAAGATAAACTTATGTAGACATGGATATAGCATCTAGTAACATCACTTAATCTTCCTTCACGATCTCACACTCCATCTCATACCATATCTCTAGATCCTACCACTTGGACATACCTCAACACAATAGAAACACTGTCAACCAACAATCGTTAAGTTGACATCAATGGAAAACTCATAACAGATCATCCTATCATCATACTTCCATAAAACACATGAAATAACATACTCATCCAATCTCTACATCATTTACATCAATTATTCCAACAAGAGTATCTCTAGGTTCAACCCTTGGGTTATGCACAATTTTGCAACATCCTTGTACCTGATGCAGTGTAAGGTGCTTGGGGATGATGATAAAGAAGAAGGTAATTATAAGGAACTCTTCAAGTTTTTCATGGATGAATGAATCCATGTTCTCTATTATTCGAGTTGTGACATTAAGTCCCCTCATCATGTTTATTTTCAAGATGTTTCTTTTATGCTCAGTACTTCTTGCCCCTCAAGGGCTCTTAGAATTTCTTTTCCTTTTAATTATGTATGTAAATTTAAACCATGAGTGAAAAATAAACCATTATCTAGTCATTAGATGTTTAGAATATTATAATAACAATTTCCTAATCAATTGAGAGGGGGGTGAATTAGTTGATGCCAATAATGAATACTTTAAACTTATTGTTGGAACCAAAATACGGAGCTGAAAAGTAAATGCAATAATAATACACATACACATGAACACCAAGATTTTTTCTCGAGGAAAACCCTATTAAGGGAAAAACCCAAGTGGGGATGGTACCCACAAATATCTATACTATGAGTATAATAACCTTGTTAAGAGTTCTGACCCTGTTAGAAGTCTAGCATTATAATAGGTAGGTCCTGGTTAAAGGACAAACCCTATTAGGAGTCTTTTACAATGTGATCCCTATTAAGGAATCAACCCTGTTAGAGGAAATAACCCTATTAGGGGTATACAATAGATCAACCTGATCAAGATATTTGAGAGTTAAAGCCACCCTCAGGTTCTCAAAACCTTACAACTTCAAGAGTAAGACAATTCTGAATTGAAACTACTTCCAGTACTCAATTACTGCCAAGAAAGCTCTAACTTGTGCCCAAATACACAACTACTATTTTCCAAACAACAACCAATCCATCCTCAAGATCACATTCACCTTTGGAATTCACATATGTAGTTTCTTTTTATCTTCCTTAGTTATTTTCCAAGGATTTCAATCCTTATATACAAGTTACAATAATTAAATCTAGGTCAGCCTATATAGGATAAATCCTATTTGAAAAATACAAATAGAATCATGCAAAGATACACACGACACCTCTTACTATATTACAACATAATAATTACAACAATTAATCATCGAGATCTATAAATCAATATCGCTCATCAAATTAGTTGAAACATGTTCCAAGTCATCCTCCAAATAGGTCTTCGACAATACACACACCATAGAGGACGTTAACTGTACAATCAGAACTCCATATGATCACAATAAGCTCTCCATGCATTGTCCAACATGAAACTATGTTTGCTCATCATAACTTAAACAATCATGAATTATATCCACAATCCTCTATTTGAGAGGACTACTGATACCACATAGAGTCACTAGGGCATTAGGGTCTAGAGAGACCATCAGGATAGCTCTAGAGGTTACTTATGTGATGAAAATTCCCCATATAATCTTAGGTTTCCTACGTATGCTCTGTGAAAATCTCAGTTTCTATCTCCTAAAAACTAGTCACTAGTAAATCAACCATAACTCTGTCGGATTAATTCATAAGCACGTGTAATCATAGCTAGTGACCCAAGACAATATGTGGATTCTTCATCTAAGTTCGCATGTGCTAATGCTTTGTACTATGTCTGTACAATTCTATGCAACTTGTCTGCAAGCTTCTAAATAACCAGTCAGTAACATATGTTGACATCAATGACAAAATATGTCATGAATGCAATGCACAAACATTGTAACATGTCTCCAACTCTACTAGGATACTCCCCCACAAGAATACCATCAACATTCAGGCTAACAATCTCCTTCTTTAGCATTGATGACAACATAGATGAAAACCATCTAAGTTCCATAAATACCAAACATACCTCTTCTGAATCTTCTCTTCCATAATGCATAAGGAAGCTTTTAATCTTCCCATCCATCAACATCTTTTCAAATCCTCTTCATCAATCAATATGATCCTCTCTTCTCTCCCATTGATATTAATCCATTCATATCAAAGGATTTTTTTTCATGTGTTATTCTCTCTCCCATTGACATCAATGTCAAAAGGTATCATTATGTCTCCAAGATTCCTCAGCGACTTAGCTCAAATACGTATACTCCCCTATAGGAGAAGCATCAAGCATTCAATCCAGATAATGAAATAGTGCTTTGATGTTTCAAGACTAATGTAATTTATGTATGAATTATTCAAAAGTAGGCTGGGTTATTGTTAGGAATGGGAACACTGAGAGGGGGGGGGGGTGAATCAATGTTCACTATATTTAATCTTTTTAGTTTACTCTTGAAACTTAACTCGAATGCTTAAGTACTGAAATGAACATCAACATAAACAAGATACATAAACATAACACATAACACCAATATGGTTATGTGGAAACCCAAATAGGTAAAAACCCCAGTGGGAATTGACACCCACTAAGAACTGCACTAGTGTCTTATGATCCTTGTTAGAAGATCTAGAGCCCTGTTAGGAGTTGTTCTTTATAATGCTTTTAGTATAGTGACCTTGTCAAGGGTCAGACCCTATTAGGAGTCTTTTAGAATAACTCTGTTAGGGGTAGGGATACACTATCCTAGAGCTCACTGCTCAAGTGGTGAAGGCTACAACCTTATGATCTTAGATACATACTATATTTGCTGAATGAACTAGTGTTGTGACACTGCTTGTCTAATCAGTTCCTTTGATGCATTGATTCTTTGACCTCTTGCAAAGCTCTAATACATTCTTACTACTCTTCACACACTTTTCCTCATCTTATCTTGTCTCTATTTCAAATTCCATACTTTATTACAAAGGCGCATCTAATATTTATATGCGCTACCAAAACAATTAACTAGGTCAACCTATAACTGATTACATACAACATTTTCAAGTGAATTGGCTCAAGCGTGTTTACAAACAAACATAATTACATGTCTACAACTTAATTACAATAGGTGCATAGCCTTTACAAAACAATAATATCATCGCTAATCAAATTACCAATAGTCGGCTGCATACTCTATTCTATTTTGGCATTCACTGTCTGTGCTACTTCAACTGTCTGTATCTTTGCCATACTGTATCTTCTAATCATGCGCTCTTAGACATAGCATGAATATACTCTTACAAACTTATCTTCAAGTACACATACCATAACTCTGTCATAAACACATTTGCTGATGCTCTGATCTACTAGAGCTTTGTTAACTGTCGAGTCTTCTATACTTAACCAAATTCTGATCTTCTGATAATGTGCACTGACTCCAAAACACTATATGACATTGTTTCCATAATGAAAACATTAAATCTAGTCATATACAATAGTGTAGTCAACTTTCCAACAATCTCCCCCTTTGTCATTAATGGCAACAAAGGAATCTGTAAAATTTACTAACTGTACCCTTATACAAAAACTCTTTAACATACTCTAACTTATACCTCCCTTATACTCTTTACTATGCATCTTATTTACATATATATAAGACTCCATATTATATACACTACTCCCCCTTTGACATTAATGAAAAAGGTGCTCCAGAAATGTATCTACAAGTACTTACAGTGTTAGGATATTTAGATATGCTATCTACAAATTTTGGATCTCTTGTTTCCAAAATGCAATCAGTGCATTAAAAGTTTGTAGATGGGCGCATAAGGCATATTGTAGCTTCTCCATCTTCTCCAAGTCTATACTCGGACCTTGATCATATGTCACCATAGTGGCATCGATCTCCTTGATGTTCTGATTTAGAATATCTAGAGAGGGTGCAAGAGCATTCCTGAGCTGTGTCTGCCTTGCCCTTATCTTAGACATCTCTTTCTCTACCTTTTCTATCTTGCCTATCTGACCTTGGTATACATTGTTGCACATGTTCACATCAGTGGAGGGGTCTTCTATTAATTTCATTACATTTTCAATCATTGCTTCTGCCTCTTGGATTCTCTTGTAGTGATCATTAGTTAGCTTATCTTGATTCATACAATCTACAATGATCTTCCTTCCCTTTGCAACAAACTCCTTCAAAGATGCTTGACCAACCTTTAATGAACTTAGGTCAAGTGCAAAGTTACTATCCAGTTCACTCAATCTCTTTTTCATGTATTTCTCTTTTTCTACTTGAGATGCAGATTCTTCCAAGCTAGAGAAGTTAGTCTTGAAGTTTGTCAATATAGTACTGACATCATCAACTGAATGGACCTTAGAAACTTTCTTGTCTGAAGGTAATAGGCTGTTCAAAATGTTGACTGATTCAACAAACAAAGGGTTCCTCATTACCTATTTTTATTTTGCTTCTTCCATAGCTAAGACACTGATCTTTATCAGGTCTTCTTCTACCCAAGAGTCCAAACTAGTGGTGTCTGGTGTCAAACTTGACAAAAATGATGCTAAGGGTAATGGATTGATAGGAGTTCTATCCATCACTTCTTGCTTTACTCTAATTGGCATTTCAACAGATGGTTCATCTATTGGTTCACTTCATTTTACCTCTTCTTCTCCTTTCTCCTCTTCTACCCATTCTTCCTCTTTTTCTGTCTCCTTCTCTTCTTCTTCTTCACTTGTTAAATTCTATTAAAAATTCTTCTTGTAGCTTGGGTGAATTGTCACTGCATAGAGTTTCAACCTCTTGCGTGCTCACAAAAGCTTCCTCAAATTTATCCAAGTCATTGTATGTGGCCTCCATTGCTATCTCCACATTATCAATAAATATAGTATCATCTTTTTGTGTCTCTGTCATGGGAGAAAACTTTATTGCCTCTGTAGGTGTTATCACTATGGGCATTGGATCCTGAGGACCTGTTATTGGTATATTTTTAGTCTCTGCAATCTTGGATTCCTTGGAGGGCACTTGTATTGTGGACGTAGTAGGTGGATACATGTGCCTGTTCAAGAAAACTTTCTCAAAAGCTTTCTCTATTTCTTTGGCTATCAACTCAAAGTTCTTGTCCATTATGTGTAGTGTTCTTAGATTTTTTCTTAGATGTGGCTTCACCCGATATAACAAAAGTGTTTTCTCTTCTAAGGAACACATTGGTAGGCTTTCATCTAGAATATTTTCCCTTATTCTAAGATCTTCTTCAATAGCCCATTTCTTCAAGGATTCCAGGATATTCCAAACACTATCTAGGATGACTATCTTAAGTTCTAAGACTATCTTCTTGAACTTAATCATATGTTTTATGATCATGCCATGAATCGCTGATTTATCAATTTCAATGTACATCTCATAAAACTTTCCTATCTGATCTAATCTGCCTTCATCAATAATCCTTGTTCTCAAGACTTGAAGACTAGGTCTAAAACCTACCTTTGGAGGTGCTTGAGCATTTTTCTTACTTCTGGTTGCCCGCAAGGATGGATGACTTGTGCTGGTTTCCTTCTTCCTCTTGGCCATTGCCTTATACTTGGGAGGTGATGTTAGATCAATTGTTACTTTGGACGCATGAGAGATAGCATCTATTTTTCCCTGTTTATCCTTTGGATCATCTGAATTCTCAATCTTGATCTTCTTCAACTTAGGATCATCTTCCTTAGCTTCTGTTGCAGATGCACTCTCAATCTCCAAAGAAATCTTTGCTTCTCTTTCTTTTTAAAGATCTTCTTGAGTTACTCCATGAATTCTGAGTATCTCAGAAGTAATCTTTGATGCTTTCCTTTTTGTTGTTGCACTGTTAAGAACTGCATCAAATTCTCTTGTCTTCTCTTCATAAGTCCCCATCTAGGTTCATTAGGGTCCTTAGGCGCTGATAGTAGCACTTGTACATAGGCTTCCAAGATTGGTTCCTCAACTTTATACCCAAGTGGATGGATCCAATTTGTTCTTAGCTCAACTGCTTCCATACAAGTTATATCAGTTTCTACCATAAAAAAATGTTGTCTTTGTATTTCTCAACAATACTTTCTGGTATCCTGTACCTCATCTGCATTTTGACCCTGAATGTCTTCAATTCTAGCATTATGTAATCCTTCAATGTGCTCTCAGTAGATGCCTTGAGAGACATTTGAGGCATTGTAGGCATACACTTGTCTAAGTACAAATTTGAGACCTTTCCAACTATATGGAGGTACATGTAGATGATTAAAGACCCAAACCTGAATATTTTGGTCTTATCATGTTTGATGGCTCTAATGTTATCAATTAGTTGTGTGTGCAAGATCTCACATAGATTTAACTCACCATTTTATTTGACAATTCTTATTACTGTAATAATAGTGGTCGCGGACACACTATTCACCCTATTGGTGTGATGAAACCAATAACCTAGTATGATGGACATCAATTTGATGTCTTTCTCCTCTATAGGCTCAATTGTCATTCTGCACCGATCACTTCTTGACTTACATGCATGTTCTACTAGTTTTCTTACATCCTTTCTTGCTGGAAGAATGACGCCTTTCTTAGAGAGGCATGTCATCTCATGAATGAGATCTACTATGATTCTTATTGGGACTTCACCTATCCAAAATAGGTCATCATAAATTCTACTTAACAAGATCTTAATCCACTACGATTCATAGAATTCATATGTCATAGCATACTCAACAATGGGATGGTCTTCTAGATGTGTGAACTCATCTAGCAAGATTTTGTCTGGCTTTATCATAGTTTCAATGTGCACTCTAATCCTATCAAGTCCAACTAGTTCTTTCTTGTAGTAAATGTATACACAGATGTCTTCAATGTGCATGACACCCACAGGGGTTTTGGAGAATGCACCTTCTAAGTCATCTAGGGTAGACTTAAATGGATGCCTCTTGAAAACATATATTTTCCTCTCCGCAACATCAAAAACAAGAGGTGTAGCGATAACTTACTTGTTTATCGCTTCAAATAGGTTTCCAAAAACTTCTGAATCATTGCGACAGATTAGCGCTTTGCAACCGATCAAACACACTCTTTTGTTGGTGAATCAAGCTTCAATACTTCCCAATCAATTGCTAAGGCTTTTGTGATCTCTAATCACTCTATCTTGAATGCAATGAGTGATCTACAAGTCTCTGTGTACTTTAAAGTGAAAATTCTGCCATTAATGCTTGTCGCCTAAACTAGAATTTGACTAAGAATTTCCAATTTCCATTCTGTAATCGATCAGGTAGTGCACTTTTGCACATAGCCTCAAATAATCTCCAATAGGTTAAATCCACAGGTGCATACTTTGAGGGTGAGTATACCAGCCGCACAGGGGTCTAGAGCTAAATTAGCTCCCCCTATGACCCTGAGGGTCATTCATCCAGATGTAGATGGTGTGTCCACTATGGATGCATCCAATACATACTCATCAACCTTATCCTTCTTTTCCTCTGACCAAATCAAGCTCGCATCTTCTGTAGCTTTCACAAACTTGACTTCTCCTTCGGTATCTAATATTGATTCTTTTGGCTTTTTAGGGCTTTCCTGACTTTGCGTTCTTGATCTACAAAACTTTGAGATGTGTCCAGCCTTGTTACATGAGTGACAAATAAATGGAGGCCTTAAATTCCTTGGTGCATTGATATGGGTTACCATTTTACACTGTCTAGTTGAGTGACCATTATGATTACATATCTGACATGTAATACATTGAGAACTTCTTGCATTTGTTTGATTCTAATTTCTCTGATTATGCCGAGTCTTGTTCTTCTGACTTGTTCTACAATTCATAGCTCTATGACCAAATTTATTGCATGAATAACAGTAACCATTGAAAGGTCTTACCTCTTTACAATTCCTTGCTATATGTCCATGCTTGTTACATGCATAACAAGTTTCGTCTACTGGCTTGCGCTTATCTTTAGATGGTTCAGTATTGTCTTTAGTTCAATTTTTAGTCTTCTTGGCATCTGTGGTGTCTTCTGGTGCTTTCATTCTTGCTCGCATGTTGTCAATCTAATTTTGTGCTTCATTGAATCCAATGCCACTGGTATCTCCTTTAAGCTTCTTAGAATATAACTAAGATTCAATTAGATCCTTGCTTGTGTGTAATTTATCAATGTGATTCTTTGCTTCAATGAATTTAGATTCTATATTTTCTTTACTGTTTCTTAGCTCGAATATTTCCATGTTTACTTGCCTCAATTCTTGATTTAGTTGAAGGTTCTCTTTGATCTGTTCATAATAAACTTCTTGATTGTTAGTTAGCTTTTCATCCAACTCTTCAATTTGATCTTTCAGAGATGTGTTCTCTTCATTTAGCTTTTTGACCATCTTCCCTAAATCATTGTTTGAACAATCTTTCAAATCTTTTCTTAGTCTTTTGATGACTGCTTGAGAATCATTGAATTTTTCTTTTAGTTCTTCAATTTCTTTTTCAGATCTGTCAAGGTCTTCAAGAGAAGCTTCAAGATTTTTTTTCATATGTTTCATTTCTCCCTTATCCATGATCACCTCAAGTGGTTAAACTTCTTTGCTGAGGATCGGAGCTCTGATACCAATTGTTAGGAATGGGAACACTGAGAGGAGGAGAGGGGGGGGGGTGAATCCATGTTCACTATATTTAATCTTTTTACTTTACTCTTGAAAATTAACTTGAATTCTTAAGTACTGAAATGAACATCACCATATACAAGATACATAAACACAATACATAACATCAATATGGTTACGGGGAAACCCAAATAGGTAAAAACCCTGGTGGGAATTGCCACCCACTAAGAACTGCACTAGTGTCTTATGATCCTTGTTAGAAGATTTGCAACCCTATTAGGAGTTGTTCTTTACAATGCTTTTAGTACAGTGACCTTGTCAAGGGTCAGACCCTATTAGGAGTCTTTTACAATAACCCTGTTAAGGGTGGGGATACACTATCCTAGAGCTCATTGCTCAAGTGGTGAAGGCTACAACCTTCTGATCTTAGATACACACTATATCTGCTGAATGAACTAGTGCTATGACATTGCTTGTCTGATCAGTTCCTTTGATGCGCTGATGCTTTGACCTCTTGCAAAGCTCTAATACATTCTTACTGCTCTTCGCACAGTTCTGCTCTGCTTATCTTGTCTCTATTTCAAATTCCATACTTTATTACAAAGGTGCATCTAATATTTATATGCGGTACTAAAACAATTAAGTCAGCCTATAATCGATTACATACAACGCTTCTAAGTGAATTGGCTCAAGAATGTTTATAAACAAACATAATTACAAGTCTACAACTTAATTACAATAGACGCATGGTCTTTACAAAATAATAATATCATCGCTAATCAAATTACCAACAATCGGCTGCATACTCTGTTCTATTCTGGCATTCACTATCTGTGCTACTTCAACTGTCCGTATCTTCGCCATACTATATCTTCTGATCATGCGCTCTTAGAATTAGCATGAATATACTCTTACCAACTTATCTTCTAGGGCACATACCATAACTCTATTGTACGCATGTGCGCTGATACTCTGTTAACTATCGAGCCTTCTATACTTAACTAAATTCTAATCTTCTGATAATGTGCGCTGACTCCAAAACACTATATGACTTTGTTGCCATAATGACAATACTAAATCTAGTCATATACAATAGTCTAGTCAAATTTCCAATAGGTATAACCCCTAGGATACCTATCAAATACTCAAATGTATCCTTTAGCAGAGGTTTTATAAAAATGTTTGCTATTTTCTCCTTTGTATTCACATATTCTAACTTCACTTCTTTTTCTGCTACCTTATCTCTCAAGAAATGATACTTTATTGCTATATGTTTTTTCTTCAAATGCATAACATGATTATTTGACATATGTACCATGCTAGTATTATCACAATGGATAGTAACTGAATCCTCAAGACATAATCCAATGTCCTTCAACATTTGCTTCATCCATATGATCTATGTACAATTGATTGTTGTTGCAACATACTCTGATTCTATTGTAGACTGAGAAATGCAGTCCCGCTTCTTGCTAATCCAAGAAATCAACCTTTTACCAAGGAAGAATGCTCCTCTACTTGTACTCTTTCTATCATTTACATTCCCTGCCCAATCAACATGAATGAAAGAATGAAATGTAAAGTGCTTTGATATATCATACCATAGACCAAACTCAAATGTATGCTTTAGATATATGAATATGCTTTTCATTGCCATAAAGTGAGACTCTTTAGGATCTTCTTGAAATCTTGCGATAATTCCAACTGCATTAGCAATATTAGATCTTGTATGTGTTAGATATTGAAGACCTCCAATCATTGATCTATACTTTTTTGGTGGTACATTATTTGCTTCATCCTCTAAAGATAACTTAGTTCCATTTACCATAAGAGTCCAAACAGGTTTACTATCATCCATGCCAAAAAATTTTAACAGTTCTTTAAGATATTTGGTCTGAGATAGGAATATCCCTTTCTTACATTGACTGATCTGCAATCCAAGGAAGAATTTCATCTCCCTAATCATAGACATTTCAAATTCACTTTTTATTTTATCTACAAACTTATTACTCATTTCATCATTTCCTCTAAAGATAATATCATCAACAAAAACCTCAACAATCAAGATACCTTCTTCATTGATTCTTAAGTATAGATTGCTGTCAACATTACCTTTCTTGAATCCCAAATGAATTAGATACTTATCCAATATTGCATATCGAGCTCTTGGTGCTTGTTTCAATCTATGCAAAGCCTTCTTCAATCTGAAAACTAGGTCTTCATTTCCTGATAAAGGAAATCCATCAGGTTTCTCAATGTATACTTCCTCTTCCACCTACCAAATCTTTAGTCTTTAAAATAACAAAAGTACTACTAATGGCCTTAACAATATTTGATATTTATCCACCTCATCTATCTTGACACCAACATATGCCAATTGAGACATTAACATATTGAGTACTTTGAGGTTGGCTATATTTTTTTCAACCTCTCCCATTTTTAAGGAATTAAACTTCTTCCTCAAGAAAATCTTATTCAGTAAATATTTGGCTTGACACATGTAACCAAGCTTCTTCCATAGTTTACTTGTAGATATCTCTTCATGGACATGAATTAGAATAGAGTCTCCCAGTACAATATGATCATATCATTGACATTATGGTCCATAACATCACATTTTAGTAGCCTCACTAAATCTAAAGGTCTCATGATGTTCCCATCAATAGTATCCAATTATTCTTGATCTATTAATAATCCTCAACCTTCATCTTGCATATTTCTAAATTATTTCTGGAAAATGTATCCATATCTATTATCCCTAACAAACTTGCAAATTAATAATTATTTTAAAACTATAACAAATTATCTTCTATACAAGCTCGCACTCAAATGTAGATTAGTTAAAAAATGCGGTAATGCACAACTAAATCAAAAGTTGATAAAGATTTGATACGACTTGTAAGGAAATTAAGGTAGAAAAACAAATTCCTACACTAATCTTGAGAATAGGGTTATGCAAAAAATTCCTCAAATATTGACTATAGTAATAAAAAGTTAACAAAAAAGACATAAATAACATGCATACCATAACATAGTGTTTTAATTAGATAAAACATATTTAGGAGGATATCCCTACACTCCAAAAGTTGCCCAATATATTTGATGAAGGGTACTCCCCTTGTTTAACCAAACACACACACAATACAATAGAAAAATAAAAGAAAATTGTAAGAATAGATTAATGGAAAGATAAAAAAAAGTTTCTTTCTATTATCTTCAATGAAATGACATTACAATATTAAGAAAATTAACATGCTATAGCCACATGGATATTTTCATTAGAATAATATGCAAGGCAGCACCAAAATCTACACTTCTGGAACTGAATTATAAAAACATTAAAAACCCCTTATCCCTATGTAAGTAGCACAATTAGTCACCTTAGAATATTCTAGAAAGTGAGATTTTTCTATTTTGTCATCCAATGGTTCAATTTCCTTAAGTGATTTTTATCTATCTTCCTTTTTTATTGAAACTAAAGTCCTAATGGCCCAACTTTTGAAAACCATAACTTATGAACCATTAAATCAATTGGCTATTATAACACCATTTTAGAAATACTATGAAGTTCTCTATGCCCTAGACTTGTGAAGCACCATTTGATCAAAGTTTGACCCTTTTTTGGAGCTTATAAAGCCTTCAAAACTAAGTTCAAAGTTTTGGTACCACCTCGCCAAAATAGAAAATGTAATAACTTCAAAACCAGACTTGATCTTGTAATGAACCTTTACCAGCAGGCTAATATATCCAAAATGAACCTCTAGGGAAGAAATTGGAATAATCTATGCTCAAAATAATAACTTAATATAAATAGTAAACTTGAGAAAAATAGATAACCTTGATTGAAAACTAGATATTTTGGGTAATGCAAGATTTCTCTTACACCCTAGATTCTCCTACATTAGACACCCGAGGTAATTTAAGAAGTGACCTTGTCACATCTTAATTGTTCAAAGGAAAAACATAGTTTTCAACCTCTTGTTTTGAATATAGCCAATATGAATCTTCAATAGGTTGTCTCTTCCATTTGATCATATACTCTCCATATTTCATGTTTCTTTTGCTTCTTCCAACACAAGTATCCAAGATGTCCTCTATCTTTTCTATAGCTAAAGTAGGTGTTGGAATATTCCACTGTGCTTCTATTATCTCATCTTCAATACTTCCTTCATGATACTCTATTAAATCTGAAATATTAAACACTTGTGAAATATTGAGTTCACTAGGCAAATCTACTTCATAAGAATTTCCTAAATCATGCTTCTTAAGGATTTTTCATGGTCCAAATTTATTCATCTTTAAATTTTTTTATGTTCCCACTAGAAATATCTCCTTTCTTAAATGAACCATAAAGTTATCTCTAATCTGAAAATCCTTATGTCTCCTTTTCTAATCTACCTTAGCCTTGTACTAATTATTTATTTTATTAATATGCTTTCTCACCTCCTCATGAAATTCTTCAAGTGTTCTACAATATTCATCTTTCAAACTACTCATCTCTCCTTTGTCCAATTTAATTCGAAAGAGCTTATAGGACTACTTACATATACAATTTTTAATGGTGATTTACCTGTGCTTTGATTAACAAAAACATTGTATGCAAATTGTGCCTGTAGTAAAATCAAATCCTACCCCTTTTGGTTTATCTCCTACTAATAATGTCAATAGATTTTCCAAAATATTAATCACCAAATATGTCTTTCCATCAGTTTGTAGATGTTGCATTGAGATGACCTTCAAATATGTCTTTAACTTCTTCCATAATGTCCTCCAAAAGTACCCAACAAACTTAGTTTCTTGATCTAAAACTATGTTTTTTAGGAAGATCATGTAGTCTCACTAGTTATCTGAAAAACAATTCTACCACATGAACAACAACATTAGTCTTTCTATAAGAAATGAAATGTGTTATCTTTGAGAACCTATCTACCACAAAAAATGGAATCATGCCATCTCCAAGTCCTTAGTAAACAAAGAACAAAGTTCATACGTATATCCTTCCATGGCCTCTCTAGTACAGGTAATGGTTGATATAGCCCTATCATTTGCCTAGTTCCTTTTTCCATTTAATATATTATACAAATCTACACAAACTTCTTAACATGTTGTTGTAATTGTGGCCAATAATAATGCTCACTAACCAAAGCAATACTTTTATCTTGACCAAAGTGTCCATCCAATCCTCAACTATTCTTCTCCTTGTTTAGGTTCTCCCTCATGTAACTATTTGGAATGTACAATTGGATCCCTTTGAATAACATTCCATCTTGGGTTATAAAATCCAACCATTTGGTCTTGTCTAGAGTTATAGTTTCTATGCAAGCTCTCTAAGCCTTGTCAAAATTAGGGTCATCAAGATACAAACTCTTGATTTCTTGGAACCCATTAACTTTGATCTTCATCTTTGTCAACAAATGTTTCCTCCTGCTTAGAAAATTTGTAACCCTATTAGACTTTTCCCTCCTATGATTCAAAACAAAAGTGTAACTCGGTAAAAAATCAACCCATTTCAAATACCTCTTATTCAACTTCCCTTGGCTATTCAAATATTATAAAGCTTGATGATCAGTAAATACAACAAAATATTTAGGAAAAATATATTGTATCCACTTCCTCAATGCCTGAACTATAGCATAAAATTTCCAATTATAAACATAATATTTTCTCTTAGCATTATTAAACTTCTCACTAAAGTAAGCAATGGGTTTACCTTCCCGACTCAAAATATCTTCAATGACATTGTCACTAGCATCAAAATCTACTTGAAATACATTGTTAAAAATAGACGTGGCAAAATAGGTTGTTCTATAACTTTTCTCTTCAAAAAAGAAAAGAAAAAATGCTGCTCCTACAATCCACTTAAACTCTTTTTTTTTATCCCCCCTCATATTTTCAGTTAAGGGTCCACAGATACTACTAAAATTTCTTGTAATTTTTTTTGTAAAAGATAGTCAAACCATGAAAATATCTTACCTTAGTAGAACTCTTTGGAGTAGGCCATTCAAGGATAGCCTTGAATTTCTCTGGGTCCATTTTAAGACCATCTGCTAAGACAAAAAATTCTAGGTACACTAACTCCAAAAAACTACACTTCAAGTTAATCAACAAATTTGATTCCCTTAACTTCTCAAAGACCCTATGGATATGCATTATATGATCTTCCACTATCTTACTAAAGATCAAAATATCATACAAGTAAACAATAACAAACTTACTCAAAAATTCCTAAAATACCTCGTTCGTGAGCCACATGAATGTTCTCGATGCATTGGTTAGTCTGAACGGCATGACTAACCACTCATACAAGCCCTTATTTTTCTTGAATGATATCTCCCATTTACATCCTTCTCTAATCTAGATTTTGTGATATCCACTCTTTAAATATATCTTTTTGAAGTACTCAACTCCACTCAAGAAACCCATAATGTCATCCATCCTTGGAAAGAGAAACCTATACTTTCTAGTAATCTTATTGATAGCCTAAGAATTTGTACACATCCTCCATTTTCCATTTTTCTTTAGTTCTATTATTGGTGTTAAAAAACATGGGCTCAAAATCTCTTGAATCAAACCCTTCTATAATAATGCTTGCACTTGTCTATTCAATTCTTCACTCTTTGTTAGAGTCATCCTATGGGCTCCCTTATTCAAAAAATTGGCTCTAGGAATCAAGTTCATTTAAAGACTAATATTTCTTATTGGTGGCAATCTATCATGTATATTATCTGATACAATATCCTAAAAATCATCCAACAAATATACAACTTCCACATGTACATCCTCTACTTCCTCTTTATCTAGTTTTGGAATTAAAGAAATACACATATGTTCATGCTTCATTCCTTCCATAAACTTCCTTCCATCAACTAAACTTATTGTTACATTACTATATACCTTTTCCTCTATTTCCCTCATTGGATTCAACTTGTGTTAAGACTCTATCCTTTGTCAAAGAAAAGGTATTTGCATACGCATCATGTACTATATGGAGATCAAATTTCCATGGTCTTCCTAACAACAAATGAAAAACATCTATAGACATAATATCACATAATATCTCATCATGATAGTTTCCAACTTTGAAGTTTACCCGACTTTATTCATTGACCAAAGCCTTATGATTCTTCTAAAACCAAATAATTTGGTTGGGATTCAAATGCTTTCTTCTCTCTAACTTAAATTTACCAATCATTTCCTCTTAAACAAGGTTATCAGTACTACCACTATCAACAATGACATTGCATACTTTATCACTACACTTAAACCTTGTGCGAAACAAATTCTTCCTTTTCTCAAGTTCCTTCTCATCATTTAGAAAGAGTGTTTTGGTGACAAGGACCTCTCCCATTTCAACATCTTCAAAATGTGATTATTTGAAATCTTCATCTACATGTGTAGCTTGTACATTTGTCGTGATTTGAACTTCTATTTTTATCCCTTTATGGTTATGACACTCATAAGATCTATGTCGTTATTTTTCATAATTGAAACACATCCTATGAAAACCTCCACTTCCTGGTCCTTGCCCTCTTCCTCTTCCTCTCTGATCTCTATTCTTTTGGTTGGAAGGATGATACGATTTATTTCCCCTTTGATTATGCCTGCTACTTGAGTGATCATTCTTCTTCTAATATACATTTTGGCCTCCATAAGACCGTCCACTAGGATTTCAATCATGACCTCTTCCACTTTTCTTTCTCTCAAACTTCTTATTCAATTTTTCTTCTACCTTTAAATAAAATTGATACGCATCTTCTATGGTAGACATTCTTACCATTATCAACTCTTCTTGAATACTTTGCCTCAACCCATTTATGTAATAGGAAACCTTCTACTTGTTAGCTTCAGAATGACCTATTCTGATAAGGACTTAATAGAACTCTTGTGTATACTCTTGGAAAAAAATTTCTTCTTTCTTTAACCCTTGCATTTTATTTAGAAAATCAAGCTCATATTCAATAGGAATGAATAGTCTCTTTAGTTTGTCCATTATCCAATCTCACTTGATTATCTTCTCCTTCCCTCTTCTATTTATCTCTAGGTAAACCTCTTTCCACAAAATTTTTGCATGACCTTTCAGATTGGCCTTTGCAAATCTGACCCTCTTAGTATGTTCTATTTCCTCAAATTCAAAGTACTCCATCTCATTAATCTAATAAATCAACTCTTTTGGATTAAGATTTCCAGAAAATGTAGAAGCTTTAATCTTTGGTCTCTTTTCAATCTTGGAAATAGCCCTCAAAAACTAGCTTCATGAGGATCTCTATCTATTTATCATTCTTCTTCAAACTGTCCTTCTTCTTTAGATTCATCCTCACTTGCATCTCTTACCCTAATTTTCATTCCTCTATGAAAATCCTCTTGAAGTTCTTTCACTTGTCTCTAGAGGGTTCTAAAAGCCTCTTCTGTCACAACAACAACTCTTCTACCATGATTCCTTCATGGAGGCATTTTTTGTACTTATCTCTCACATCCACAAGCACAGTCCTAGTACAAACTACCTCATATTCAGTGATTTGTCTACACACTCAGGAACTTCATCTCTGATACCAATTGATGAAGGGAAGTCCCCTTATTTTACCAAACACACACAACATAATAGGAAAATAAAATAAAATTGTAAGAGAAGATTAATGGAAAGAACATAAACACTTAATTTCCATTATCTTTAATGAAATGACATTACAATATTTAGAAAAACAACATGCTATATCCACATAGGAATTTCATTACAATAATTTGCATAACAGAGGGCCACAATCTACACTTCTAAATGGAACCCTAAAATCCCCCTTTAGCCCTATTTAAGTAGTATAATTAGCCACCTTAGAATATTCAAAAAAGTAAAATTTTCTCATTTTGGTGCCTAACGATTCAATTTACCACCTTAAGTAATTTTTCTCTCTTCCTTTTGTATTAAAACTAGAGTTTTGATAGCCCAACTTCCAAAAACCATTACTTGTAACTCTTTGAGTCGATTGGCTATTGTAATTCCATTTTTGAAATCCCACTAAGCATGCTCTACACCCTATTCTTTTGAAGTGAAAGTCAATCAATTTTTGACCCATTTTCAGAGCATCTAATGCCTTAAAAATTGAGTTCAAAGTTTTTGTACTACTCTGCCAAAATAGAAAATGCAATAACTTCAAAATGAGAACCGACCTTTCTATGAAACTTTACCAGTAGGCTTCTATATTCAAAATGAACCTCCAGGGAAGTAATTGGAATAATATGTGCTTAAATGAATAAATTAATAAAAATAGTAAACTTGCCAAAAATAGTAACCCTATCCAAAGATAGCTCTTATTCAAAACTAGACAATATTTTTGGGTGATGCAAGATTGCTCTTACACCCTAGATGCTCCTGCATCAAAATTATCCAGAACGTAACAATAAATTACAATATACTAGTAGAGAAATCTTCATATAGGAGTATCATAAATAGATATACAAACGTAACATAAAATTATCAAACTCTTATACATGGCCACTCTCTCATGTACCAATTATATAGGAGATACATATAAGAAAGCATAAAATTGTATTAAAATGTCATGGGCTAGAAACGGCCATAAAGTGACACCCATCATATCTCCAACCTAAAATGTCCTATGATGTGTTAAAATAATCATAAACATGTGTAACTCCCCTTTACATATTATTTATGTATTTAACATTTTTAAAATTTTCTATTTCACGAGACCCAACTTTCAAAGGTCATCACTTATGAACTAGGTGTCTAATTGACAAACAATTTGTTTCTATCAAGATATAACCAATAAAATTAGTTATGGATACTTTTAGGCCATTTAGAAATCATCAATGAGTTCATAATTAAACTTATCAAATTTCTTTGGCAACTTCAAAAATAAAAACTTTAACATCTTGAAATCTAGGCTCGATCTTGGTACAAAACTTTACTAGCATCCTATATAGCCTATTTGAATCTTTGGAAAATGTTAACTAGGAAAGTCTAGGCTCAAATGTAAACATATTGTAAATAGTAAGAATATGTAAATGAATATTTGAGGCACTTTTTCCTAACAATGTTCTTCTCAACTTAAGACAACATGATTTTAAAGACCTTCAAGATTCCATTGTTGTATTAGGATATTTTTCTAATGCTTCTCAAAATCATTCATGATTTTAAAGACCTTTAAGATTACATTGTTGTACTAGGATTTTTTTCTAACACATCTCAAAATCATTCTTTGAATTTTAAATAAGATTCTTGGGAGAAGTATTTGAATTACGTTAATGAGATATCTCAAAAGAAGAAAAAACATATGTAGAGGGGAAAAATAAGAAATGCAGAACATTGTGAAGGGATATTATAACTTGTGACATAGCTTGTGATGTTTTCAATACATTAAAAAAGACTTCGAAATTCCCTTTAGGGTCTAAGAAATAGGATAAAAAAGGATTTGGAGCTGATACCTCATTTTATTATTATCAAGATGGTACCAAATTATTGTAAAGTTTTCCATGAAGTTAATGACAAAGAACATTTCAAGTTGAAAAATAGTTTAAAGAAGCATTTGATAAGAAGAAATTTAGTGGAATTAAAAATTTAAGTTTTTCTAGTCAAGTACATTCACATTTCTTATACATATTATGTGAGTCATGTATTGGGCCCTTTCAGAGGTATTGCTACCTTGTTAAATCTGATAATAATTAATGGCATAAAAGACCATCTTTGTAGAAATATCTTAATGACCATAATGAAAGATCTAATTGCATCATAATATGAATTAAAAATAACAAAATATCCAAAATAAAAATTAGGAGAATAAATAAATATGATAAGACTATTATATAAAAATCGAATGATACTGTTGATATTTTTGTTTCCTTCCATGAAGAAACTCTTTTAGATCCTAATCCAAAAAATTTTATGGTTAGATAAAATTCTTGGTTTTATTATTAATGTGACAAATAATCAAAGATATAAAGGAATTAATTAAACCTATTTCTCTTCAATAATTTAAAGGTGTAGTGTTATCTTTCTGTGCATTTAAGGCCACTAGACGTAGTGGGTTTTGTCAAACATTTTTTGTAATATTGATTGGATATCACTAATATTAATATTCTTAATGTTATTGAATATTTTTAAAATCAAGATACTTCTTCATCCAGTGAATTACACATTTATAACTCTTATCTCAATCATAGAGGATGCTTACTTGGTGCAAGACTACAAATCTATAAGTTTATGTGATAGAGTGTATAAACTATTCCTAAAATGTTGGTTAATAGACTAATAGTTGTTATGAATAAGATTCAGTATAATAACCAAATAGGATTGCATTTATTAAAAAAAAAAAAGTTTTAGATGCTTCCTAAACCACTCATGAAAAATTATTTTATTGGGTTAAGTAAGAATCTAGGGATTACTTTATTTAGCTAGATATTTCAAAGTCCTATGATAGATTTTCTTGGTATTTTCTTATTGGTGTTCTAAAAAAGTATGTATTCAAAGGTATAATCCTCAACTTAATCAAAGCTTGTAATACTAATCCTAAATACTCTAATTTAGTCAATGGTGTTCTTTTAGAATAATTCTCTTGTGGGAAATAGCTTGGAAAATGTTACTTCCTTACCAATTGATGGGGAGGTTAGGATAGACTAGCTATTCTATGCTCTCTGATGCTCAATTTGGATCCCAGTGTACTCCTGACACCTACTATGGTCTATAGGATTCCCATTCACTCTAGGATCCCTTGACCTAGCCCAACCTGACCACCAAGTTTGGTTTAGTCTTCTTGCAACCTTGTAAGCACATCTTCCTAGCACCATTCCCTTACTTAGATTATAAGGGTTTTCAAGGCTCAAATACCTTTCCAAGCTCTGACAAGGTTAGTGATGAGTTTCAAGGTGTTTTTAGGTCATGTGAAGCAACTAAAAAGTGTTGGTGAAGATGGGTTGATACCCGCTTGCATAGTTCCTTCACAAATCAGGGCTATAAGGAAGAGCCCCAATTAGGCCTCCTCTCGGATTTGTAGGACTTTTGGCCCTTTCCTTCCACAGAACCAAAGCTTAAGTATTGAATGAAGCCCCACTCAAATGAACATTCCTCAAGGATTTTTGAGGTTTTGGGTCCCCAACTAGCCGTACAATGCCTCCACCAGATTTGAGGGTTTCTAGGGCTTTTTAGACCTCTCAGAGTCACAGGGCTTCTTTGCTCCCATCAACACCCTTATTGGATTGTTCAAGCTCTCTCCTTCAGATCCAAGGACCTTCATACATGTCCCTTGTCTCCCTCAAAAGGGCTAACCTTGAAACTCACACCCTTGTCTTCAAGAGCTTCATCTTTGCTGACCACACCTAGCTAGGCACTGCTTAAGCTCGCCTAGGGCTTGGTCAAAGAATTGCTTGCACTTTCTTCCTAGGGCCCTACTAACACATATTTATAGGGTAGGGACTATACTACTGAAATTAAAAAGAACCATGGTGTTGCCACGGTGGGAATAGGAGTTACAGGCCCTACATCATAAGCCTCTCCAAACTGGGCAGAGGACTGATAGATGCAAAGTAATGAACAAACACACACCAAAACTTGAAAGAACTACTCTAAAAACACACAAATGAAAGATTAAACACTATTAACAATATTCCATGCAAAGATTTCACAAAATTCCTTCTATTCACTTCCAATCATGCCAAATAGCAGTGACTGTCACACATTTTCATCGTTACAGACTGGTTTTCCATACAGTAGTTGTACATAATTAATGCCAACCCTTGCATTAGGGTTCCTCATGTCATTTATAGTCTTATCCTCAGGATTAGTGTTTGGTTAGGGTTTTTAACCACTTAGGCAAGGTTAGAAACAACACAAGCAACTTTTGAAAAGTTTCTAGCAACTTTTGAGCAACTTTTTCTTGCTCGAGCAACTTTTACTCACACACCACCAAAGACCATTTCTAAGTCTAGCCAAGGCACACTTGTGCTCAAACCTTGCCCAAATTCCTATCCTAAGACTTTTACTAACATAGTCAAATAGTGACCTTAGGATGACATCATGCCCTGAGTCATTGTACCACTTTCACATGGAAAACCAACTGAAACTCTAGGACCTATCCTAGGCCTAGACACACCAAGTGAGCTTAGCTCTTATTCTACTTACAAACTTCATTGAAGAAGTGTTTCTCACAACAAAATTGGATGGTGGGAGCCCTTAGAAGGGTCTCCTGCACCACCAATTTATTATTGTTGTAGAAGTTGTAGGAAGGACCTTTTAGAAGAAGATTTATCCTAAAATGCTTAAGAGTATTAAAGTTTCCTTTGGTTTTCCTCCTCATTCTCAAGAGACATTTTTGGATGTACTATGCTCTTTGAGGAAGCAGTAGTTAAATAAAGGTATTGAATTTATTTTTGGAGGATTATTATAGGTCTTCAAAAAATATATTAATTAAAATAAAATAATGCTTTATTTCTTTGATTTGAACCAACTAATTAAAGCTAGTGTCATAAGGATTAGAGGGTACCAAGCTATTGTTCTTCTAGCCAATTTTCTTAGGCATCCTTTTATTTCTAAAAAACCTACCAATAATTAGTAGAATCACATTTTTAAAGGTTCAAATACAAGCTATCAAAGAGGAAAAACTAAAGTCCTTAGTCAACTTGGGAAACCTAACCTTCTTAAGACCTCATTGCAAAATATACCTATTTATTAAATTTATCTCTTTTAAATCTCATCCTTCATTGTTGAGAAAATTGAATAAATTTCTAACAAAATTTCTTTGGACTAGTACAAAAGATAGCTCGAGATAATCCATTATAAGATGGGATAAGGTTTGGATTCCATAAATATTTGGCCACTTAGATGTCAATAGGTTATGTTAGCCCATTTTCATGTCAATGCAAAAAACCCTTAGAAAATGGTCTGCACCTGCAAAAAATTTCATGATCTCATCTATTTTTCCTAGGTCTCTGCAATTATTTTGGTCTCTACTTTGAAACCTTTGCAAAAATTCAAATTTCTAGCCATTGGTAAGAAATGCCCTGGCCTTGTTCTAATTTGTCTTTACCTTTTCGGGTCACTTAAGTTGTGTTAAATGCATGTGCACATTTCTTTCCCGGCTTGTTGCTTATTCATTTAATCCTTGGGTGGTTAGTCTTTTTGTTCGGTGATTTAGAGAATGCATGTTTGTCGCTAGTTCACTTGGTTTCCCGGCGGTTATCTTTTTCTTCCAGCGATTGGGCAAACACAGTGTTCGCGTATTCTCTTATTTTTGGGTGGTTTTCTCTTAACAGTTTGCGATTTGGCATGGCAACTTCCTTTCCTTTGGTCGCATGTTCACATTATTTCCTGGGCCCGGTCTTCTGACAACATCTTGATCTAACAGTGGTCATATGTTCTCATGAGATGTGTCAGATCTATGTGCTTTTGCGATGACCGTTGATTTTCTTTATGACACAACGCTTCAAACAAGTGGGTCCAAAGTGACACGTATGCACAGATGGTGGCATCTTATTGGTCTATGTATCAACATGTTGGTAGTTTTCAGTGGGACCTAGTTTTCAAATGCATCAGAGGGTCCTGACAGTGTCATAAAATCAACGACGAGTGCATGATCTTATGGGATCTATTAGAGGCTTCAGATCATGCACCGTCTGTCAATTCAACCTTTTTTAGAGGGGATAAAGTGCGGGTGGTCCACATGCTAGGTGTGCTGATTTGTTGTTATCTGATTGGTCCACGTAGAGTGACTGGGCATCTTGTCAGTGGGGCCAGGTATTTCGAGGCTCAATGGGTTCTGACAACGATAGAGCATTAATGGTCGGTGTGTAATCTGATGGGTTTTTTCTGACACTTGTGATCTTAAGACCATCGTTGATTTCATTTCCTGTCAGAGGGTTGTCAGAGCGGGGTAAGATTCTTCATCCGACGATTGTCTCATGATGTGGAAGAATCTTGGAGGTCTATGCGAAGATGAGACAACCGTCGATCTTCTTGTGCGGGCCCATTAAAATTGCCTCAGTCTTTTGGTGGTCCTAATAAAATGCTTAGCAGTTTTGGAAAATCTCAAAGGGGTTTTCTCATTCACGTAATAAAATGGTGGTGTTCCAAATCAGCTGGCGACTTGGTGAACAGTGTTTGCGCAATCGCTAAAAGTTCTAGCGGAGGTAAAAGGTATTCTGTGACCCGGTGAAAGTCTTTAGTTGCCGATTTTCCAAAAATTGATTAAAGGGTAAAGGTTTGCCAGAAATGGTAGGACCGTCTGATGATTCATCGCTGAGGTGTCATGTTCTTATTCATTGAGTTGGAGGATGATAAGGATCTTGTCAGTGGGGCCTGTAGAGAGGGTTTTTCAATCAACAGTCGGTGCATGATCTTAAGGAATATTCCTACCCCATGAGATCATGTGCCATCCGTTGATCTCACATCTTACTTGGATGTGTCAGTGGGTCCTGTGTCAGGGGTGACCAAGCAATTTCAGTGAATGGTGTAGTGACAAATGGTATAAAGCGGGCCCAGTTGGGATAAATTTTTGGTGGTCCGATAAATTTTCAAAGGCTTCACTTGTTCGCAAAGAAAGATGACAGTTCTCTAAATGTTCTAGCGGTTCAGCGAACAAGCGTTCACATAATTGCTAAACTATCTGGCGGAGACGTAAAGTATCCCGCGACTTGGCAAAAACCTTAAGTCGCCAGTTCGCTAAATGTGACTGGGGTTATATTAAAAAGTAAATCATAAAGCCCGCGAGATAGAAAGATTGGATGGTCACGATATAAAGTTGATCTCAGTTTGAATGTCGACCGCTGATTTGCTGCTTGAGCCATAAAGTAACTGTTGCAGTTTGAATTCAAATTTCTAGAGGGTTTCCAGCGACAGAAAGGACTAGTTTTTAATGCTTTCACGGCCGGATTTGATTAGTTTGGTGGTGCCAATTGTTGCAGTGTGGTCCAACGAGTATGATGATTGATTGCAGGGAGTTTTATGCCGTGGGGAGAATGAATAACAATGCTTGAGGTGTGTTACAGGAGTCAAATCAGATGAATTTGTAGGAATTTCTTGATCTTCAGTACATTTCCAGAGAATTTACCATAAGTGAAGATTGTATTTTGGATCTGATTGCTCAGGGTTGCTTGGTTTTCCCTCCCAATGTATTAATTTTTGATCTGTTTGAACTATTTGGTGGGTGGAAACCCTAACCCTTACCCTAGTTACCCGTAGCTTATTGCATCCTAAATTGTTTAGGATTCCAAGGTAACCAGTGGTATTTAGTGTGGAATTTTTGATTTTGTAGGGGTTCCAGTTTCAAAGTCCAAACTCAGTCCCAAATTTCTGGTCCCAGGGTTTTGTAATAGTTTTTGACTCAGTGTTTGTTAATGAAGGAAGAAAGTTGCAGGTCTAAGCTGTAGTTTGCAAGTAGGGTGCTTTGTGGTTCATTATATACACATAAGGAATTCATCATACTTAATACAATTATCTAGTTCTTATCTCTCTTTTGTGTCAAGTCAAGTAAGCTTTGAGTTTTCTGGCTCATTACATATTGTTTGTATGTATGTATCTTCATTCTTGAGTTCTAATCTAGGATAGGATTAAATTATACTCTAGGTGGGATATGAGTTTGCCCCTTGTCTATGTAAGGATGTTTTGTAAGTAGTAAATATTAGGATAAATGTATTTATGGCTATGAATTCTTGGATATTTTCAAGATTGTGTGTCTTTGTGTCTAAGGACTCTTGCCCAATCGATGAGGCACTGGCCTAAATGAGTATTCCTCTTGTTAACATATACTGGTTGAAGTTATTGCATCCCAAAAATATTGAAATCAATAACCTTTTAAGCTTTAAGTAGTTGGTTGTGTGGTTTTGTTACCGTATAGTAATGGAGAGTCAATGAATGTGGGGTTATCATTTAGCACTTTCTTACTATCAATCTGTTGTCTAGACCCAATCTTTGGTGTGTGAAGTATATTTTTCATTGGGTTAGGTGCAACCGCCTTGGTTTTGCAGAGCCAAAAGTGAAGAGGGAAATCTTGTCCCTATAGTTGGTCCAGTTACCCTAAGATCCTCATACATTTTGGAACTAACCACTCCTAAAATCTATCTGAGGGTATATTGGCAGCCTAAGAGCATAAGCGTCCATTTTGAACACCAACAGGTTAGAATTTTTTAGAAAAGCCCTCATTACTTAAATAGCTAGAATTTCTTTTAGGTATTAAGGATTGGGTTACTATTTTGGAAGATGAATATTTCATAAATTAGGATTAATGGTGTCTCTTTATGGAACTAATTGTCTTTGTGGGTATGTTATTTTGAATAATTTATTGAAGGTTGGAAATATAACTAAACAAGGAATTTTTAGAGGATTTGGTCACACCATGGAAACATAATTTTGGGAGTATTTGTGAAATAATGGCCATGCTCTTTCTTACTTAAATGATTTGAATCACATCCAAGATATACTTATAATATTGAATAATAGAAAGCTTCAAGGTATATTTAGTGGGATGGGGATACGTGAAGATAAAATATTTTTTGGAATAGCTGATGGGGTATACAGTTAATAGGGGAGATGAAAACAAGGATGAGTTGAACTACTCAATTATAATAATAAAAAATTGGAGACTGATTATTCTATTTTAAAGAAGGAAAGGATGAATCGATTTAGACTAAAATTACCACTAGAATATTATTGTTATTGTCTCTAGTCTTTTTGACTGGAAATAGGTGTGCAAATATAGACATATTCCTAAGGTTAACTACTTTTGGTTGACTATTATTAATAATCATATTATTATTATTTTATTAAAGATAAAATAGTTTTATAGGGACCAAAAAATCAAGTCACAAATACATCATAAAATATAAGAAGATCTAGTCATCAACCAATAACCAAATAAATGTTAAACATATGCTTTCCAAAAGACCAAAAATAGGGGAACAACGCCCAATTTTTTTTAATAGAGTCTTAACTAGTTCTTCATTCTTATGAATCAAATGCTCATTAGCATTTCTATCAATTGGAGTACCACCATTATCATTTCTTTTAAGTCTGGTTGTAGCCCCAGGAATAGTGCCTTTGTCCATAT
Organism: Chamaecyparis obtusa; assembly: GCA_027943335.1. Classification (NCBI taxonomy): domain Eukaryota; kingdom Viridiplantae; phylum Streptophyta; class Pinopsida; order Cupressales; family Cupressaceae; genus Chamaecyparis; species Chamaecyparis obtusa. The sequence continues at coordinate 845,526 of BSBK01003401.1, forward strand.
TCTCAATCACAGGAATCACTTCAACAACAAAACTTGAATCCTTATGATGAACTATTTTAATCAGCTTGATGCTAGCTAAAGGTGAACAAGGAGATCATTTAGACATGGATTGAAGAGCCTCTTCTTTCTTATTTAGATTCATCACACCTTCAACAAAATTATCCATGGAAGTCTTACTTACAACTACCATTTCTTTTATTTTTTCCTAGATATTGTTCATGGCATCAACACGTCTATTTATACATTTCTCATGATCTTCCTTGAGATCCCTAATACCTTTGGAAAGGGTTTGTGTTCTTAGAGGGGGGAGTGAATCAATTATCTACTAATCTTTGATACTTTGAAACTAATTCCACATGCATACCATAAGTATAAATTTCAATATTGAAATGTATCTAACATTCTAATCACATCCATCAAATGAAACACATAACACATAAATTTGGTAACCCAAAAATCCTTGAAAGGTAAAAATGGGGTGGGGATGACACCCAAAAATATTCACTACTATAGTATTAAAGTGTGCTTGTTAGGGATATAATGTTTGATCACTTCAGATGATCTACCCGGTGAGGGGTCTGCCTTGTTAAGAGCTTAAAAACTTATACAATCTACCCCAATTAAAGGATTTGAAACTTAGAGCTAAGCAAGCACTCGATTAAGAGATTTATAAAGTCTTTTGAGGACCACTCTATTAAGAGATTTAGCCTAATTCACCTACTAAAATGTATCAATACTCGATCCTTTGGTTTGCACTATAAATGCTGATAACAAATCTTCTCCTTCTAATACTTGTTTGATCTCCAAAATAAAATATAGCTATGTTCTATCCTTCACTGCTCTACTCAGTCACTCTGTTTGATCTCTACCTCTAACAATCAAAACACTGCTTTGCTCTACCTACAAGAGATCTTCTCCATTCCTCTTCATTCTTACTATGTTTAGGGTTTTGATATCTCCTTATATAAACATCTGATCAATCTTCTAGATCAAGATAAATGATCTAGATTCATTACTTATGCCACTTAAGCATTCCCTTTTTATGATAGGTTACATGCCTTGCTTAGGGATTAATAATAATTACAAAGCATAATTATCTCCTTAATTTACTCAACAACCATTAAATCTTGCATAAAAGTCAACCAAAATGGTTTACCTTGGTGTTTGTGCCATAACAAACACATATGTCAAAACTGGCTTGCTCGACATATGAAGTCTTTGATGCTCGGTCAAAACTATTCTTCATATAATGGTGCTCGGTACTGACTCTTCTATAAAACTTAGCATAAACTTCTCAGTAAATACTGAAGTACTTAGCGACATTTGACTTGCTTGATAGTAACTACTACTTGGTAACTATACAAGTTTATACATGACTCAACCTTAATAAGATGGCTCGGTTGCAGTGATGACTGACCAACATTTCCTAGAAAATGACTAAGTGTTAGACACTAATAGATAACATAACATAGGGATCAACAATCTCCCCCTTTGACATTAGTGGCAAAAACACTTTGTCATGACTTTTACATTGTATAACCAAAACTAGTACTTAGTAGTTCAGTACTCCTCCTAAGACTTTGACTCGGTCTTCAAAACTATTTTACATACATACATGACTATTGACATATACTGAATATACATTTACATTATAAAACAATATGTCATACCTTTCTATTGTATATCTCTTCTTTAGTGATAATTGTATATACATTCCTCACTATATCATGAGTGATGTACTATTTCCCCCTTGTTTTTGTCAATTGAAGTTGCTGGGGTGTAGGGGTAAGAAAATACTTGTCCAAAAATGGTTTGTGGAGCAGCAAAATCATTTCTAAGGAATTATCCCATCTGGATCTTACAGACTCCAAAACCTATATCTTAATCTCTAGTTGAGCTGCTAGATCAACCAAACTCTCAGCAATAGAGGGAAGATGATCTCTTTGTACTAAATCCTTTACTGACGCCAATTCTCTCTACATAACCTCTAGATGAGATGTTAACATTGTTTGTATGGAGATTAGTTTGGATCTTATTCTCCCATCATTAGCTATCAACTCGGCTAATCTCCCTTATGCATGAAGTAGTCATGTGAAATGAATGGAGGTGAAGCTTGCATCCATGCTCAGTGAATGAATAGTATACTTCAAGTCTAATTGTAGTTTATCAATCAAATCTTAATGATCCTTAGTGAATGTTTCTACATTGCATAATTTCTTGTACAAAGAATTAATATTTTGTACAACCTCTTCTAAGTTAATCACTAAGTCAGAAATTTTTACCTGTTTGATTGCTATCTCATTTGAGACCCTTTCAAGTACATTTGTCTCAAGCTTTCTTTCTGACCATTGCATGAGCTTTTCATTAGCTTCACTTTCATCACTGTTCACCTTCTTTACAATATGAACCAATTGTTCCAGAATAGGTGACATCTCATTCACATTATCCATTACAAAAGTGTCTACAAATATACTTTTTATTTCATGGAGTACCTTCTTTTGCCGATGTTATCTCCTTAATTCTTCTTTCTTGCTCTTCTTCTTCAAGAGATCTTGCAATATTTCCATTTGCTCATATGTCAAGTTATCAGTGTCCCACTTCGGAATCACTACAACTTCATCAAGTGTTGCCTGTGTGGCAGGAGACTTCTCCTTTTTTCTTGTGAACTTTCTTCTTTGGTGTATTGCCACTCAACATCTGTAGTAAGGCTTGGATAGCCTCTTGCTCCTTAGGCTCTGGATGCTCCTTAGTTGTTCTCTCCTCATTCTTCTTCTCTTCCTCCATATGAGGTCCTAATATCATTGTTACATATTTATCTACTTGATCTTTTAAAATATCCTCTCCTTTTCCTTTATTAGCTTCCTCGACACGTGCATTATTTGCTGTTGTTTTTGGCTTGTCCCATTATTTGACACTTGAACTTTGTGAGACTTTCTGCTCAACTATGACTGTGTGGGAGCTAAATGGTTCAATGTCAATAATTGATGTACCCTCAATCCTTGTATAATCATGTACCTAGATGAGAACATGATTGGTGCTTGGTAGAAAGGGATATGAGGCTACCTCCTTAAGGATTTGGCTTTTTATTTCTTCCTCAGTTAAGGCATTGATGTTTACTTGTGTGTCCTAAGAGATATCCTCAACAATGATCACATACTATTATGCACTCACTTCTACCTTCTGTCTTTCCTCTACCTAAAGATTCTAATGCTCAACTACATCTTATTTATTATCTAGTTCTACTTGGCTGGATGTACCTTCACCTTGTTGTGCACTCTTATCAATTATTAACCCAAAAATTATCTTCCACATCCTTTTGCTCTAGGTAACAACTTCTTCAATATTTTTTCTTCAAAATGGAATAATCTCTTATCTTAGGTATAAATCTATTTTTGTGCTATGCCATGAACTTTGTACATAGAATTTCTAACATAGCCTCTTCAATCTTATCCTTATCATCTTTTCTTAACCTTTCAAATTTGATAAATTTGAATCCTACTAATCCTTCTATGCTTTTGATATTTTGGCATATTTCATCCACACTAGTTGGCTGTCTATGTGACGCCACTTTCATTTTTTTATTATCATCCATGTCGGTCATTTCTTCATCATCATCATCTTTCTGCAATACTAATTTCCTTCTCAGCTTCTTCTTAGGATGACTAGGCACAACTCTAGTTTGTACTTGTTTCCTTTTACTCAACTCTTCCCCTTTTGTTTTCTTTGCTAACATTTTTCTTTGGGGCTCGACAGTTGTGGCAGTTGAAGCTTCCCTGGTTCTTGGTCTCAATGTTGTAAGAGGAGTAGGCTTTTGTTTCTATACCTTCCTTTTACTGGGTTTGGAAATTAATACCCCCTTTCCCTTCTTTTGAATTTCAATTTCATCCTCTTCACTTCCTTCAGATTCGCTAGCTTGATCTTCACCTTGACCTTGTGTAATTTGAAGAGGTGCATTCTCCTCTTCTTCTTCACCTAGTATATTTTCTATATTCTTGACTATTTTCTTCCTTTTCCTCTCTAGGGTTGTAGACTTTAACCCCATAGAGATTTTGGACTTAGCTTCTTCATGATTACCAAAAGGTTTAGCCTTCCTATCAATCTCCCCAACAAGTAAAGCAATTATTACTACTGATGTCTCAACTACATTGACCTCATAAGGCATTGGCCTTAGCCATGCTACCCTAGGCATAATATCTTGAACATAGGTATTGTCGGTATCCACTAGAAAGCATATGTCATTGTAGTGTTTTTCTACTAGGGATACAAGAATTCTACTTCTCTTCCTCATCTTCTTCTTGAATTCAACAAAATAACTTTCCATAACACTATCAAAATTATCACTTAACTATTGAATGAACTCATTGACTTGTTGGGTTATAGGTTGGTCCTAACTCCATACTACATCTCCTATAGTAGGAAAACTATTTTGTACATAGAAGAATAAACAAACAATCAGGGAACTGAACTTACACATTGAGTTTTTAGCTTTCATGATTGATGTTAGGTTCTCGACAAGTTGAGTCAACTACAGCTTGACAAGATCTTAAGTATGATCTTTCTTCACCATCTTCCACGCATGATCTACTACAATGCAGGGAACACTATCCATCCTGTTTGACTAATAATATTTGTGAGATATAACTCTCACTACAAAATCTATCTCTGGATCTATAGTCATAAAGATCGTCATTCCTCTTTTGTTCCATACTACCAATGGAAGGTAGAAGACAAAATTTGAAAGTTTCCCCAAAGCTTAGACAAATCAGATAAATGCACTCTTTATCAGTCTTTTTCTTTCCACATCTGTGTAACAAAGATCTATGCTGTTTGAATTGCATCAGAAAGTCCTCAATAGAGGGAAAATAATCAGGTACAAGGGAGGTGGGTTTTGCCTCAGTCTGAAGTGCTCTGAAATCATTGATGATACCAAATAAGGTCTCAAATTTAGTCCACATCTCTTGAGGGGTATTACACCCATCAAAATAAAATTGCAAGCTATCTGATACCTATAAATAAATTAACCCTATATCCTCATCCATCTTGTTTATGTGTTGCATGACCTCAAAGGTCCTAGTGAATAATGGCTACACTGCATCTAAACAAGACCACAACCCTTTTGAATGGAGAAGCCATTCCATCAGGGTTTTCCATGTGTGATAATTATGTAGGGTCAAAATTTTTAGACAAGAAGAGCTCTCAGCCATATTTTTTAGAAGGGGTTTTGTTTTGATGAATATCTGGTTTACTGAAGTAAATGATAGAAACAAGAAAAAATAAACCCCCACAATCCAAAAAACTAAACCCCTAAGGCTAGAATAATTTTCTTTAACAAGAAAAAAGAAGAAAGACTTTAGATCAGAATCATGTGTACCTTGAAAAAATTCTAATGAAACTAGAAAGAGATTTGGATTGTGCTCGAGAAGATCTTTCCAACGCTTCTTCCAGGTAAACAAATGGAGCTAATTTAAGCAAGCTAGGCCCCCCAAAATGCAGAAATGATCATCTATCTTTGAAAGCATAAGAAGCAAGCTATATGGAGGAAAAATCTAGATTAAATTGCATGAGAACGTCGGGCTTGGAACTAGCTTTACAACAATATCTTGTTTGCTGAAAAACGATGTCTGGAGCTTAAGGTATGCCAATTTTAGTGCAAGGGCCTCAAAAAACATCCCCCCCAACCAAAAAAAAAATTAAAAAATTGTTAGAGGGCTAGTTGCTAGCCCTTGGGCCTTAGCAGTGTTAGGAATGAATGCTAGATGTTGGTAGTCATTCTATAGCAGTTGATGTTGCATTCATGACTATGATTGTCATTGATGTCAACACAGTGATCTTATGGAGACTAGCAGAGAAGCAGACAATGTTTTGATTAGCGCACATGGGATATTGTAGTTAGAGCTATGCGATGTTGAGGTTATACTTTTTGATATGTTATATGTCTATGGTTAAGAGCGCAGATAGTAATTCATTGATTCATGAAAGTTATGAGCATTTTGGTAAAAGCAGTATTCAGGCAGTGTTCCTGAGTAGTGGTTTGTGGAAATCGGATGATATCTCCTAATCGGGATGGAATCTAGTTTTGCGCAGTTAAGGGAAGTTTGAGATACATTCATGGTGACATGGCTCATAGCGCAAAATTTGAGGTCGCACGAGTGAAGAGATATTGCACTTGGAAGCCAACAATTTTGGTGTAATTTTGATGTAGCGTATGGAAACTTTTATTTTGTAATTGTGTGCCGACTCATTTGTAATTATTTGAGTGTGGTATAAAGGAAGGAATGTTTTTCCTTATTGTATGTGATATAGTTGTAATGTGAAAGAAGTGTGAGCATGGTTTGGTTGCATGCAAATGTAAGCATGAAGTGAAGAAAAGAGCCTAAGAGATTGTGAAAGTGAAATTATGAAGGAAGACATGTGAAGTACAGAGATCTGGAATTGAGATTTGGTGTAGTAGTGAGTGCGGTTTGGCACAGTAAGAAGGTAAAATATTTCATATTATTTTTCTAAATAATATTAAATTTATTTGGACAGTGTGTTCAGTAATCTTACCCTGAAGCTGTTTGGGCAATGGGTCCTTCTGTCTTCCATAACTCTTAACAAGGTTAGAATCTTTTAACAGGGATTCAAAATCTCCTAACAGGGATTTATATGTACTGAATGTATTTCATAAGACTCCTAACAGAGTCCATCCTCTCACAAGGAATATTCATATTAGTGCATCTTTTGTGGGCATCATTCCCACTGGGGTTTACTCTTTGATCAAGAGGTTCCCTAGTCAACATATCTTGTGTTATTGTATCATTGTGTATGAATATATTTGTATGGTTAGTAATTGCATTGCTTACATGGTTAAATGCTGTTGAAGATGTTAGAGGTTATAATTATCTGATAACTGATTCACCCTCCCCTCTCAGTTATCTTGGTGGACTTTACTTTCTAACAATTGGTATCAGAGTAGCAGGTCCTTGAAAGGAAAGTTTAACAGCTTAAGGAGATCCATGGTGTATTTTAGGAAAGAAAGCCCTAAGTTTGATGGAATAAATTTTGATAGCTAGAAGGAAAAGATGAAGACACATCTATTGTGTTTAGGACTAGGCTATTGGTTGATTACAAAGAATGATAGGACTATAATTGAAGAAGATAGTCTTGAAACAAGTTCTAAAGATGAGGTAGACCTATTTATGTGTAACATACTTGCAAGAGAAGCACTCTTGACAGCACTTCCAGAGAATGAATACAGTCAGGTAAAATATTTTAAGAAATCTAATAAAATTTGGAAAGCTTTACACTCTACTTTTGAAGCTGATGAACATGCAAAAAGAGCTAGATTACATAACTGGATATGTGCATTTGAAGATATTAGAATGATGGAAGATGAATCTATTAGAAGCTATATTGGTAGAATGTCATAAATTGTTGCAGGGATAAAATCTTGTGGAGGATCAAAGATAGAGAATGAAGTGATATGGAAAATTTTGAGGACATTGACTCCTGTATTTAAGCAGACAACACAGATGATTGAACAAGTTATACCTTGTACTAAAAATTTTACAAGAGAGACTCTTCTTCGAAGATTGGAAGTAGCAGAGATGAACCTGAGGTTATCAAGAGACTTACCTAGAATGGAGACAACATTCAGTGCTCTTAGTATTCATCCTACTTTGTCAAGAAGTACTAGTGTGAGTGGAGATTATGCCAGCAACATCAGATCTAGAAATGAAGAAGATAAGAAGATTGAAGAAGGTATTGCCTTGCTTGTGAAAAGAGAACTAGACGGTAAGAAATTTTTTAAATGTTGGACTTGTTAAGAATATGGTCATTTTGCATCTAAATGTCCTAAGAGAGTTAAGAAGTACATAAATAATTTCAAGCCTAGAAGATCTAAGGAATGTTATTATGCTAATAATGAAGATCTTGAAGCTAGTATAGAAAGAACTTTGAGTGAAAGTGATACTGAGAATAATGATGAAATAGGATTTGTAGCAATTAAAAAAGAAAATTATGAATCTGATGTTAAAGAAGAAAAAGCATTAGTTTCCCATGTTGAAAAGAAAGCTGATTGGATTATAGATAGTGGTTGTTCACATCATATGACTGGAGATATGAAGAAGTTGATAAAATTTAACAATTATGATGGAGGAATTGTTAGAGTTGGTAACAATGCACCTTGTTTGATTAAAGGTATATGATCTATTACTCTTGATGGAAAGACTAATACTGATGATGTTTACTTTGTTGATAGATTGACAGATAATCTTTTGAGTGTTGGACAATTAGTGGATAAGAGATATCAAGTTTGGTTTACTGAGAAAACTTGTGTGATAAAGGATAAAGATGGAAATCTAATTGGAACTGGATCTAGAACCATAGGTAATGTATTTCAGTTGAATCCTACTGAGATGACATGCTTGATTACTAAAATTGATGATAGTTTGTTATGGCATAGAAGGTTTTGTCATATAAAATTTGATAACATTGTGAAAGTGAGTACTACACTTGCAGTAAGGGATTTGCCTAAAATTATGAAGCCTACTAACATGATTTGCAAAGAATGTGTGATGGCTAAGCAGAAGAGAAGTTCATTTCCTAGTAAGAAGTTCACATCGGCAGAGAAGTTGGAGATTGTTCATACAGACTTGAGCGGTCCTACCAGGACTAGAGGATTCTATGGAGAAAGGTATTTTATGATTGTTGTTGATGATTTTACAAGAATGATGTGGATTACATTTTTGAAAGAAAAATCTGAAGCATTTGATAAGTTTAAGATCATTAAGAATAAAGTTGAGAATGAATCTGGAATGAAGATTAAATGTTTGAGATCTGATAGAGGTGGAGAATTTACTTCTAGAGAATTTAACACCTTTTGTGAAGTGAATGGTATTAAGAGACAGTTTTTAGCCCCTAGAACACTTGAACAAAATGGTATTGCAGAAAGAAAAAATAGGTTAATAACTGAAGCAGAAAGAGCTATGTTATTTGAGAATGACTTGGCAAAGACATTTTGGAGAGAAATAGTGAATACAATAGTATATACAATGAACATAGTACAAATCAAAGTAGACACAGATAAGACACCTTATGAATTATGATTTGGACATGCACCCTCAGTTAAGTATTTTAGAATTTTTGGAAAAAAATGTTATATAAAGAGAGATGATGATATTGGAAAGTTTGATCCTAGAAGTGATGAAGGTATTTTTCTTGGATATTCTTTAAAGAGAAAAGCATATAGATGTTACAATAAGGGAACTAAAACTATTGTTGAGAGCGCAAATGTTAAAGTTGATGAGAAGTTTAAAATTCAGGAAAGAATGCTTGATTATGAATCTGATGAAGAAGCTAATCCTCAGCCTAACATTGAAACTAATGAATTATTCTATGAGACTGACAGTGAATTGTTGAATGAGAATCATACTGCAAAAGAAACTAGAGAAGAAACTAGAGAAGAATCTAAAGAAGAATCTACAGTTGAAGCAAGATCTGTGACTATGACACTGAACAAGTATCTATCTAGACATCATCTTGTTGAACAAGTTATTGGAAGTTTGGACAGAGGAGTTATGACTAGAAATAAGGTACATTTATGTTTGATTTCTCAAATTGAACCTAAATCTACTAATGAAGCTTGTGAAGATGAACATTGGATTAATGCTATGAAAGAAGAACTAGATGAAATTGAAAAGAACAAGACATGGGAATTGGTTCCTAGACCTAAAGACAAGAATGTGATTGGAACTAAATGGGTATTCAGAAACAAGATGAATGAACAAGGAGAAGTAGTAAGAAACAAAGCAAGATTAGTATGTAAGGGATACTCACAACAAGAAGGAATTGACTATGAAGAAACCTTTGCACCAATAGCAAGACTTGAAGCAGTAAGAATGTTTTTGGCTTATGCTGCTTTTAAAAAATTCAAACTGTATTAGATGGATGTGAAGTCTACATTTCTGAATGGTGAATTGGAAGAAGAAGTCTACATTGAGAAGCCTGAAGGTTTTCCTTTGACTCAAGAAGGAGATATGGTATGTAAACTGAAGAAAACATTATATGGACTAAAGCAAGCACCTAGAACTTGGCATGCTAGATTGGATAAGTATTTGTTGAAATTGGGATTTACTAAAGGAACAACAGATAGTAATCTATAAAAAAAGAAATTTAAAATGGATTGTTAGTTATAGTTATTTTTGTTGATGACATTATCTTTGGAGGAGAAGATGAAGCTAGTGACAAATTTGCTGATGAAATGAAGACTGAATTTGAAATGAGCATGATTGGTGAGATGAAATACTTTTTGGGATTACAGATTACACAGAACAATGATGATATCTTTGTTAGCCAGACAAAGTACTTGAATGATTTGCTGAAAATATTTGGAATGGAGAACTGTAAATCAGTTAGAACACCTATGGTTACAGGACACAAACTATCAAGCAAAGATGAAACGCCAGCAATTGAGCAAAAGAAATACAGATCCATGATTGGAGGATTGTAGTACTTAACACACACTAGACTGGATATACAACATTCAATTGGAATGGTAGCAAGATTTCAAGCTGAATCTAGAGAGTCATATTATGCAGCAGTAAAGAGAATATTGAGATATTTAAGAGGCACAATGAACTATGGATTGTGGTATGAAAAATTTGATGATTTTACCCTATGTGCATATACATATGCTGATTGGGGAGGTAGTGTTGATGATAAGAAAAACACTAGTGGTGGAGCCTTTTTTCTTGGAGGAAGATTAGTTTCCTAGTTGAGCAAGAAGCAGAATTATATTTCATAGAGTACAACAGAAGAAGAATATGTAGCATCAGAAAATAATTGTAACCAGATAATTTGGATGAAGCAGATGCTAAAGGATATTGGAATTAGATTTGTTGAGCCTATTGTCATACATTGTGACAACACCAGTACAATTAGTATGTCTAAGAATCCTGTATTGCATTCTAAGACTAAGCATATAGAGATCAAGTATCATGTTGTAAGAGAGAAAGTTGTTGAGAAAGAAGTCAGACTGGAATACATAAGCACAAAGAAATAGATAGCAAACATATTTACAAAGCCTTTTCCTAATGATACATTTGAGTATCTAAGAGGTATGCTTGGGGTTATGCCCCAACCTACTTTTGAGTAATGATGCAGTTGATTGCATCTGTCCAGTGGTATATGAACCTTATCTTTTTTTGGATTGGATGTTGGTACTTCCTCTATAGGGGAGTATGTGTATTTGAGCTGAGTCATGAGGACTCTTGTGAATGTATTTTCTGAACAGTGTCTTTTGACATTGAGTTGTTGTTGACATAGTGATGAAACTTCTGTCATTGATGTCAATGGGGGAGAAGCATGCATGAAAAAAAATATGAGAAAGACAATATGAGAGGACTGAATAGGATAACGAAGCAAGATTTTATTGATGAAGAGGATTTGAAGAATTTTCAGAGCATCAGTGCAACAGTGTTGCAGTATTGGATTTTTGGAACATTGGATATTTTTCATCTATGTTGCCATCAATGCCAACAGGGGAGATTGTTAGGAATGAATGCTGGATGTTGGTAGTCATTTTGTAGCAGTTGATGTTGCATTCATGACTATGATTGTCATTGATGTCAACACAGTGATCTTCTGGAGACTAGCAGAGAAGAAAACAATGTTTTGATTAGTGCACGTGGGATATTGTAGTTGGAGCTATGCGATGTTGAGGTTATACTCTTTGATATGTTATATGTCTATGGTTAAGAGTGCAGATAGTAATTCATTGATTCATGAAAATTATGAGCATTTTGGTAAAAATAGTATTCAGGCAGTGTTCCTGAGTAGCGATTTGTGGAAATCGAATGATATCTCCTAATCGGGATGGAATCTGGTTTTGCATAGTTAAAGGGAAGTTTGAGACACATTCATGGTGACGTGGTTCACAACATGAACTTCGAGGTTGCACGAGTGAAGAGATATTGCATTTGGAAGGTAACACTTTTTGTGTAATTTTGATGTAGCATATGGAAACTTTTATTTTGTAATTGTGTGCCAACTCATTTGTAATTATTTGAGTGTGGTATAAAGGAATGAATGTTTTTCTTTATTATATGTGATATAGTTGTAATGTGAAATAAGTGTGAGCATGGTTTGGTTGCATGCGAATGTAAGCATGAAGTGAAGAAAAGATCCTAAGAGATTGTGAAAGTGAAATTATGAAGACATGCGAAGTACAGAGATCTGGAATTGAGATCTGGTGTAGCAATGAGTGCAGTTTGGCATAGTAAGAAGGTAACATATTTCATATTATTTTTCTGGATAATATTAAGGTTATTTGGACAGTGTGTTCAGTAATCTTACCCTGAAGCTATTTGGGCAGTGGGTCCTTCTATCTTCCATAACTCTTAACAGGGTTAGAATCTTTTAACAGGGATTCAAAATCTCCTAACAGGGATTTATATGTATTGAATGTATTTCATAAGACTCCTAACAGAGTCCATCCTCTCACAAGGAATATTCATATTAGTGCATATTTTGTGGACATCATTCCCACTAGGGTTTACTCTTTGATCAAGAGGTTCCCTAGTCAACATATCTTGTGTTATTATATCATTGTGTATGAATATCTTTGTATGGTTAGTAATTGCATTTCTTACATGGTTAAATGCTGTTGAAGATGTTAAAGGTTATAATTATCTGATAATTGATTCACCCCCCCCTCTTAGTTATCTTGGTGGACTTTACTTTCTAACAAGCAGTTGGTCATATGTGGAGGTCTCTATGCCTGGTGGTTACTGTAGCCACTGGTGGTTAGCACAGCCATTGGCGGTGATCATAGTCACTAGTGGTGAGTGTTGTCGTTGGCTGGTAGCGGTGGTTTGTTGGCGGTCTGCGGGATGCGTGTTGGTGGAGTGCGGGAGGCTACATATTTTTAATTTTAATTTTAAAAATCACCTCGTAAAGAGTGCAAAATTACCTTGGGGTGCGTGCACAATCGTATGGTCTTGAAACAATTTTTTTTGCCTCTCCCTGCAACTTTGTCCAAGTTGGATGTATTTTATATCGAAATAAGGGTTTTTGGGTGGTACGAGCTCAATAGTGAGTATCATTTGAGCTCAAAGTGCACCAAAACATAGAGACCCCCTAATCTCAATAAAAAATAACTAAAAAATTGCTGATCTAAACCAAGTGATCCTCTTATCTCTGATTCCTTCAAACACAAACAAGTTGTAGCAGATCGGGCTCTGATACCATGTAGAATTTGAGTAGTACAAATCCATAAAACCCGAAGATCACCTGCATACAAAAATCTATTACAAGGAGGTAGAGACAAGAAGAGGGCAAGAGTTTGACTCAAAAATATGAAGAAAAAATATCCCCAGTAATTGAATGAATAAAATATACAATGGATCAATCTTTATAAAGGAGATCAAAAACCTAGAAGGGTAAACCCTAAAAAGAAAAAGTGCATATGATAACTAATTTAATTATTACATGATTAATGCATGCAAGTTTATATTTAAGACAACTAATGCATGAGTGTTTTAAATTTAACACAACTAATGCAAGCATGTTTTAAATATAAACGACTAATGCAAAAAAAATTAAGTGACATCTTAAGAAGGGAGTAAAGTTAATTTAATTAACACAATTAAATTAATACTTTACTGTAACACATTTTGAGCATAATAATAGGTCCTTGACCTTGTCTTTCCACTTGGGGGGCAAGGTTCCTCTCTTTCATTTAATCTTTTTCAAAGGATCCATCTTTTCCTTTATGAATGTGTTTCTTTTACAATGGCATATCATTTTTTGCATTGAATTCTTTGTTATACAAAAATTATATCATATTGGTTGAAAATATTTTTCATGATTCAAAGTGAATATCTATTATAAATGATCATTTTTTTAGGTGCTAATGTGTTGTCCCCTCTTTTTTAAAAGACCCATTATATCTTTGTTCTTCGTATCAATTATACCCAAATATCCTTCCTTGCATGGACGTCCATGTCTTAGGATCTTTCTCTTTTTCAAAGATTGATATTGTTGTTTACAATCTCTTCCTTGCTTGGAACTATATATTTATCATTAAATTAACATACATAACATGTTATCTTTTCCATTACCTCTATGATTGGGAGATAGTGTAGTTTTTTCTTAACTTTTCTTCTCTTTTTCTAAGAATACACTTTGCTTAGTGGAGTGACATGTTTATATTGTGAAATCTTCTTTCTCATATGAAATTGTTTGTCTTGATTTGGGATTATCTCTTATACAAGAAGCGAGTATCCTTGATCATGAACTGTTTCTTATTTGTAAAAACATGTTTATCCTAAATGAATACCCTTACTTGGGGGCTTCAAGTGTTTCATTCTTCATTAAGAATTCCTTTTTCACCTAGAAATAGGGGGAAAATGGTGCTCCTCTCCTAGTTGTCCTTGATGTTGAAATCACTAATATGATGTTGTTGTTGCATAATATGATATGACCAGTTAATTATCCATGTTGATATTATTGCATCATTCTTCATGATCATAGTGTTGGATTTAGTGTGCATCTTCATTTAGGGAGTTTGTTCAATTTAACAGTGATATTACATACATCATCATTTACATTTTCTATCATGGATAAATCATTCATAGATATCATGTATACATTATTGGTATGGTTATGATTCAAGTTCATATTGTTTCATTCATCATTCTATGAATCATATTTCATTAAGGTTATTTTGGACACATTAACTAGTTTGATCAGTTTGAGTAACCAATATGTAGTTTGAGTATCAATGATCACTTTGAATATCAATGATTACAATTTCATAGAGTTGATTATCATATTCATTATCTTCAACATATAAAAAATTTTTAAATATCTCAATTTATGTTCAAAATCATCTTATAAAGAACAAAGAAACATATCTTGAGCAAATCCAATACATTGTCAAAATCATTTTCTTATTTTGAAATAATTTGTAAAGTATTACAATCAATTTTAAAAATGATATACTATATATTATGGTTCATGATAATTATCAAAGGTGTGTATAAGTTTGAATAAATGTGGCAAGTCACTAAAGTGACTAAGGCATTTGGGATGATCATGTTTTAAAAGAATTACATTCAAGAATATCTTTGTGTCAACTATGATTGAAAGTATTGTGATTAAACATAACACTTGGGACTTTACACTAAGGTTGTGTTGTTTTTATGTATGAAAAGTGGAGAAATAAATAAGATCTTTATGTGACATGACATAACTTAATTGGTGGCATGTAAGGTAGTGACATAAGCATTTGTAACTTTATTTTTATGATCTTTTATTAAAACTTTGGGTTTCATTTTGAAACCCTAGCTCGATAAAGATAAGGCTCTGCCCAAGATAGGGAACAACATTCTGTGATAGGTACTAGTAATTTTATAGTTGTAGAGGAGGTTTGGAAATGTTGTGAAGTAAGATTTTATTTTGGTTTAAGAAAATTATACAAGATTTTGAAGGATGTACATGTGTTATTCTTCCTTGTCTCAGTTTTATTTCTGTGATTAATTTTTGTTAAAAAGTTTCTATATTTCTTTGTAAAAGGGTTAAACATGTCAACATAATGTGTGTTAAGTCTACTTCCATTTGTTACATCTAGTCAATGGTTATAAAGTCACTGTTGGGGTTTTGAAGGTAATTTAGTTTATCTCTTATTTCTCTTATCTCTTTCCTTTACTGTGAGCATAATGTGGACTCATAACTCCCCACTAATGTGGGGCTAAATGTACCATCTTAAATTGTAAGCACATTTAATTACATACTCAATTAAGCCCCATTTTACCATGTATGGGCTCCCACATTGATTTTATGTTTTTCTTCTCAAAATTTTAAACTTATTCTATTTATCAATACCATGGTACATGGAGAAAAGGTGTCTCAAGGTCTATTTGTTATTTCTAGAAAAAAAATCATAGGTGTAAAATAAATAAAATAAATTTAGAAAATCACTATGACACTATTCATATATGTCCTTTTATTTTATGTTATTTCTCTTGGATACTGTTATTAGATTATAATCTTTTGACTCTATATAATGTATTTAAATAATATCTAACTTTCATTTTAGAAGGTTATAAATTTTTTAAGTTTGATTAGATATAAAAAGAGAGCATGAACCCTTATCTATTTAGCCACTCACAGAGGAAAAAGGGAGGAACTCATAGGTAGTGAGTTCTCCAAGATAAAAAAAGGGGGAAGCCTTTTTAAAATTGAGGCTTTTGATTGGAGCAACTAACTAGTGAGAAAAAGGGTGAAATAATAAAGGATTAGCTAAATTTAATAGAGGGACTTAAGGAAGAACCTCAAAAAAAATTCTCAGCCTTAGAGGAGTTTAGGAAGAATCCCAAATCATCTTCTTGAAAAAAAACCCTTACATTAGGGCCAATGTAGTTAAGCACATAGTAAAATAACAATGAATTTTGATAGGCTTCCTACAACCTATTACCAATAGAACCACATTCAAAAGAGACTCTCTAAGACAAGGAAGGAGACAAAAAAGAACTAGAGGCATCCACATGTAATCATCTAAAATTTATCTAGTACAACCTAAGCCCCTAATTTTGATCAAATTGCCTTAAAAAAATTCTAAATCTCAAAGGCATAATTACTAGACATTCTCCTTGCATAATTAAACTATTTTTAAAAATCAAGCATAAATCATTTCTAAACTTGAAAAATCATTTAATTGTCAAAACTTAATTTTAATATAAAGTCTTAGAACTTTTATTAAAAGAGCACTTTCCACAAACTTAATCTTGATTAAATGACAATTAAAAGGGGATTTCTATTTTGTCTTATTCTCTAATCAAGCTTGGACAATCAAAATTCTTGAATCCTCTCACAAGGATTGATCTCCCTCACCACTCATCTCTACCTAACATCTTTTGCCTCTTAATCTCCACCCTCCATTCTTGAGACAATCCCTTTAAAAGGAAGCTCTTCCTTGGCTCAAGGGTCCCAATCTCAACCATCTTGACATTTCTTGCATTCTAGAGTAATCTTGCTATTTTAAATTCATAGTTCGTATTTTCTCATAGCTATCTTGCATTCTTAGTTTACTTCATTATTAGTGTAATCTTGCATTGTTAATCTAGCTTTCTTTCATTTTAGAATTGTTAATCTTGCATTCTAGTCTCATTCTAGTTTTGTATTGCATTTGAATCTTCTATTTTGGAGTAGTCAAGTCACTAATCCTTCATGGCAATATGATGAGAATTACAAAAGGATTAAACTCGCTTCAACTAGGAAGCAATAAGCTACTTTTGAGGGTTTAGTTTGTTCATTTGATATGAAATCTAGTAGCTGAATTCTTGAGTTAATGGTTTATTGAGTGTGGTTACATTCAAATTGAGTACCAATATTTAACCACACATTTTTTGGCGCCCACTGTGGGGTTGAGGTCTCAAGAGCTTTTAGAATTTTTTTCTAAAATGTCTATATTTCAGTTTTTTACAAATTTTTATCTTTTGGCAAGTTAAATAGAACATTTGATAGATAAAACAACATGTACTAGCTTTGTTCTAACGCATACGCCAAATGAAATAGTGCATTTGACAAATAAAATAATGTATACAAGCTCCATTCTAATGCATTTAAATACCCTTTTGTCTTATGTCTATACTTGTCTCAGTGCATAGACGATAATGTTTTGGCACCTTTAAGGGGGATTTTAATGCTTTCAATCATTGTTTTAGTGCATTTAAATGATGAATTAGAGCGTATTCCTATTTCTATAATACTTTTGACTCTTTCTGTAGCATGTATAACTATTTCTGTGGCACTTTTAAATATTTCTATAGCGTGTTTAATTAAAATAATAGTGCGTTTAACTATTTTTTTAGTGCTTTCAAATCTTTCTATAGCATATTTAAATAAAAAATTAGCACTTATGACTATTTTTGTAACACGTTTAAATTTCTATGCAATTTTTAAAATTTGATTACTGATTGATGATTCTCTATTCTTGCAGGTAACAGAAACATGAAATAAATCCATGAAACCTATATGCAGGACACTTTCCAAAGATATATCTTAAGACTACTAAAACTATTTATTTTGCAGGTTTCCTTGGAGATACAAATAAACTTTGTTCTTTTATAGACTTGATTTTCTAGGCATCTAGCTTAATTAGGAGGCTTCTTTTCTTGTGACCAGTTGAGTAGTAAGAGAGTATTCTCTTCACCTCCTAGAGGTTGAATACAAAATCTTGACCTACTTGGTTCTTCACTTGCAAAAGAATCTTGGGTAAATGAATATGTGCTTGATGTTCTTGGGAGAAGCTATAGAGTAGGAGAGTATGCTCTTTTCCCCTTGTGGAAAATCAAAAATCTATACCTTCATTAGCCCATCCATTTTATTTTTCATTTTACCTTTAGAGGACTTGCCATTGAGCTAAAAATCTCGTGGGAATGACCCAAGTGGGACAAAGAAAATCTAGCTCATCCAACCCACTATAAAATTTATGCCTTATTGGCCAAAAACACAAGGATGTAGCTATTAACTATGTTGGTTGTAATACCTCTCCTATGGTGATACTTAGACTTTTCTGATTTGGACATTTTATTATGATGGTCAGAACTATACATTTACATTTATGTTTTGTGGATGATGATATGATGGATATGCTCATTTATGGTTATTATTTATATGTTTTATGGATCTAACCCAAGGATTGAATCTAACCATTATCATGGTGTTTTATGTTTCATGGATATGTGTCTGATGTGTTTTCATGACTCAGGATGAAGTTGTAGTTACTCACTTAGCTAAGGTCCACACGATGTATCGATCCTGGTCATCTGCTTGTATATATCTGATTTGTATATCCATATGTATATATATGTATCTCTTCTTGGTGATGCAAGATTGTAGGTACTGGGTATCGTCTCCACCTGGCTCCACAGGTCTGAGCGATCCCTCAAAATCCTCGATCGTTGTTGTTGTTATGGAGATATCACTAGGTTCCATAGGAAGAAACTTCACCTTTCATCCTTTTATCCTTAGGTGGGAAGTGTCGAGCCAGTCCCTTGTGTGGATGTATTATGTGATCTCTCAGTTTATTGGTTTGGTGGATCTTGTAGTTAGTTTCTTGTCTTTTGCATTCATTGAGAATGAGGTTTTGAGTATGGTAGTTTTACTTCTTGGTATGCTCAATTTTGTTAGTAGATTATTGATGTGATTTATTTGAAGGTATGATTTATTAATTTATCTTAATTGGTAGCTACTATTATACTAGCATATTTCGTTAGGAACGAGTTGGTATGTGATTAAATCATGTGATTCTAATATTTATAATAATGAATAATTTTATGTTATTATTTTATAATACTCATAATAACAAAGTGTCTATGGCAATATTAATAATAAAATGTTTTAAATAAATAGTGGTAAAATCTAACTTATGTTAGTAGCTACCTAATATATATTTTAGAATGTGGATTAGTGTATGAATAAATAATATATTTAATAATAATGTTATTCTTAAATATTTAATATTTGTAATAGTGTGTCTTACTTATGATATATGTACCATAAGAATGTGGGTGCACACACATGCCTATGAATACATATATATATATTAATATTATATAATTAAATTAATAGTGTGAAGGAAAATTATTTTGGATAAATATAAATCTAAGTTATTCTTATGTTATTCTTATAAGTGGTAAATAGGATTGGTAAATTCTATTACCATAGTTAAATAAGTTAGTAAATTACTTTTGAGATTATATTATTTATTTTAACACCCTTAAATTTAGGGAACATAGATTATAGTCTTATTTAAAACTTATTCTCCCTTTTTAGGAATGATTTTGCAAACCATCCCATTAACTATTAATGAATGGATAGTTGAGATGGTTGCATCGGTTGGATTACCTGTGCAACCACCTCCTCCATTCTATTTACAGGAAAGACTTTCCTGTGTATGGGGGTTGGTAGAAGAGTTGATTTTGAGAAGAAGATTAGTATTATTATTGTAGGAAAATTTATATTTTGAGGAGAGAAGTCCCTTATTCTTTGAGTTTGGCATTTGGATTGTTATGGGTAGAGGCTGGAAGATTGCAAGAAGAGGGATTCAAAGGAGTGCTGGAAATGTTGGAGAGGATTTGATCTTCCTTCATCAACCAACTTCATAGGACTCTAGGTTGGAATCCATCTTGAGAAATAAATCTATTTTATAATATGAATTGTTGTTTTGAGATTTGTTTGAAAGTCTCTGTGTTTGTGTACTATTTGCATTATTATTGTATCATGTATTATTATTACAGGATGTTGTTACATTAATGTATTATGTAATAATGCAGTAATGTATTCTGTATGTTGATACATTATTGTATTATTGCTGGTCATATATATATATATATATATATATATATAGATATATATATATATATTATTGTCTTATTTTGCCAGCCATCCATACATTATAGAAATAATATATTGTTGTATTTCAAATGCTATATTATTGTAGCATTCTATCATTTTAATAATAATTTATTCTGTGTCATTTATACTTTATTATATTTTGTATAATTGTATTATTGCAGAAACCTTTGTGTATTATTATATTATGTATTAATGTATTAACGCAAAATGTTTATGCATTATTGCAATATGTATTATTGTAGAAACATTTGTACATTATTATTGCATAAATGTTTATACAAATACAAGTTGCTGTATTATTGTACCATGCTGGCCGTTCTTGGTTTTATATGTATTATTCCAGCCATTTATAACATTTTGTCATTGCTTTTATTTTGTCATTTTGTTATGCTAGCCAGCCGTTTGTAGAAGTTTATAGAATCCTGAGTTTGAACATAGTTTTATTCTCATGTTTTGGTTCTCTGTCATTTGGCCGAATAATAGTTTTTACCTGTGTTGTTTATGTTGGCTTTTTTCCTTGCAGGACCAAGCTTGAATCAAATAGTTGGGCTTTGAACACTAGTTAGGCACTCAAGCTTGACAAGGAGAACAAACCAATTGATGAGGATAAAAAGAAATCCTCTTTCTTCTTTGAGCTCCACATTCACTCAGGCGGGTATTGCCTTATCTGCACACTCAAGACACCTCATGACAAAATCAAAGGCCTGCAGACAAATTACTATGGAATAGCAGTCAATCTCCTATAGGTATCCTGTACCCCAATGATAGAAAGTCTCATGCAATAGCCCTACTTGCATGGAATGAGATTGAAAGCCAGACACCTATCCTAACAAAATGAAAGGAAAAAGGTAGGACTAAATGGAAATGATTTTAAAAATGATTGAAAGGTCCCCTAAGATGCCCTAAGTCCCTGATAGACCAGTGCCTTGTCCATTGGGCCACAGAATCAAATACCCTACTGTAAGAGACAGCTATGAAACAAGAACACAATATACCCAATGTGTTGATGCCTGACATCAATCACACACCATGACCAAGCCTTAACTTAACACCCACCTGTGCATTCAAGCATCTTATTATCCATTCAAAGGATTTTAACCCTCCCCTTAGAAGAGACCTACAAGTCAGACAATACATTGACCGGCATCCACTAGAAGACAAGCATGAAACATCTTTGACACCTCAGCTCATACATGCATAAACACTAGCCCTGAACCAGTTACCTCTGCGAAGATAACTCCACTTGGAAACACATAGGCAATACAAGCAAACAAATCAAACATCCTTAATGCATGATTAATGAATTCAAAGCTCGAATAGAGATAGCTTGATGACAGTAAGAATAAATTGAGTCCTCATACATAAGACAAATCTACTGCAGTATGCATTATATTCCCTGAACCAACAATGGAAATAGAACACCCTATACGCAGAAAGAAGGGGAAATTTGCAAAGCAGAAACTTTCACTAGAACTGACAAAATTCAAAACCTAGACATAGTAAAAAAATCCACCATTTATACCACTGGTTACCTTGAAATCCTAAACCAGTAGGATGCAACAAGCTACAGGTAACCAGGGTTAAGTCCTCAACCCCCCAACCAATCAAGATTTCAAAGTCACCTGCAAAAAGCCTAAAATAACAAAGAATGTCCATCACTGCATGGCAAAACACCCCCGCAAACACTCATGGCATCCTGGACCACATTGTAAACCGGTCGCTTCTCACCAAACAGGGTCTTGTCTACATTCAATTCCATAAAAAATGGTACTCCCTGTCGCTGGAAATTCACAGACATTCAAATTTGAAACTGCAATGACTATCATGCATTTGGTGGGATCTATGTTCTCAAACTTTTTGCCCCCAGCCATGCAATCATGATGTCATCAATTCTCACTGCCACAAGGAACGAGCCTCAATTCATATTTGGTCGCATGATCGCATGGCCGAAAGATAGCCCTTGTGATCATGCGACGACAACTTCCTAACCGTGCAAAGCTAACCATAAACCTTCCTGAGAAATCCTCGGCTCCACCACTGGCCAATCAAACATCAACACCTCAGCACCAGGAAGATGCCCCACCAGACTTAGCAAATTGGTGACAAAGGACCTTCACCAATTCGCTAAACATTTCATGCCTTCGCTAAACACTTAGCGACTTCCCAACTTCTACTCGCGCAATCACCAGACAAACTAGCAAATCCTCCAATCTTTCCACGAATGCACTACCACATTAAAATTGTCGGCACTGCTAACCTCTTTATCCCCTCCGCCAAACACTAGATTGCACCTGGGCCTGCCAAACGCCACATGTCACCCCACTACATGCTGCAACTACCAAGAAATCCAAATCTGAGCCCACGTTCCAAATCCACCACCCTACCAGCATGGACCAACTAGAGACCGCCACGTGCTCACCCACCACCGAGCCCACCAAACAGCTAGATAGGCCCCAGGGACACGTGGCACCCTGTCGTATGATCGCATAGCTCGAAAGTGGGCTATGCAAGCATGCGACAGCTTGCTAACATTAACCGCCTCTAGTAAAACCACCACAAGAAAAATGTCACTGCAACCACCATGGACATGTGGCGCCTGGTCGCATGATCGCATAGCCGAGAGAAAGGCTATGCGATCATGCGACAACCAATCCAAAGATGCCACATCACCGCCTCAGAACACCGCCACCGCACAACTTCGCAATAAAAAATAGGGACACGTGTCAGCTGGTTGCATGATCACATAGCCAAAGAATGGGCTATGCGATCATGCGACAACCAACCAAAGGCTGCCACATCACCACATCCACTAGCGGGCCCAAAGTGAACAAACCGTTGGCACCAAATCAGACGGTGGGTGCATGATCGCATGGGCATGGAATATTCCATGTGATCATATGCTGACTGTAGATCTTTGATCTCTGGCCCCACAACGTCACACCTGCGCTGTTAGAAAAGTAAACCGCCAAGCAACCGCACAGGACCGGGACCCACATGGCCACGTGGCAATCGGTCGCATGATCGCATGTTAGAAAAGTCTGACATGCGGCCATGCGACAGCCAATAGGGAAGAAGCTAGAGCCACCACATGGTCAGACTTGCGCAGTTAGAGAAAAACACCATCAATTAGGGCAGAAGTGTGGTGTCAAAAACACACAGGGTTTTCTGACATACCAAAAGGAAAACAAGGGAGTAGAAAATAACACGGGTTTTCGATGCCAAAAGATAAGCGAACCAAACAGGAAGCACAGGGTCAAAAACAACACACAGGTCAAAAACATCATGGACCTTTTGAAAACACTGTGGGTTTTCAACATTGTGGCAGACTTTAAAGAATTTTCCTGCAGACCTTAAACTTTGAATAACTTTTTGGATTTTATGATTCAGCACGTGAAAATTTGACCAGAACTTGGTGACAACACAAGGAACACAGGGAAAAGGGTATATCAAGAAAACTTGCAAGGCAATAGGCCATTTTCAAAGGATTTTTGCTATGGCAGAAAACTAGCCTAACAATTTATGCGTGTTTAGTTGCTGCGTTTATATCAGGCTTGAAGTTGAACAAGTTTAGTATTTAAACCAATTAGTACAATAATTATATTTTCGCTTTATAATTTTTGCTTTATACAAGTATAACATACATTTAAGTAAAGGGATTAGGTACCTTTTGGATTGATTGAGATAGGTTTCAACTTCCTAGGAGTTAAGTTGTAACTTCTAAATTTTAGATTTTTAATAAAATCAGACTTAGTCAAATTTCAGGCTTAGTTAAATTTCAGGTTTAGAATGAAATTTTATGGAGCATTATCTTTTGGTATATGGAATTTAGTGTAAACCTTAATTTTGTCCAGTACTTGTTTGGGGGAGGTTATGTTCAGTGCATTTAGATGCCTTAATAGGGTTAGGATGTGTGTAGGAAATAGTGTAGGGTTTAGAGTTGTCTAAAAGGATTAGGACATTCTAAACATCCTTAAACGTTCCTAATTTCCCTAAATGTCCATAAGCTATCTTATTATTTTCTATTCTTTGTAGCAGTTCTCAATGTGTTTATAATGTGTTTTTTTTTACTACATGTGTGGTGTAATTGTGATATGTGGGTTAAGGGTAGAAAACCTAACGACACCTAGTGAGTCTCAGTGCGGGTATAGGGCCCTAAGTGGCTAGAACCAGGATAACCAACTGAAGAGTTATTTAACAAGTGAAAACTTAATTAAACTTATGGGAATGGGTTCAAACATTAAAAAAATTAAATGTGCCTCGTCCATGCCATTAGTGCTAGTAAAGGCTATGGATGGGAGTGGGAGAAGGTACCTACGAGTAGGTACGATCGAATGGTGCTTATCTATATGAAAGGCATTCGATCCTGCATGTGCCTACTTGAGGGTCGGGGCTCAGAGTGGCTAGTACCAGGACAACCCAAGGGGTGAGGGCTATGTGATGACACTCACTTAGGTTTTTTCTTAGAGTTTCTACCAAGCCTTAGAACCTGTTTGGGGAAAGATTTATACTTTGGCTTTCTTCTTATTTGCTATTTGGGAAAGGTTACCCAACCCTAGGTTTGGCCTAGCTATTCCTTCTTTGTGGACCTTGGTGTTTATCTCCTAGCATGGGGGAGTGGGCCTTTTAGGTATCTACATGGTTGGGTGGTAAAATTTTTTATCGAGGTATCTTTTGTGGATGCAGTGTTTGACGATTCATGCTTGCTTATGTACCAGTTTGTGAAGAATGAAGGCTTTGTAATTATCTTTCATGATGTAAAGTTATTGTTACCTCTCGAGCGGAGATGAATGTAATGTAATCATTGATGTAATTTAAAATGATGTATTTGGAATGGGTAGATTTAGGAAAAGGGAAAAGGGAGATGTGAAATTTATGTATAAGATGTAGATTGGAAAAGGAAAAGGATTTGGTAACATTTCAAGTATGTTAGTATGCTTCTTATTATTGATTACGTGAAAAAGGCTATTGAAGAACAAATGTATTATTTGTAATGTATCAAATGATTTAGATGATTCTATTTGATTTAAAGGTTATATTGTTCATAAAGAATACTTAGGAATATAGATGGTTTTAAATGGAAAGTTGAAATGAAAATACTTTGTATTCCTTAAAGATATGATGTAGTTTTCTTTGAGAAGTAAATCTTGTTGTTAGTTTACTTAATGGACTTGAACGTATCATGCATTTAAACAAAAAAGGGAACCTTGGAGGAGTCTAAGTTAAGTTTATGTTTTGCTCGCATAATTATTTTAAAAGCTCAAAATTTTTCATAAATCTCTATTTAGGTTTTCTTTTACAAGAGAATCTCTGATCTCTTCCCTGGTTCCCTTGCAGGGCATGACATTGGTCATTCATTTAATTGGGAAAACACATGTGAAAGAGTGATGTGTAGGGTTGTGAGGTCTCAATCTTGCTTAGAATACTACCTTTACTTGAAGCACTTGTAGGGATATAGGCCTCAATTCCGCTAAGAGGAACTACAAGGGATAGTTGCGAATGGATGCCCTTACTAAACACTCTTGGTTAGAAGCTACCCAACTCACCTCCAAAAGTATCATAATCTTTGTGCAAGGATTGATCCAAGTGGACTTACCCAAATCACCCCAAGACTACTCACCATATGTATTCCCTTGGATCGTATCATTAGAAAATCAAACATCACTTTGGTTGAGGTGAAGGAATACCAAGTTGTGGGAAAATATTTTGTTACTCACCTTTGACCTTAGGTAGTTTTCTATTTGATATGTTTTTGAATATGTTGAGACCTGTGGAAATTATTTTGGAACATACACTTGATTCTTTTGACACATTGCACTACCTCTTAGACTTCACAAGTGCTTGGTGCATACTTTATTCATCATTGACCCTTGGCCTTTGGTAGATGTCTGTACCAAAAGTTCTAAAATTTTTGAAAATTTTTACCCCAACTTGGCGGGATCATAACTTTTGACTCGGTGCTCAAAATTACAAACCACTTTGTTTTTTGGAAAGATAATCAAAACCCATAATTTCAGTCTCAAAAATAGTATGCATTTGAAAACCCAATTTTAGAGATAGTCGACGATCTCAAATCCCAAAAAATGAATAAAAGACCTTAAAAAATGAAAATTACTAAAACCTATAAAAATATAAAATTTTTGCATTTTTGATGTTCCTAAAAAATGAGCATACATGCTCATGGCCTTCTTGGCACATCAAATTAAAAGTCCCAAGAGATGAACATCATCACAAGACATCATAGTTTCTCATCAGGATAATCCAAATGATCATATCATGGTTGAAAACAAGTGGACTAGATCCTATAACCATAACAACAAGGAATAAGAGATTCTTATTGTAGGCTTATTCGAGAAAACCCAATCTTTGAAATCTGACATTCAAGACTTGAAGAAAGAAAAGGATACATCCTCTAACGAATACTCTTTAAGACCAATATTTCCTTTTCTCTTTGATAATGATCAATCTATATCTTCATCCTCTACAAGAAAGGACAATTCATCAAAATTTCACATCAATTCTATTCTTGAGCAATATCAAATTCCTAACTATCCAATCTCTGATCGAGAAAATCTTCAAGACCAACCTATCTTAGATCAAGAATATATTCTACCAATCCATGATAATCCAATATTTGATCAAGAAAATGAAAGAGGTTACATCACTTTAAGCTAAGAATATTTTCTATCAATCCTATGAAAATAGAAAACTAGATCATCATAATCTTGAATCTCAAATTTCTTTGACAAATGCAAGAGAATACAAATTTTCATTAGATAGATCATTCATTGATTTAGGACAGCCTTATAAATCATCTTTGGAAGAATTTATTGAAAACAATCTCATCACATTACCTCTAGTCACATTAAGGGGACTTTCATTCTTGAGTACCTACTGTGTGTATCATAAAAATAATGAGCATAAAAATTCATATTGCATGGAGTTGAAACACACAATCCAAGATCTCATTGATGATGACATAATTAAAATTGAGAATCTTGATGACTCATTTAATAAAGATATTTCTCTCAAGCTTGATCAAAATCATGAACCCATGTCTAGTAATGGTTATCATGCTGCCTCTACCTCAACTACCATGCATTCATCTCCTAAAAAAGAAAAGCAATCCAAAATTCCTCCATTGACCAAATAACTTAATGCTTCTCATGCTAACTATGCATATCCTCAAGGACTACCTCTAAAAGAGATCCAAGCTAATACACATCTTTCTACAAGTCCCTTTCATGCTTCAAAGGTCATAGATCCCAAGCTTCCTTGTGCTTCAACGTCTATCATATCTGTCCCAAATGTCTCTTCATTAATCCTTAAAGAACCTCTCACACATATCCAAACTCTTGATTCATCCCTAGAAGTGGTTCCATGTCAACAAGATAGTCTAAAGTATGAAAAAATAAATATCAATTAAGATCAAGGTCAAGGGACCATCCATCCTTATCCAATGGTTGACCAAAGTCCCATATTAATGTAGGAGCATCTTGGGTCCTTGGTAATCCCGTGTCACCAAAAACATTTTGGAGTTTGTATGTGTTTCTCGGTTCCTGCTTTGGCCAAGTTGGTTAATAGTCAGTCGTTTTCCTTTGGTTACCGAGTGTGGTCAGTTATCTCCTAGGCAGTCGGTTATTTTACTGGGACTCGACGATGCTTGTCTGTTGCTTGGTCATCCTTGCTTACTGAGTGGTTTCTTGTGAGTTCTTGTTGATTCAACTTCTGCATTTATTATGGATCACAGATTTAATGTTGGAATCCATCATTTGGAAGCGTGTGGTCCTAGATCTGACCATTCCTTCCATTGATTGTGGATTTGAAGGCCGACTCAGTTCAATAGACTCTTGTATGAATGTAGTTGTTTGGTTGTAGTTTAGGAGCAATTTTGGTAGAAGATATAAGATAGTAAGATTAGAGATTGTTGACAGATCCTTGGATGTTGGAGGACTTCTATAAATCATTGTAATATCTAACCCTAACCTGGAAGGCCTTACAGCCCGACATATATCATTCTATTTGATGAAATATATGCTTGATCCTGCATTCTCTCTCACTATTGTTGTTTATTTACTTCCACATGTGTTGAGAAGGCTTGGATCATTAGGGTGTGCCATTGTTTGGCCCCTATTGGCCCTTTCTTTGCATCAGGTGATATCAGAGCAAGGTTAGATCTTGATCTAGGTTTGTGGATCTAGGTTTTTAGGTTCCTCTTGAAGCCCTAGTTGATTGTTGTGGGGTAGTAGATTGCGATCTGACCTGCAATTGTAAAGGGTTGTCAAGATGGTTCATGGGAGGTGAGATGTAGATCTAGGATTGGCAGATATGCTAAGGAAGATTGTTTCTAGGTTAGAAGCTATTGAAACAGCCTAGAGAAGAGGTAGACATCTTGAAGATGTTAGTGATGATGAAGTTGAGGAAGAATAGGAAAATGCAGAACTTGCACCTATTATGGACCAAGGTGAAGAAAGATTTTTGAAGGCTTTGACAAGTTTGAAGTCAACACCACATTTCAATCCTCCTAAGTATGGGTGAAAGATAGATTTTGATGAATTGGTCGAATGGATCACTGAGATGGAAAATTATTTTAAGTATGAAAACATTCCTGAAGACAAGAAAGTGAAGATTGCAAGCACATAGTTGAAAAGTCATGCATCCTTATGGTGGGAACATCTGTAGATGGATAGGAAGAGGAAAGGAAAAGAAAAAATCAAGGTATGGAATAAAATGGTGAATAATTTGAAAGGAAAGTTCTTACCTTGTGATTATCAGATTAACCTAGTTCAACAAATGCAAAGTTTAAGGCAGAAAGATAGCTCAATAAAGGAATATACTGAGGAATTCTATAGATTAGATATCAGATCTAGACATGATGAAGATGATGTGGAAAGAACCAGTAGATACCTTAATGGTTTGAGAGTTTCCATCCAAGAGGAAATTAGTATGGTCAAATTGGAGAGCATTGAAGAGGCTTATAAATTTGCATTGAAGGCCGAGGAGAAATTGAACAAGAGACGTGAACAAAGACAAAGAGGTCAAGGTGGTAGATTCCCTAGAGGAACATGTAGATCTAATGGTGAAAATGGTAGACCTGAACTAGAAAAGACAAATATGGACAAAGGCAAGACCGAGTGGAAAGGTGAAAGTTCATCTAGAGGTAGAGGCAATAACTACCAAGGTGGTTATAGTAGAGGAATTTTTTGAGGAACTTGTTACAACTATGGAGAAGAAGGACATATATATTTTGAATGTACACATGCTAGTAAGAAGGTTGGTAGCAGTAGAAATGCTTTGGTGCAAGAAGAGTCACCGAATGAACTTGAGAAAGAAAAAACTTGATGGTAAGGAGAGCACTGTGTAATGAAATAAAAAAGGAAGATCTAGTAAGGAAAAGCTTGTTCAAGCCCAGATGTAGAGTTTCTGACAAAGTTTGGAAGGTAATCATTGACAGTGGTAGCTCAAAGAATCTGGCATCTGAGGAGATGGTCACAAAGTTGCAGTTGGAAAAGTTGGTACATCCGAAGCCCTATCAGATTTCATGGATCAAATATGAGCATACACTCCTGGTAAGTGAACAATGTTATGTGAATTTGAAGATTGGAAAGTACTATGATAAGGTGTTATGTGATATCATGCCTATGGATTGTTGTCATATTTTGTTGGGTAGACCTTGGCAATATGATAGACATGCTATATATGATGGGAGATTGCATAAGTATACTATTGTGGCCGATGGAAAGAAACAAATATTGTTACCATTGATGGAAGAACCTATTAGTAATGTTTTCACATCTGTGAAAGTTTGTTTGATGGAGGGAATAAAGTTTGTTAACTCTTTGAAGAAGAATTATGTATATTTTGTTGTGATTCCTAACAAACTGAGTAAGAAAGTAGAGGATAATGTCCCTGAAGAGATTGATAAGTTACTCACCAAGTACAGTGATATCATTTCTAATAATGTACTTGATGGTTTGCCACCGAAAAGAAGCATTGATCATTGTATGGATCTAATCCCTGGAGCTAGTTTACCAAATAAGGCACCTCATCGGTTGACACCTACCGAGAATCAGGAATTGAACCAATAGATTCAAGAGTTATTGGAGAAAGGTTTGATTAGAGAAAGTTTAAGTCCTTGTGCAGTACCTGCTATATTGGCACCGAAAAAGAATGGGGAGTGGAGAATGTGTACTGATTCCAGAGCAATCAATAAGATACCAGTGAAGTATAGGTTTCCTATATCGAGAATAGATGACATAATGGACAGTTTGATTGGAGAAAAGTATTTCACCAAAATTGATTTGAAAAGTGGGTATCATCAGATCAGAATCAGAGAAGGTGATGAATGGATGACTGCTTTCAAAACAAAAGAAGTTTTGTATGAGTGGTTGGTTATGCCCTTTGGTTTAACTAATGCACCGAGTACTTTTATGAGGTTGATGAATGAAGTTTTGAAGAAATTCTTGGGTAAGTTTGTGATTGTATATCTTGATGACATTTTGATATTTAGTAAGACCAGAGAAGATTATTTGTTGCATGTTAGAAAAGTTTGGAGAGATTGAAAGAAGAAAAGTTATTGATAAATATGAAAAAGTGTTCATTCATGAAAGAAGAGATTGTGTATTTGGGATTTGTTATTTTAGCTAATGGTTTGAAGATGGATCTTGAAAAGTTTGAAGCTATTTTGAATTGGCCTACACCTATGAATGGTAGTGAGGTAAGATCATTTCATGGTTTGGCAAGTTTTTATTGAAAGTTCATAAGGAATTTTAGTTCAATTTGTAATGCTATGACTGAAACTATGAGATAAGACAAAAGAGAATTCAAGTGGACACATGGAGCTGATAAAAGTTTAGAGAATCTAAAGTAGAAGGTTGCTGAATTACCTATTTTGGCATTACGTGATTTCAGTAAAGTATTTCAAGTGGAATGTGATGCAAATGGAAGTGCAATTGGAGCTATGTTGAGTCAAGAAGGTAAACCTATTGCTTTCTTTAGTGAAAAGTTGAATGATGCTAGAAGGAAATATTTTGTGTATGATCAAGAATTCTATGCTATTGTTCAAGAACTAAAGAAATGGAGACATTATTTGATACTGAGTGAATTTGTGTTTTATACTGATCATAAGGCTTTACAATATTTGGGTAGTGAAAATAAGTTGAATTAGAGACATATGAAATGGGTTGATTATTTGCAGAGTTACACATTTGTGATAAAGCATAAGAGTGGAGTCACTAACTGAGTTGCTGATGCATTGAGTAGGATAAGATCTTTGATGACCGAGATGAAAATTAAAGTTCTTGGTTTTGATGAAATGAGAGATTCTTATGAGTTTGACCCTGATTTTTCTGAGCCATGGAGAAAGTGCAGAGCACCTATTCAAGATCAACGAGATACTAAATGAGATGAATATTTTATTCAGGAAGGTATGTTGTTTAAAGGTATTCAATTGTGTATACCGAGAGGAGTAATGAGATCTAATTGGATAAAGGAGAAGCATAGTAGTGGTTTGGCTGGACATTTTGGCATTGATAAAACATAGAATTTGCTTAAGGAGAAGTACTATTGGCCGCAGTTGTATAAAGATGTTCGGAAATCTATGAAAAGTTGTGGAATTTGTCAAGTTCCAAAAGGAGTAAGTCAGAATATTGGATTGCATACACCGATTGTTGTACCTGAGAAACCTTAGATTGACATTATTAAGGACTTTATTCTTGGCTTACCAAAGATAGTAAGAGGTAATGATTCTATATTTTTTGTTGTGGATAGATTTTCTAAGATGGCACATTTTATACCATGTAGAAAGACATCAGATGCAGTACATGTAGCAGATCTTTTCTTTAAGGAAATTGTCAGATTGCATGGATTATCGAGGAGTATTATCTCTAACCGAGACAATAAATTTGTCGTATATTTTTGGAAAACCCTTTGGAAGAAATTTGGCACTGAGTTGAAATATAGTTCTACATTTCACCCACAATGTAATACCCTCTCCTATGGTGATACTTGGACTTCCTAATTTGGACATTCTATTATGATGGTTAGAAATATACATTTACATTTATGTTTGTGGATGATGATATGTTTATTAGATGATTGATATGCTTATTTATGGTTATCATTTATATGTTCATGAAATTAGAAAACCATCTATCTTTATATGTTTTATGGAGCTAACCCAAGGATTTGAATCTAACCATTATCATAATGTTTTATGTTTCATGGATATGTGTCTAATGTGTTTTCATGACTCAGGACAAAGTCGTAGTTACTCACTTAGTTGAGGTCCATACGATGTATCGATCCTGGTCATCTGCTTGCATATATCTGATTTGTATGTATATCCATATATATCCATGTATCTCTTCTTGGTGATGCAAGAGTGCAGGTACCGGGTATCATCTCCACTTGGCTTCACAAGTCTGAGAGATCCCTCAAAATCCTTGATCATTGTTGTTGTTACGGAGATATCACTAGGTTCCATAAGAAGGAATTCTACCTTTGATCCTTTTATCCTTAGGTGGGGAGTTCCTGAGTCAGTCCCTTATGTGGATGATGTATTTCTGTGTCCTCTTAGTTTGTTGGTTTTGTGGATTATATACATGGTTTCTTGTATTTTGCATTCGTTGAGAATGAGGTTTTGAGTATGGTAGCTCTAATTGTCTTCATGGTATGTTCAATTTTGTTAGTAGATTATTGATGTGAATTAATGTTCATATGAGGGAATGATTTAGTAATTTATCTTTATTAATAGTTACTTATTTGTACAAGTGTATCTTGTTAGGAATGAGTTAGTATGTGATTAAATCATGTGATTTTAATATCAATAATAATAAAGAATTTATGATATTAATAATATTTTATAATATCCATAATAATAAGATGTCTATGGCAATATTAAGAATAGATGTTTTAATAATAGTGGTAAAATCCAACTTATGTTAGTAGTTACCTAATATATATATCACTATTATATTTTGTAAAGAATATGGATAAGTGTATGAATAAATAATATGTTTTATAATAATGATATTCATAATATTTAAATAATTGTAATATTAATAATAATGTGTCTTACTTATGGTATATGTACCATAAGCATATGGGTGCACACATATGCCTATGAATACATATATAAATATATATTTTTATTATATAATAAATTAATTATGTGAAGGAAATTATTATGAAACTATGGTAAGTCTATGTTATTTTTATATTTGGGAAATGCTTTTGGTAAATTACCATAGTAAGTAAGCTAATAAAATTATTCCTAAAACCTTTATTTATCTATTTTGTCATCCTCAAATTTAGGAGACATAGATTAAAACCTTATTAAATAAAATATGTTTATCCCTTCACAGGAATGGTTTTACAAATCGTATTATTAACGAATAACTGGTGGATAGTTGCATTAGTTGGAATACCTGTGCAACTACTCCCCAATCTATATACAGAGAGATCTCCTGTGTGAGAGGGGGTTGGATATAAATTTGGATTCAAGAAGAGATATTGTATGGTTGAGCATTTTTATTTATAGAAAATTATATTTGTGAGGAGAGAATTCATTATTCTCTAAGATTGGCATTTGGCTGCTTCTAGTAGAGGTTGGAGATTGCACCCAGGAGGATTTGAAGGAGTTCTAGAAGAGTTTGAGAGGATTGGATCCTTCTTCATCAATCGAATCTCCGCAGGACTCCAGGTTGGAATCCATCTTGAGAGATAACTCTCCCTTGTGATATGTATTGGATAAGAATCTGGTTAAATGTTTTCTATGTGTTTTTTGTTGTCTACGTAAATTTCAGAATGTTTAAGTTATATATATATATATATATATATATATATATATATATATATATATATATATATATATATCATTGTGCCTGTATTAGTAATTTGGAGATTAGGATTATGTTTAAATGGAATTATTTCCTATGTTATATGTATATGAATATTTCTGCATTTGTAAGAGGCTGTAGACTCCTTAGTATTCTCCTTATATCTCCTTCTTATTCAGAATTTCCATGTGTGCTTCCAGGATTTAGAACTATTATTCCAACCTTATTGGTCCATATTTGTTTTAGTACCACCTTTCTTTGTCCAAACTTGAGGCAGGGTTATGGAGTCGGATCTGTCAATTGTTTTAGTTAATTTTCTGCCATCCTATAGAAACACAAAGATCCTATAAACAATTCACGCAGATTTGTGATTTCGGATTAGGATTACTTATTTTTAATTTTCTGTCATTTTGTAGTGTTCTGTTATTTTTTGTCATTACAAGAATAACATTTAAGTATAAATTTATTATACTTTAAGTTATACTTGTATAAAGAAATTAGGTACCTTTCAGGATGTTCAAGATATGTTTTAGCTTCATAGGAGTTAAGATGCAACTTCTAGATTTTGAGTTTTCAATTTAATTCAGACTTAGTTAAAATTTCAGGCACGTGAGATTTTACGGAGCATTGTGTCTTGGCATATGAAATTTTGTGTAAAATTTAAATATGTTCATTACTTTTTGGGGGAGGTTATTTGGTGCATTTAGATGATTTAATAAGGTTAGGATGTGTGTAGGAAGCAGGATTAGGGTTTAGGATTGTCTAGGAGGATCAGGACCATTCTAGGCCTCCCTAAATGCTCCTAATTTTCCTAAACATCCCTAAACTCTCCTATCCTTTCCTGTTCTTTGATGTAAGTTCTCAAAAGTGTTTATGATGTGTTTTATTTCATGTATGATGTATTTGTGATGTGTGGATTAAGGGTAGAAAAATAAGAACACTAAGTGAGTGGCTCTCAATGCGAGGCTGAGGCCCTAAGTGGCTAGTACCAAGATAACCGACTGAAGAGTTATTTTAACAAGTGATAATTTAATTAAAACTTATGGGAATGGGTTAAAACACTAAAAAGATTAATATATTCCTTTCCCATTCCATTAGTGCTAGTAAAGGCTATGGATGGGAGTGGGAGAAGGTACTTATATGTAGGTATGATCGAATGGTGCTTGTCTATATGAAAGACATTCAGTTCCACATGTGCCTACTTGGGGGCCGGGGCCCATAGTGGCTAGTACCAAGACAACCCAAGTGGAGAGGGCTATGCGATGACACTCACTTAGGTTGTTTCTTAGAGTTTCTACCAAGCCTTAGAACCTTTGGGAAAAGATTTATACTTTGATCTTCTTTTCATTTGCTATTTGGGAAAGGTTACCCAACCCAAGGTATGGCCTAGCTATCCCATCTTTGTGGACCTTGGTGTTTATCTCCTAGCATGAGGGAGTGGGCCTTTTGGTATCCACGTGGTTGGGTGGTAAATATTTTTATC
This sequence comes from Chamaecyparis obtusa, assembly GCA_027943335.1. Taxonomy (NCBI): domain Eukaryota; kingdom Viridiplantae; phylum Streptophyta; class Pinopsida; order Cupressales; family Cupressaceae; genus Chamaecyparis; species Chamaecyparis obtusa. Next base: position 881,244 of record BSBK01003401.1, read on the forward strand.
GAGGTACCTTTTGTGGATGTAGTGCTTAAGGATTCATGCTTGCATAATGTTCCAGTTTTGAAGACTTGTATTTATTTTTCATGATGTAAAATTATTGTTGCCTCCCAAGAGGAGATGAATGTAATTTAATCATTGATGTATTTCAAAATGGTGTATTTGGAATGGGTAGACTTAGGAAAAAGGAAAAAGGAAATCACAAACCTTATGTATATGATGTATGTTGAAAAGAAAAGGATTTTGTAACATTCCAAGTAAAGTAGTATGTTTCTCATTATTGTTGATTAAGTGAAAAGCTAGTGAAACAAATGTAATATTTGTGATGTATCAAATGTTTAGACAATTCAATTATATGGTATTAATGCGCTAATTGTTATATTGTTCATAAATGATACTTAGGAAAATAGATGGGTTAAATGGCAAATTGAAATGAAAGTACTTTGTATTTCTTTATAAAGAATCTACAAATTTTGTGATGTAGTTTGCTTAAGAAGTAAATCAAGTTTCTAGTACACTAAATAGACTTAAATGAATTGTGCATTAAATAAGAAGGGAATCTTGGAGGAATCTAAGTTAATCTATGGTTTCTTTATATAATTCTTTTAAAAATTCAAAATTTTTCATAAATCATTACTTAGGTTTTCTTTTACAAAGAGAATATTTGTTCTCCTCCCTGGTTCCCTTGTGGGGTATGACACACAAACCGATGGACAGACTGAAGTTGTGAACAAAAGTTTGGGAAATTTTTTGAGATGTTTAGTTGGAGACACATTGAGTAATTGGGATTCTGTGTTGGCACAAGCAGAGTTTGCATACAATAATTCAGTGAATAGGAGTATTGGAAAGACATCATTTGAGATTGTGAATGACACACAACTAAGAGGAATATCTGATTTGAGAGACATTGCTGATGAAAATAAGAGAAGTGCTGAAGGAGTAAAATTTGCTGAGTAGACGAAGACATTCCATGAAGATGTGAAGCTAAAGCTAGAAGACATTAATCAGAAATATAAAGACAAAGCTGATAGATCAAGAAGACATCAGACTTTTGATGTTGGTGATGAAGTGATGCTTCATTTGAAGAAATGCTGATTTCCTGTTGGAACATATGGGAAACTACAGATGAAGAAGTTTGGACCTTGCACGATTTTGAAGAAATTTGACAGTGGAAATGCATATGAGATTGAGTTACCTGATGACATGGACATATCACCGATTTTAAACATTGCTAATTTGTATGAGTATCATGAACTTGATGAAGAAGTGACAGTACTGACAGAGTATCCTAAGAAGCAGAATGAAGAAGTTGAATAGATTTTGAAGGAAAGAGTTGGCAAGAGTACACAAGGAAAATAGTACATGGAATATCTGGTAAAGTGGAATAATAGACTGATGGAAGATAGTTCTTGGATTTCTCAATCTCAGTTAGACGCAACTTGGACTAGACCTACCAAATGATTCAGAGAATCATTTCAAAATAACCCTAGGTGTCTGATGCAGGAGCATCTTGGGTCCTTGGTAATCTTATGTCACCAAATTTTTTTTGGAGTTTGTCTATGTTGCTCAGTTCTTGCTTTGGCCTAGTTGGTTAGTAGTTGGTCAGTTTCCTTTGGTTACCAAGTGTGGTCAGTTATCTCCTAGGTGGTCAGTTATTTTATTGTCACTCGACGATGCTTGTCTATTGCTCAGTCATCCTTTCTTACTGAGTGGTTTCTTTTGAGTTCTTGTTGAGCTAACTTGTGCATTTATTATGGGTCATAGATTTAATGTTGGAATCCATCATTTGGAAGTGTGTGGTCCTAGATCTGACCGTTCCTTCCATTGATTGTGGATCTGAAGGCTAACTCAGTTTGGTAGACTCTTGTATAAATGTAGTTGTTTGGTTGTAGTTTAGGAGCAGTTTTGGTAGAAGATAGAAGATAGTAAGCTTAGATATTGTTGACAGATCCTCGCATGTTGGAGGACTTCTGTAAATCATTCTAATATATGGCCCTAACTGGGAAGGCCTTATAGCCCGACATGTATCATTCTATTTGATGAAATATATGGTTGATCCAGCATTCTCTCTCTCACCGTTGTTGTTTATTTGCTTCCGCATGTGTTGAGAAGGCTTGGATCATTAGGGTGTGCCATTGTTTGGTTGCTACCTTGCGTCACATATCCCCAGAGTCTCATGGTAATCCCTTCATCCCCTTTCATTTCTTCTAAGATGATACACTTCCACCTCAAGAGCTATGTAACCCTCCATATCCTACATTCTTTTCATCTCCTAAGGAAGATCAAGATACTCCTTCCATCATCTCTAATGTGATTATTGAAAATTGAGAGAAAAGTACTCTTCCTAAATTATACAAAGATTCTCTTCAAGATTAGAATATCCCAACAAATCCTTGTCATAACCCTCCACATCCATCTAAAAAATATCCCATTTTTCCTACTCCTTTGTATAAGAATAAATCCTCCCAAGCTCCAATTGTACCTTTTGAACTTGCTCCTATCAAAGTTACTCAAGACATCCAAATCCATTCTTGGTCCCTATATCCCAAATCTAAAACCCCCATATCTTCCATCCATATTGGGACTTATATCCCCCCATCCACTATACCTCTCGCTCCTAGCTTCCCCTTAATACCTCGAGATAAACAAATACATGCATCCTTGCAAAATTCACATCCATCCATTCATCTAAACCCATCATATCAGCCTCATTCATCCAAAATTCCCAAGTCTTTTGGAAGCAACTTGGATGTACAACATAAAAACCATACATACAAGAATCCACTTGCATATGAAGATCACCATGTCCTATCTAATCAAAATGTGGATAAAAATAAAAATGAAATATTCAAGAGACCACAAGGGTCCTCAAAGAAAGGAAGAAAATTACATAAAATATGGATTCCTAAATCCATCATAGAAGAATTACGATCAAACACACCCAAAAGTAAATAAAAAACAAAAGCTATGTGGATTCACAAGTATTTCTTAAAGGAATTGAATATAAAAGAAAAATCAAAGTTGACATTCAAGCTTCCAAATAATTCCACTCTGTATCCTTCCAAACATCATACATCCTCTCCATCCATTTTGGCTCCTTATGTCCCAAGATCCACATCACTTCCTAAATCAAAATCTCAAGCTAGCCAATTTATTCTCCCTCCAGTTGTCCACTACTCATCAAGGTGTGTGTCGATGTTGATCTTGTCACCATTTCCACCTACCCCTACACACACATTTCAATACCCTCTCCACTATCCAATCCTTATACCTACTTACTATCCTTCCATCTCCTATCCTTCCATCCCCTCTGTCCAATCCATTGCATAAAACATATATTGTTTCCTCCATCTTATTTCCCTATCATCACCTTATCAACATCTTTGAGCATATCTTTCAATAACCTTGATTCATCAAAACATATATTTTCAAAGGAGCATTATCCAAAGAGAATCAGGCTTGAGTTCCTCCAAAAAAAAGAAAAAAGAAAAATATGAAAAAAGTGTGCCTTGGTGAAAACCTAGAAACAAACACTAGTAGATTTGAGGTCAAATTTCGACCAAATTTATCGACCAAAGTGGAAATGGTCTTAAAATTTTCTTTTTTTTTTTCCTTTTATCCCCGTGTTGGTCAAAATTTCGACCAATACGGGGATAAAATGTAAAAAAAAAAAAGAAAGATGCATTTCATTTTAACTTTACCCCTTTCTTTTTCGGCACGGGCGACAGCGGGCGGGAGCAGGCGAGAAGGCGGGGACAACTGTGTATGTGTATGAATTTTTTGACTCATAAGCTGCATTTGAAGATCTTGTATTAGCTTGTTGAAGAACTTAAGTTAAACATTGATGCATATGAGTTTCGAAATTCTCTGTTTTAATTCGGTATGATTTAAATTTGGGTATCTGATATTGTGACCGAGAAACCTAAAATAAGCTTGATGTTGTATGAATCGGTTCATTAAAGCTTGGGTATTTTACTAGTATCAATTTTGATTAAGAAAGGAGTTTAACAAATTGCGATTTCTAAGATCTCTGTTCATTTTAAGGAACTCAGTTGGGTTCGATGGGAATCTTGTTGAAACTGTTTATTATTTTATTCAAAATGATTCCGTTTAAATTGTGAATCGGTTTTATTGTTTGGAAATGGTGTGCTCAGTCCTTAATACATTACGGTTTTATATCTGTAACAGCCTCGGAATGTTTGAATTGTGTTGAAGATAAATGGATTGTTGTTATTGATTTATGAAAGGCACTACAAAAGTTCTAACTATTATTTGAAATCGATTTTTATAAGTGAATGCTCTATTTGCATATCATAATAGTGAAATTAAGGAACCTAGTTCGGATATGAAGCATTGAATGGTTTTGGATGATCAAAAAATTAATCTTGGGACTGGCGACATGCAATGTTCTGGTAATAGTTAAATTGAGACTTCCCTATTGATGAAAGTTGAATGTATTAAAGTTTAAACTGTTTCAAGAAGTGGTTAAATTAGTATCGGTAGATCATCAAACATTTGGAATTGTTACACCGAGTCGGTCTTTGCTTATTATTATAATAAACTGTTAAGGGAAGTTCCGAATGAAATAGTGAAACAATGGTTATAAGTTCGGGTTTGACAGATCTTTGTTTGATTGGTTCTCTAAGAAGCCCTGATGTGCATTTTGAAAGACAACATGATAATGTACACTCACTGTAAGGATAGTCACAAATGATGACATCTCACAGTGACTGTCCCTTGTGTAATTGCCACTTGAATGTATTGCTATTCAGCCACATTAATGCTTTTCTTCTTCAACAAATGAGGATAGTCACTCTAAAGACAACATGATAATGTACACTCACTGTAAGTGTACATTATCATGTTGTCATGATAATGTACACTCACTATAAGTGTACATTATCATGTTGTCTTTATAGTGATAGTCCTCATTGAAGTGGCAATTACACAAGGGATAGTCACTGTGAGAACTTCTCATTTTGTGAAATTACACAAGGGACAGTCACTGTGAGATGTCCTCATTTGTGACAAGGACAATCACACATGAGGACATCTCACAGTGATTCTCCCTTGTGTAATGGCCACTTGATCGAATGTATTGCTATTGAACCACATTAATGCTTTTCTTCTTCAACAAATGATGACAGTCACTCTAAAGACAACATGATAATGTACACTCACTATAAGGACAGCCACAAATGAGGACATCTCATAGTGACTATCCCTTGTGTAATTGCCACTTGAATGCATTGCTATTGAACCACATTAATGCTTTTTTCCTTCAACAAATGAGGATAGTCACTGTAAAGACAACATGATAATGTACACTCACTGTAAGGATAGTCACAAATGAGGACATCTCACAGTGACTGTCCCTTGTGTAATTTGCACTTGAATGCATTTCTATTGAACCACATTAATGCTTTTTTCCTTCAACAAATGAGGACAGTCACTATAAAGACAACATGATAATGTACACTCACTATAAGGACAGTCACAAATGAGGACATCTCACAGTGACTGTCCCTTGTGTAATTGCCACTTAAATGTATTGCTATTCAGCCACATTAATGCTTTTCTTCTTCAACAAATGAGGATAGTCACTCTAAAGACAACATGATAATGTACACTCACTGTAAGTGTACATTATCATGTTGTCTTTACAGTGACTGTCCTCATTCAAGTGGCAATTACACAAGGGACAGTCACTATGAGAACTTCTCATTTTGTGAAATTACACAAGGTCACAAAAATTACAAAACAAAAATAATATTAGAGCTCACAAAAATAATTTTGTGAACTTCTAATATTATGACACATGAGGACAGTCACTGTGAAGACAACATGATAATGTACACTCACTATAAGATCGATGTCCTCATTTGTGACTGTCCTTAAAGTGAGTGTACATTATCATGTTGTCTTTAGAGTGACTGTCCTCATTTGTGACTGTCCTTACAGTGAGTGTACATTATCATGTTGTCTTTAGAGTGATTGTCCTCATTTGTGATTGTCCTTACAGTGAGTGTACATTATCGTGTTGTCTTTACAGTGACTGTCCTCATTTGTGACTATCCTTACAGTGAGTGTACATTATCATGTTGTCTTTAGAGAGATTGTCCTCATTTCACTGGGCATGATGAGAAAGGCAGATATACCTATCAAATAATAGAGGCAAGAATCTTTGATTACAGACATATTTATAAGAACCTTGCTTAGTATTTGTTAGCATATGTGCAATGACTATATTTATGATCTTTGCAGGCATATCAATGTCCTCATTTGAAGAGCTAGCACAAAGTATATGTGTGAAAATTTATTTCTAATTATTAATATATTGATGGAGGTGACTAGAGCTCTATTACAAATGAAAGATAAAATATTAAATTATTTAATTAGTTTCAAGTTGAAAATATTGTAACAATTAATGTATCTATGAATTGATGGAAGGATTCATGTGTTTGCATCCATTTATCCTGCTTAGTCTAGTGGAGTAGTCACTTACTCCCTACTTAGAAATTTCCAAATTGTGGGGTGAGAATGCTAAAGTCCTCATTTTCATTTAAATGAGAAAATAAAAATGGAGATGATGTAGGTTTTTCTTCTCTTTTTTTTTACCTTCTTGGTCTTTGGATTTAAAAAGAAGAGAGGCATGAGGAACCAAAAAATCAGCAAGATACTTATCCAAAAAAGCTAAGAGTAAATTGTCCCATATTTGAAAAAAAATTATAGTTTGTATTTGGTTATTATTTGGGATATGTGATGTTTTATAGATTTGAGATTAAAAGATCTATTATTTTTTTTAACATTTGACAAATAGATTGCATACTCGATATGCTTCAATATTTTGCATCCATCTTTGCATAGGTATACGACAAAGATAAAATCTTTGAAGACATTCATTTTCAATATTTCTAATTATTATGACTATATGTCAACATCCACTAAAATAGGTATGTTTATTTATATCACATTTTTATCGTGCACACATTTACATGTGTAGTTAGCTTTAAACAACTCCTCCAAAAGTATTTAATATATATCTAGGTTCAAAGTGCTTCTAATTTTTATACTTGAGTTTTTTGTGTGAATTTTTTGTAGGAGATATTTTGTAGTCATTGCAGAAGATGGAAACATACAAGATGTTAGAAGCTTGTTAGTGATTGTTTATTATGTTTCACAGAAGAGAAGATGGGGTTAACAAAGGAAGAATTAAGTAACAAAATGTTGCTTATTGTAGACTTAGTGATATATTGATGATCTATCATGTTGATTTATCTAAATTTGAATATATTTTTTAATTTAATTTAAATACATCTTGGGTTTAAATTGATTCAATGTGCAATATATTTTTAAAAATTTGTTATGTAGGAGCTGCCAAGAATTTATTTACTTGTGAATTAGACCTTCTAAATTATTTACTTGTGAATTAGAGTTTACTCAATTATAGAATCATCGTACATAGAAGGGAGATGGTCACTTTATTGCAAGTGGCATCTTGTTTTTTAGAATATTGAACTTAGATGATTATCTTGTTTTTCATAAGGGGGGTGATTATCATTTATTGCATACTATTTCATTCTCTAAAATTGATTATATATAAAAGAGATAAGAATCAACATAGATAAGAAGGAGATAATTATCATTTATTGGTTATTTTTTATTGTGTAGTATGTTATTTTCTAAGAATCAATGTAGATAAGATGGACATGATTATCTTTTCTTATAGGGTATCTTGTTTTATTTTATTTTATTTAGACAAAAGTGGAAGAACCACTATATATATTTATATTTATAAAAAATGATTCAAAAAGAGCTCAATCAGGAAAGAACCAGGAAGAAAAATCGACATCGTCGCTTTATATACAAAGATTTAAAAGAAAATCTTAACGCTATTTGATTAGTTTGTTACATTCGGAAGGTCGTGGCCACCTTTGAAGAATGCAAGTGGTCAAAGACCCATACATTTCAAATTTTGAACTGCTAGTGGCTAAATTCAAAAATCAAATAGGATGCATCTCTAAACCAATCCCATAGGATGCATCTCTAAATCAAACTCTTGCAAAATAGCCATCTATTTCTCATGACGCTCTCCCAAATCTGACTACATAACCAATCTCTTGACCACTTGGTCAGGCATAATGGCATATATATTGCTTCTCAAGATATATTGTCTAAACTTCTTGAATTATCTAACCAAGCTGAAAGCTTATTTCTCAAGGGCCCAATACCTCACTTCAACATTATTGAAAGGTGAACTCATAAAATTGATGCAGAGGCTTAGGGTGTCCAATCTAACACCTTTTTAAGCTTACAAAAATTAACACAGATCTCCTCTTGCTTCTTCTGTACATGCACCAAATTTTCCACCCAAGTGGAGTGGCGGATAGGAAAAATTATCGTTGCAGCAAGTAACTTTTGAACTTCCTTGAAGATTAAGGGTTCTATCAACAAATTAACAGGTTGCTACTTTTGTATGAATGACTTTATGTTAGGCTTGAGAGTTATGTCATGGGTGATGATGGAAGTATCAAATATCTTCAGATCTTCATATCAAGTTGTGTTAACTTACCGATGACTTGATGCTTGACTCTCAGTAAAATGGTGATATAGGGTCCTTATATTACACATAATTTTGATTAAAAGTTAAAATATAGCATTAAAATCTAAATGATAAAGATATTTCATATGATGTTTTCGATATTAAAATGGTTGAGAAAATGATTGTTCACTAACGATTTTTATCAGCAGGTTGCAAACAAATCATCCTTCTTCCACCAATGAGTCATTCCATTCAAGAAAGACCATGTCTGACGATATCAACACACAAACAAATAGGGAGACAATTGCTAGACTATGGTCTAACTTAAAAAGAAAGGGTGATGGAAAATGTTATTGTCCTTGCAAACTTTGTAAGGGCTTAAAGACTCGAAGATATCTAATCAAAACAGCTGAGGAACATTGTAGGCAACATGGTCACATTGAAGGGGGAAACGAATTTCGTCCATTGGTATGTATTTTAATATTTTATAAAATACATAAGACATGATTTGATGATGACAACATGATCATGGTTAATATAAGGTCATCATTTTCATATAGGTCAACGTCCCTCAATTTCATGTTATGGACCATGACAATTTGGAGAATGTGGATTTCCAAATGAGGGAACATGGAGGTGTGAACATAGAAGTAGAAGGTAATGATATCATGGAAGAAGACCACGATGATGAAGAAGATCAATATGATCACAATGATCAAGATGATGATGATGTTGATGCAGAGCTTGATGTACCTTTACTTGAGAAGGCACACGAGCCCCTATATGAAGGCTCCGAAACAACTCTTCTTGCCGCTATATTATTGTTGGTGAACCTGAAGGTTATGAATGGTTTATCCAACGTAGCAATGACACGTATGTTAAGGTATGTCATCTTTTTTCATTATTTTAGTCATAATTCCCTTGCAATTAATATTGGATGAATCGTGTAGCAATTAATATTCTTTAAATTAATAAATTATATTTTTGGTCGTAGGTTTAGGTGAGTGTTTGTTACCACCATCAAACATCCTACCTCGCTCATACCGAGAATTATCTGCCATTATGAAAGATATTGGAATGGAATATCAAACAATACATGCATGTCTGAATGATCATATTATATATTATAAATAGCATGAATTTGCAACAGAATGCCCTATTTGTCATATTAGTAGATATCAATAAGATCGAATAACAAAAAAGGTGCCTCACAAGGTTCTTCGACATATTCCCATTATTCCACGTCTGCAACGATTATTCAAGTGCAATAGCTTGGCACAATTTATGGATTACCATGCACGCAATAGAAGTCAAGATGGCATTATGCGAATGTCTGCAGATGGCTTGGCATTTAAGGAAATAGAAGAAAAATGGCCACACTTTAAAGAAGAACCTCATAATCTCAAGCTTTCATTGGCAGCAGACGGTGTCAATCCGTTTGGAGAGATGAGATCTACTTACTCGGTGTGGCCTATTTTTGTTATCAACAATAACATTCCTCCTTGGTTGTCCATAAAGAGGGAGCACATAATGTTGTCATTGATTGTTCCAGGTATTTTTTGATTTAATGGTCATCTAAATTAATTTATTATTAATAATCCATCAAAATGGTCATAATAATTATGTAATGTTTTTGTTCATTCAACTAGGTAAGTACCAAGTTAAAGATATCAATGTATATATTGAGCCCCTTATCGATGAGTTGATGGTGTTATGGAATGGGGCCACTATGTATGACATCTCTAGACCAATAGGACAAAGACAATTTCAATTCCATGCAATGCTTGTATGGACAATACATGATGCCCCTGGGCTAACACATTTTTGTGGTATGTTCTCTTCATAACGCCTCTTTTTTGGTATGTTATAGTGCTAACACAAAGTTAACACATTTAATCTAATTAGACATGATCTTGTAGGTCTTCAGACAAAGGGAAAATTTGCATGTCCAGTTTGTGGTCCAAACACAAAATCTCATCATTCAAAAAGTTTGAGAAAGCAGGTGTTCGATGAGAATAGACACTTTCTCCACAGAAATCATAAGTACCGAATTACTTAAAAACATCTTTTCAATGGGAAAGAAGAGACTACATCAAAGCCATGGAGAATGACACCTCACCTATGGAAGTTGGCATACAATAAAATAAATCGTCGAGGTAATGTCATTCCATCTGATGGGTTTTGTTTCAAATTTATCTTTTGATATTGTGTTTTGTTTACTGATGATGTAATTGATGCTTGTGAAGGTCGTCAAGGCATCAATGACCAAATTCCAAAAGGACTCAAAAGTTATCCTACACAATTTACTAGGTTGCCGTACTACAAGCAACTCCCAATCATGCATTTGTTTGATCCTCTGCATATTGGAAAGAATGTAACAGAGACATTATGGAAAATATTGGATGGAAGGCGTGACAAAGACCAAATCATCAAAATTTGTAGTGACATTGAAGAATCCAACCATGCAATGAAAAATTTTATTCAATCCAATCAAAATGGAGACCAGATTGATACAAGTGCTCTTCCATGGTTATTGTCGGAGCAGCAGAGCAATGCTATAAAAGAAATTATAAAGAAAATATGATTTCCTACAGGATTTGCTACGAACATAAATGATCTCATATCAAAGAAAAGTGAATTTGGGCCAGGGATGAAAACACACGATTGGCATATATTTATTAAGGTAATTCATATTACTTTGTATTCACTATATATTTGTATACTGCATGTGGTTTTCATTGCATTCTTTTATAAAATATTGACGAGATCATTTTACAAATATTGTAGTATGTTCTACCTCTATCTCTCCCACACCACTTTGCCAACGGTGTCAAAAAAGTTATATATGATCTTGGAAAATACATGAGGTGGTTGTCATCTAAAGAAATCAATAAAGAAGATATAAAATAATGGAAGAGAAAAATTCCTCTTCTTATGTGTGAAATGCAAAAGTGTCTACCTTCAAATTTTTTCAATGCACAAGAACATTACCTCTTACATCAAGTTGAGGCGGTTGAATTGTGCGGACCTGTACCAACTAGGTCAATGTGGATGGTTGAGAGGCCCTTGAAATTTTTGAAAGACTTGGTTCAACAAAGAGCACATCCTGAGGGTTCTATGGTAGAGGGATATATGGTATACCAGACCATGGTGTACATTAGTGAATATCTTCCTAAGTTTGCAGCAAAGATCCATGTAGATCATATTTGGGATCCCAACTCCATTAACAAATTTGAAGGAGAGCACTTGATGGGCAAAGGTAGATTGAGGAAAGTGAGAGGTAAATCTAAGATGTTATTGTAGTTAATTAATTCTTATAAATCTGGTCGAGAGTCGGATGCAATAAATCTAAGATGTTTTTGATACAGCTGGCTGAGAATGGGATGCAATACATTTATATATTGCAAACAATATTGATTGGATGACGGTATGGATTGAAGATGTCAACAAAATGGTTGCTCATTAACATGGGAAGGTGTTGCTTCATTGGTTAGAGAAGCTCATCGTAATGGAGATCCCAATGTTACTCCAATGGTAATTGATCTAGCACATGGTTTAAGAGGTGGACAGGTACGTACAAATTTATTAATGATCATGACTCGTATGTTTCATATCAACTCATGATACAAATAATTTACACACTTTAAAAATTGCAGGTCAAGCACCACAAAGCTATGTACTATCATGGCCACAAATTTCATATAAAAAAATTGGATGATACAAAGAAAACTTGTGATTCTGGGATAAGTGCAATTTTAGAGGTCACCAATATATCATCTAGAAATGACCTACATCCTCAACAATCTCAAAATCAATACTATGGCATCTTAGATGATATAATTGAGTGTGACTTGAACTCCTTCAAAGTAGTTCTATTTGTCATCAAATGGTACAGGCTACGACTGAATCAAAATGATCCAGGTAGAACTATTATTCAACATGATAATGGATTTACAATGATTAATACAAGGTCATTTGAGCCAGTTGGAGATGAGCCCTATGTTCTTCCAAGCCAGTGTGAGCAAGTATTTTACTCAGAGGTTCCACATAAATAGGGTTGGTCATTTGTTGTTAGACATGATCCAAGAGGAAGGCTGATAAAGTATAATGTTATGGAAGAAGATGCCACCAAAAACTTCCATTAAAAGATGGCCGAAATTTTGACCAAAACAACAAAATTTCCACCAATTGAATGGTCAAAAATTTTGACCATCTCATCCGTCGAACGTATAGCATCTCGGTCGAACATTTGATGTTTTCGTCAAAATTTTTGACCAACATTTGGTGGAAATTTTTGCTGCCACTGGTCAAAATTTCAATCAATCCTAGGTGGAAATTTGTTCGACAATTGGTCAAAATTTCAACCATTATTAAAAAATGACGACAATTTTGGAGCATGGACTCAGTCAAATTTTTGACCTATGTTTTAGTCAAAATTTCAACTGATTATAAGTATGTCAAAAATTTGACAAAAAAAGATCGACGACAATGTTGTTCGTAAATTTGACTAATTTCGGTCAAAATTTTGACCAATTCTTGGTCGAAATTTGAGGCCAAATTTACTAGTGAAACACCTTGGTAGAAAAAGTAAAGAGAAATAACTCCATCCTATGGTGAAATCCACTACTTGTGGAGCCTTGGACAAGTACAATGATGAAAACCTGGCAAACATACATCAGGTGTAGTTCCTCCCTCTTGCACTCTACACTTGGGGCAAGATCCATCCATATTATCTATTTTATGTGCACCCATACTTCCTCTTTCACCTTTGATCTTGACAATGTTGAATTATTCATGAGCATCATATATCCCACCATCTGCTATCCTTTCCATCATCTTACTCACTTTCTTCATTCCATGCTACCCTATCATGATCTTTCTTATAAAAAAAGGTCATCAGTATTCTTAAGCATCCTTGCCATTATCTCAAACCATTCACTCATAGCCTCCATAACCCTTTATCCTGATCATGCTATCCTATCATGCTATCATATCCAATCAACCCCTTGGTCTTGATCAAAATAAAGAAAGGAAAAATACATAATTTTTTAACAAGAGTCTCTTGACATGTCCACTCTTTTGGACCACACTCTTTCATGACACCAAGTCATTATCCTATATGCTATCAAACACCTCTTAAATGATCCTACATTATTGTATTACCTTTCCCTAGCTTGGATAACCTTGAGGAGACTCCCCCTGAGGGTTTTATTCACTCACCCCATCCATCATGATCTTTCTACTTCATCCATAAGCTTGCTTATCCATCCATCGTCTCCTATACCTTGCTAGACATTGGGGGAAAACTAATGTGATCTTTCTTGAGAATGAGTAATCTCTAAAAACTTCTAAAAATCATATAAAGATCTTGAAAAAATCCTAAAAAGCATAAAAAGTCCTGAAAAAAATGATCCTAGTGAAAAACTAGAAACATGCACCTTGATGTATCCCAAAAAAATCAAAATATCACAAAAATACCAAAAAAAAAGAAAAAAAATGAAAAGAACAAAAAAATTAGAAAAAGAGAAAACTACCTTGGTGAAAACCTAGAAATAGGCACCTTGGTAGCAAAAATAAATAATCCCAAGTGGTGAAAACCTGGCAAACATGCATCACTTGTAATCAATAATCCATCTATCAACACTTGGCTGAACTCTCATGCTTTCATCAGTCTCTCTCCATCCATCTCCCACTTCCTGTCTCCCTTGTGCCATCATGGGCTGGAACTAGTCTTAGTCTTGTCATTAGTTCTCATTTGTCACCCGAGGGCAATCTCACACTATCTATCAGAGCTGCCAACACTTTATCACTTGGTCAATCTCTTGAGCTTAATGCGAGTTAGTATATCAGTCTCTCTTAAAGGACAATTTACCACTGACACTAATTGGTGTTTCTCAACACTTCAATCTTATAATATTTCTTAACACTACCAATTTGGTAATCACTGTGTTTCTCAACGCATATCATATCTTGTATTCTCTACTACACACACACACACACAGACACACACACACATTGAAACAAGCACAAAGGTGTTCCTTAACACCCAACATAACTTACAACCTAGAAAACTAAAAATGACTGTGATATGCTAAAGCATTTTTCTTATGTGTTGTCTGTTATCATTGATTTTCATTTGTTATGTCTTCTAAGGTTGCTTGATGATGTCTACTTGACTAGAGATTCACGATTGGGGGTATAACATGTTTTCTTTGATTTTTTCTTGTGGTGTGGTTTCAATGATCCTAAGTTGTCTAATAAACTAGGTCTCTGTGGTAAGAGCCTCCATCATGATTGGAACACTGCACATACCTTGACCATCTTTATTTGGATATTTAGGGGAGGTTGAAATTATCTCCTTATTTTGTTTCTTGTGTGTGACAACTACAATGATACTCATGGTTATCTTGGCAGTCTGTGCCCTGGTACAAGTGGAATCTTAAATCATCAAATTGGAAATTGTGTCTAGGTCATCTTGGCACTTATGCCTTGATGCTTACATGTGTTTACTATATCTTATTCAATAAGGTCATATTCATATTGTCATGGCTACTATAGCACCAGTAAAGATTTTATTGACCCCTGATGTTCCAAATGCTCAAATGATGATCAATAAATGAATACAAGATTAGTGACTTGGATCATATCTTAGGGTACATTTTCATTCTAGGGCTGAATTTTAGTCACTTGAGTCATTCTTCATTTCTCTCCACCGAAGAGATCAACTACAACTATCCCTCATTGACTTAACTGAATACCTACAAAGTGCTCAGAATCCTACGAAGATTATACCCCTAGCTAATTTCAATGTCCTAAATCCATTTTTGGGGATCAAAATTGATATTCAAGATCATTCACCTAGTAAAATTATAAATTGAAGGCTTCTTGGTCAAACATAGTTGACTACTGATTCTATCAATTCCCACTTGCTTTTGCCTTCACTTCTCTCACCTCTAAGGTCAATCTCATGCAAATTTATTGAATCCAAGTGATTTCATACTAGTAAACATTGGTCAAACTTTAGTCAAATCTTGTTAATAGGACCTCAAATAAGCTTTGAACAAGCTCTAATATTTTTTGAATTTGCTGGAAACCTAATCTTATTGATCATAATCTTGATCAGTGTGCTTTCAATTAATCAAATCAGGATTTAACCTCTCTACCTCATTTCAATTTTGATCCCGAGGGGGCATGAAACATAGAACATCTTCTTCTACAATTCAATCTTAATCGACAAATTAGCAGGCTTTGTGGCTTGGGGCATCTCATCTTGATCAGGAACCATATCAAGTTGAGATTATCCATACCTCTTTGAAAGAGTGATCTCATCACTTCATATGAGGTCACTCAGACCTGCATCTATTTGATCTCTTGGGGCATATCAAGTTCAATAGGACCCATATCAATCTAGTATTGTCTCTCAATCAGGTGATTGCCTTCCTGAAATTCCTTGTCGAAGAAATTAACTAAAAATAACTGCACATATATTCAGTCTCATCACATCATATCAGGATGGATACTCTAGTCTTTCTCATCAGTCTTCGCTCAATCAAGTCTGGAGATGATATCTCTTTAGCGATCTTCATTTGATCAAGTTCAGAGTTGGTTCTCCTCATATCATAAATGTTGATATGATTTATAACAATAGAGAGGGGGGTGAATCAGTTGTTCTAAGGTCCAAATGTATAAATAAACTTTCAAAACTATTGAACAAAAAACAACAGCTACTCGATCATTATTGAATGCATAACAGAAACATATAACAGTGCAACCCACTATCCAATAGTATTTAACTTGAAAAAAATAGAAATGTTCAAACCAAAACATTCACACAAGCATTAACACCAAGATTTATAGTGGAAACCCAATTTGGGAAATGTTATACACTAAGTTTGCACCCTTGTTTCAAGCTCTTGTAGTCTTGATAACCTAGTATAACATGAGAATCATCTTCAGGTGTGGGACCTATGCTAATTGAGATGAGACCTCCAGGTTCTAGGTTGGTTCCTCTTGGATAATCACCTTAATTTGCTTCTAGACATGAAAAGTAAATCTTTTGAGGGAAAGGGATAGAAGGAATGCTTGAAAGGGAAATGACTTGAAAGAAAACTACCTACTAGGTGATACACCAAAATTAGGGTTTGGATCTCAGTATAGAAGATGAAATTAATGAACAACTTAGGTCTAGGAGGTCACAACTCACTGAATAGACTTGCATAAGTGTTTCATAGAAGGGTCTGCAATAGAAAGAGGCTATTTAGGGAAAAAGAGAATTTCATAAACAATAGCATTACTGAAGGTTTAGACACAATTTATGACCTGCAAACAAACATTCACTTCTACAACTCGGCATAGGAATGAGACAAGGTTGTTAGGGGGTTGAAGTATACCCACAAAAGCATTCACATCCAATCATCCACAATAACACACAATAGTTGCAGAAAGAGAGAGGGATCAGGAACCCTAAGATATCACTGAAACATCATATACTTCAATTCATTAAGAGATAATCATAACAAGGAAGTATAGGGACATGAAGAATTGTCACAAAATACCTCTGCAATATTTTTAATTATCAATGAAAGATTTACAACTGTATAAGCCAGAGGGTAGGAATAATACCACAGATGATCCTTAAGAAAAATGAAATTCTTTTACAATTGTCCAACTCTTAGCCCAAAAGCTCTAAAATTACAATATATACATCCTCCCTTGCACGCAGGCAAGAGTCAAAACCTAACTAGGGTTACAAAATTAAACAATGATATCAAACCCTAGGGTACTGATCACCTATTATAAAAATCTCTAAGAACGCCGGTGATCAAATAATATATTTCTTCATGGGCATCCATCTGGTACTGAGCTCACCTGCAGACACAACAACCTCGACTTACTAACCCACCTACAACTCCACTAAGCCATGAAGGCTCCAAATCTGATCTAGAAGATATTTGTATTTTCAATAATAACATTGGCAAAAGGTGTCACCAATCCATTTAGCACCTTTGACATGACATGGTACCATGCAATGATGGCCAACATTCATCTCCATCACCCCCTCAACCATAACCATCCTGAGAAATTAATTCTTGAGCTACCCGACATCGTGCGTGGCCGAAAGAATGCAAAACTCTTGTAGAGACATTTGAATTTTGAAATATAACAGCTAGTGGAGAATTTTAAAATGTAACCATAGATGAGAAACCCTTCTTGATAGATGAATGACTACGATGCACCTAAAACCAACTTGAAAACCCATGTCGGACAAGTTAAAGCCATCGTGGGAGTCATCGGCCAACGAGAATCGAGCACATCAGCACACCTGTCATTTTGGACCCACCTCAAGCTTTTCCTTCTTAAGTCATTCAGCAACTACGTGACCAAAGACTTTTCTCTAAGTCACGAAGAACTTCTCATAACCCCGGTCTGGTTAAGCGACTACGCGAACAAAGTGGTCGTTGAATTTCTAAGTCTCTCGGCTAACCCTGGTTAAGTCCAGAGAACAAGAGAGAACCCCTAGTCGCTAATTCATGGAACCTTTGCTAACCCTGGGCCCATTTCCCACTTGGAAATCTTTCATTCGCCCCAACTGCTTTGTAGGCATACACCTCGGCAGGCTCTGACAACAGACCCACTGAGAACTGGATTCCAATCTAACGATGGGCACATGATCTCATGGCCCCAAAATATTCTTTCGGATCATGCGCCAGCCGTTGATCTCCTTAAAACTAGGACCCCATGACACATCGGACTGACAGATGAGTCCCTATCATCATATAGCAGCCAATGATATGTGAGCACATCAGCACCAAGTAGCACATCGGACCCACGACCCAGAGATTCTCATCGGATGGTTGTCGCATGATCTCATAGGGTCAGAAGATTCTATGAGATCATATGACCACCGTAGATCTTTGCCTTTCTAACACATCCTCAGATCTTCTGACATGGTCACACTGACACATCCTAGCTATCGTCTGGCCAACCAATAATGAATGAGCATGTCAGAAACTAAGGACCCACCTGACAGAGCCCGGAGATAAAGCAAGATCAATGGCCGTCACATGATCACATTCTTTGACATAAAGCCTTGCGAACATACGCCAGCCATCGATCGTCTGCAGATGTCAGAGCCTCTGACTGCCGAAAGGGTCCGAGCTGACAAGGCGTTGAATCACAAGCCTTAACAAATCATAAATGCACAGCTCAGACTGCGTGGCCAGACCCACTGACAAAAGATGACTCACTATAGGCAGGAAGATCAATGATCATTGCATAATCTCATGCCTCTGACAGATCTTATGAGAACTTATGCCCATCATTAGATTAAAATGGTGTCAAAGAGCCTAGGCCAAAAAATAAAAGGCGTCAGGACTTACGAAAAATTAAAGCGCTAGGCGTTTAGACTTAGGGAAATATTAAGGCACGTGGAAATATGATCACTTAAGTGGCCGAAAAGGTAATGTAGAAATATAACAGGCCAAAAGGATCTTTTAGGGTTTTAAGGGTCCAACGGCTAGTTTTATGAATTTTTTACCTGCAGACCAGAGAGTAAAACAATTTGCAGAGGCCAGAGGACAAGGCACAACTTCATGAAATTTTTAGGGATGCTTGGCAGGATAAAAACAGAGACCCTAGGATGGATTTTTAGCCAAATTTGTATAGGATAAGAAAATTATTGTAACATTTTGGTGATTTCTATTGGATGTCAGCCTGCTAGACATAGATCAGTGGCCTATAAACAATCCATTGGGCATGGGGTCATCAAAAATAAAAAATTCTCACAGTGAGACAAAACTTGTGCACAGGCACTTCTTGGAGAATAGGAAACTAACCTAGAAAATAGGGAAAGGAAGCAGAAGACACATATTTACAAGAATTTATAGAGAGGGATTAACCTCAAAGCAGGGCTTCAAGTGGAATCCATTGACTGAGATTGGCAAGGCAACTCCTTCAAGATTTGATAGCTGGAAAGCATTGGATCCCTTGCACTCTGTTATACCAAATGGTCCACCCCAAAATGAATCAAATTTTGTATGTCTGCCAGGCTTGGATCTGAACTCATCTCATTTGGGAACTACATCTCCAACTTTGAAATTCCTGACCCTAGCTCTTTTATCAAAGTTCTTCTGTGTCTGAATCTGATGGAACTCCATATTTTTCATAGATTTATCTCTGAGTTCTTTGAATTCCATCAACTAAGCATACCTGACCTGCAAGGGGTCTCTTTCTTCAAATAGGCCATACTAAGTGGCTAAGTCTAGGGCTAGTAATTCAACTGAGATAGACAACTTGGCCTCTCTGCCATATACTAACACATAAGGAGAATTCCCAATGATCTTCTTTGGAGTAATTCTATCTAGCCATAAGGTAGACCTCAGTTTAGTATGTCAATCCCTCTGGTTGTCTTGCAGATTCTTCTTGATTATCTTAATCAAATTCTTATTTGTTGATTCTGCCAGACTGTTGCCCTGAGGGTAGTAATTGGAACTGGTATTCAGATAGATGTCATTCCTGATTACCCACTCTGAGAATTTGAGGCCTGTGAATGCTAATGCATTATCTAATATTATGGAATCAAGAGTGCCAAACCTATGAACTATATCATCATAAAAACTCAATACAACACTCTCATTGGCTTCTTTTAAAGCAATTGCATCTATCCATCTGGTGAAGTAATCTGTTGCAGTGATTATCCATTTATGGCCTACACTAGATGGAGGATTGATCATGCCAATGAAATCTATACCCCACTTCATGAAAGGTTGCTCTATTCTGATTGGTTGTAGGGGCAAGGCTGCAAGCCTTTCTTTTCCTGCAAACATGGCACACTTGATGCATTTCCTCACATAATCATGACTATCCTTAAAGATAGATGGCCAATAGTATCCAGCCCTCATGATTTTAAAAGCAGTAGTCCTAGGAGAAAAGTGACCTCTAGAAGGTCCATCATGAAACTCATATAGGACATTAGCTATCTTTTTTGAATCTATGCATCTTAAAAGGACACCATTGTGATCCTTTCTAAAAAGAACCTCATCTATCAACACAAAAGGAATAGAATGTAACCTATAATACCTCCTTTTTAATGAATTTAGGCCTGTAGGACATTGTCCTATCTTCAAGTAATTGATCATATTAGGCAACCAACTTATTGCCTTGGCTTGTTCTTCTGTAGAATGCACCACTAGAGATGCATGTATTGTTTCTAATTTCTTTGAACTCTCATCTAATGCCAAATGCTCACAAAGACCTCTTCCTCTAACCAACTTGGTAGTTTGAATATCTATGTCATATTCCATCACCTTGGTGATCCAACCAACTCTTTCCTCATTTAGGTCCTTGGAAAGAAAAAATTATTTGACACTTGGATGAGTAACCTTTAAATGTATCTTGCTATGGGTCAATAGATATCTGAACTTTTTAAGGCTTTTCACCACAGCAAGTACATGTCTCTCTACAAAAGAGTATTTCTATTCATACTCCTCTAAACCTTTGCTTAGGCTGCTCCAATCCATCTGAATTTTCTTGAGTCAGCATTGTAGATATAGCATCATGACCCCCATAAGCATAAAGGATAAAATCCTTACTGAAATTTGGGTTTAAGAGGGTAGGAGCTTCTGTTAAGGCCTCTTTGATAGCTTGGAAATTAGATTTCCCTTCCTTAGTCCAATTAAAAGTTGAACTCTTCTTTAACATGGTTGTCAAAGGATTAAGTAAGTCTGCAATGTTAGGCAAGAACCTCCTAACAAAATTAATCTTTCCTATGAAAGATTGGAGACTTTTTTTGTGATGTGGTAGGGGTAGCTCTAGGATAGCTGCAATTCTCTCAAGATCCACTATAATTCCTTCTTTGGATACTACATATCCCAAAAATTTTCCTTCATGAACTGCAAACACACATTTCTTGGAATTAAGAGATATCCCGAACTCTCTACACCTTTCAAAGATCTTCCTCAAATGTTTGATGTGATATACTACATGCTTTGAGTAGATAGTTATGTCATCTAGGTAGACTAGCACAAACTTGTACATTAGGCTCTTAAAGGCCATATCCATTGCCTTTTGAAATGTAGCACCTACATTTGACAAACCAAAGGGCATCTTTTGATAAGCTGTGGTTCCCCACTTGGTTGTAAATGCAGTCTTATATTGATCTTCTTCATTCACTAAGATTTGATTGTATCCTAAATAGCCATCCAATAATGAAAATCTCTCAGATCCAGAGACACATTGTAAGATTTTTTCCATAGAGGGTAATGGATGACGGTCTTTTAGAGAGGCCCTGTTAAGATCCCTGAAGTCAACACATAACCTAAATTCCCCATTCTTCTTCCTGACAGAAACAAGGTTGGAAACCCAACTAGTATGCTTGATGGGGTAGATGATACCACTTTCTATTAGTTTGAGTACTTCTTTATGCATAAGTGGTTCAAGCTTAGGATTAACAAGCCTTTGCTTCTGCCTCACTGGTTTGGCATTAGGTTCTAATTCAATGGTGTGCTGAGCAAGAGTAAGATCAAAACCCTTGAGGTCTTCATATTGTCATGCAAAAACATCACTGAATTCTTTGAATAATTGGGTGTAATCTTGCTCTTCCAAATTAGTATTCACTTTTCCAAATTGTAAGCTCTTACCTGGTTCCAACTCTAATTCAACACGATGTTCCTGTTGGACTACCAGGCCAACTTTTCTTCTTTTAACTTCATCATCCTTGTTGAAGATAGTCTCTAAGGTAAGAAGACATCTAGGCATCTTATTGGACTTCAGTTGTATCACTTGATCACCATAATTTTGTGATAATCTTTCTTGGTTGTACTCTGAAAAAACATCTTCGTCAAACAAGAATTGCAAAATGTGTTCATCATTGTCAAACACTTTCCAATTGACATCATTATCAGGGATAGAGGGTTTGGCAATCACTTTGATATGCTGTTGATCTATCTCTTTTGAAATGCTATTGGGAATGTCATACTAAGATCCAATAGCAGCTAACCTATCTACATTTTGGTTTAGCTTCCTAGGGATAGCAACAATATTGAAAGCACAAAAATCTTCAATTGCATCCCAAACTCTATGTTTGTATGCTTTCAAAGTGTCATTTTTGGCTGCACTTATCCCTCTCACTTGGCTGACAACTAACTCACTGTCACCATAAATGTTTAGGGCCTTAAGCCTTCTTTTTCTAGCCCACTCTAGTCCATTGACTAGACTTTCATATGCTGCAATATTGCTAGTGCAGGAGAAACTGAATCTAAAGGCAGTATAATACCTTTCTCCTTTTGGGGACACTAGCATAGCACCACCACTAGAACCATGTCTAGTTCTAGCTCCATCAAAAAACAACTCCCAAATTTGATTACTCCGATCCTCTGAATCAGTGTCTTCTTTGAAAAGGCTTGGCTCTATGGATCCACTTTCTTGTATTAAATAACTTCCCAAACCAAAATCCCAAACAAAATTTTCTTGGGCCTCTGAAGCTCTTTCATCTAGAAGAATATCATGGATATTCTCTATCCTTGTGCTTGCTTCACTAATAGTTTGGAAGTCACTGTCATCAAATATGGGGTAGTTTACATTGATGGTATTGGACACATATGGTTTTATATGGTGTGCTGCTAATGGTTCTGATTTAATGGTGACCTTGGTCCCATACCTTCTATGAAAAAGCATGTGAGACCAGTCAGAAGATAGGTACCCTCCTATCTTGGCTGTAAACTCCCTTGATAAACATATGACAAACAATGCAGGGAGATCTATGATATATATATCAAGGAGGATGGAAAAATTAGGACTAGCATGTAGGATTAGACTGGTATCCTTGGCCACACCTATAGTATTGACTAAGGATCCATCAAGTTGGGTAACCTTCTTTTGGAAGGGCTCATATTTCAGTCCTAATTGGTCAGCTACTTTCTTGGGCATCACAGTACTAGTAGCTCCACTATCTACCATACAATTATGCACTAAAGATTTTCCAATAATTAAAGATACATAAAAGGGAGGTGGCTTTGAATTCCTACCTTGCATGATATTGGCCTTGGAGTTGCTACTTGGAGCCTCCTTTTCTTGATCAGTGTTAACCAGCACTGGCTTTGCAGCTTCTTTTGTAGGTTGAGGAGTTTCCACCTCTGACATAGCCTTCTTCAAAATTTCAAGCTGTCCTGGAAGAGCCAAAGAGTCCCACATAGACGTGGTGACATTCACCTTCTTCATGT
This sequence comes from Chamaecyparis obtusa, assembly GCA_027943335.1. Lineage (NCBI taxonomy): Eukaryota > Viridiplantae > Streptophyta > Pinopsida > Cupressales > Cupressaceae > Chamaecyparis > Chamaecyparis obtusa. Next base: position 904,998 of record BSBK01003401.1, read on the forward strand.
TGTCTACGATATTAAACGGTGTTACAGTGTGTACTCTTTGTTGTGCTTTCACTATGATGGGCTCTACTTCTTTGGAATGTTGGTTCTCTTTGCTTGTAATGATAGGAGCCTCCTTAGGTGTGATGTGATCAGCTTGCTGTGGTGGCTCTATAGATGTGGTGGCTTTCGCATTGGAATCTTCTCTTTCCATGTCTTGGGCTCCTCTTTTTGATCTTGTATAGGCAACAAAGGAAACCTCATCATTGACTCTATTGAAGTCTGGTTGCTCCCAATTGAAAAGAGCTGTCTCATTCTCTTGTGATTCTTGTTGAGGAATTGAGCCACTAGATGAAGCCTCTGATTGAGCTTGTGAGGCATTTTGAACCATTAGAGCTTGGTTCATCTATCCATTTGAACATGTAGCCTGATTATGAGGCTGATTACAAGGAAAACACCATTCATTATCCATAGCCATATTATTTTGAGTAGGGACCATATCCCTCACTGGGTTTGCAGAATTTAGAGGTGTAGGGTTATATGGTTGGAATGGTCTCTGGTTAAAACTTTGTCTTTGTCCTTGATAACCTCCTTGGTATGGTGACCTATTTTGTTGGTAAGGTTGTCCTTGATTCTAATATTGTTGATTAGGACCTTGGCCTTGTGACTGAAATGGTGGTCTGATTCCTTGACCTTGTTTCTTTAGATTTGTGACCTCTTTAGTTAAGGTCTGCAACAAAATTGTCATCTCCTGCTTACTGCTTTCTTGGCTATTCTTTATTTCTTGCAGCTCTTGAGAGAAACTAGAGTTGTTAGCTCCTGACCACTGGTACTAGCCTGGGGTGCCAATATGGTGGGAATAGGGGTAAATGGGGGTACTTGTACAGGTGCAATGGGTTGAAGGCTAGGAAAGATGGGCATTGGAGGCCTTCTAGCAATCATGCCTTCTTGGATTAAACAATTTTCAGCCTTGACCGCTATGTCAAAGGCTTGGGGTAAGGAAGTACCACCCATAGACTGGATCATGATAGAAATTTGACCATTCATACTTTGCAAGTAGTATAGGAAAGCATGGTCAGCTGATGGTCTCACAGAAACTGGAATCCTATTCCATATTTTGAGGAATCTACTATTGTAATCTATCATTTGCTCTTGAGGGTCTCTCTTAATGGTTCTTAATTGCTCAACCAAAGACAAGTTATTTGATTTATCCTCAAAATGCTTACTTAATGCATCCCTTGACTCATCCAATGAAGTAATAGAACCAATAGTTAGAGTTCTAAACCACTCAAGAGCCTTACCTTTTAAAGAGGCTGCTAATAAGTTTGTGGCCACATCTTCTTGAGTAATGTTGTGTATGCTGCAAATGGTGGTCACATCTCTTATGTGCTCAAAAGCAGTTGTCTACCCTTCACCTATGAAATAAAGTATACTTTTTAGTGCCACCAAGGGCACATCATGATTTTGAGAAAAGGCTAATGAGCTGCCTTGCTTGAATGTTGCAAAAGCAAAGTGCCTAGCCATTGTGGGAGTTGGAATCTGAAGATTAACAACTATATGAGCTGTATTTGCTGCTAGATTTGAATCTTCTTCTAGATCTCTAGTTAGAGATCTGCCTCTTCTTCTAGAATGAAAGGGAAAAGGTCTCCTTTCTAGAGTATCAGGAGGTGTTGACTGAACTCTCCTTGCAGGGGATGTTCTTTGAGTTGACCTGCCTTTGTGACTTCCTTTTGAGGGAAACTCTAAAAATTTAGTGGGCTTTGAGCTCCTAGTCTCAATCTTTCTCATAAACCTTAAACAAGGTTAGCCCTAATCTTTGAAATCAATGGAGTCGCAAGATATACTTGATAGAACAACCTCTAAAGGTCTGTATTATGCAACTTGTATATCAGGGATAACATAATCTTCAAACAATGAACTTCTTGTGTAGTCCCACTGGGCATGCCAGAATTGTTATACACTAAGTTTGCACCCTTGTTTCAAGCTCTCGTAGTCTTGATAACCTAGTATAACATGGGAATCATCTCCAGGTGTGGGACCTATGCTAACTAAGATGAGACCTCCAGGTTCTAGGCTGGTTCCTCTTGGATAATCACCTTAATTTGCTTCTAGACATGAAAAGTAAATCTTTTGAGGGAAAGGGATAGAAGGAATGCTTGAAAGGGAAATGACTTGAAAGAAAACTACCTACTAGGTGATACACCGAAATTAGGGTTTGGATCTCAGTATAGAGGATGAAATTAATGAATAGACTTGCATAAGTGTTTCATAGAAGGGTCTGCAATAGAAAGAGGCTATTCAGGGAAAAAGAGAATTTTACAAACAATAGCATTACTGAAGGTTTAGACACAATTTATGACCTGCAAACAAACATTCACTTCTACAACTTGGCATAGGAATGAGACAAGATTGTTAGGGGGTTGAAGTATACCCACAAAAGCATTCACATCCAATCATCCACAATAACACACAATAGTTACAGAAAGAGAGAGGGATCAGGAACCCTAAGATATCACTAAAACATCATATACTTCAATTCATTAAGAGATAATTAGAACAAGGAATTATAGGGAAATGAAGAATTGTCACAAAATACCTCTGCAATATTTTTAATTATCAATGAAAGATCTACAACTGTATAAGCCAGAGGGTAGGAATAATACCACAAATGACCCTTAAGAAAAATGAAATTCTTTTACAATTGTCCAACTCTAAGTTCAAAAGCTCTAAAATTACAATATATACATCCTCCCTTGCACACAGGTAAGAGTCAAAACCTAACTAGGGTTACAAAATTAAACAATGATATCAAACCCTAGGGTACTGATCACCTATTATGAAAATCTCTAAGAATGCCGGTGATCAAATCATATCTTTCTTCATGGGCATCCATCCGGTGCTGAGCTCACCTGCAAACACAACAACCTGGACTTACTAACCCACCTGCAACTCCACTAAGCCATGAAGGCTCCAAATCTGATCTGGACTATATTTGTATTTTCAATAATAACATTGGCAAAAGGTGGCGCCAATCCATTTAGCACCTTCGACATGACATGGTACCTTGCAATGCTGGCGAACAGTCATCTCCATTGCCCCCTCAACCATAAACATCTTGAGAAATCAATTCCTGAGCTACCCGACATCGTGCATGGCTGAAAGAACACAAAACCCTCACAGAGACATTTGAATTTTGAAATATAACAACTAGCAGCAAATTTTAAAACATAACCGTCAATGAGAAACCCTTCCTGGCAGATGAATAGCTACGATGCACCTGAAAATAGCCTAAAAACCCATCTCTGACAAGTCAAAGCCACCATGGAAGTCAGTGGCCAATGAGAATCAAGCACATCAACACACCTGTCATTTTGGACCCACCTCAAGCTTTTCCTTCTTAAGTCATTCGGCGACTATGTGACCAAAGACTTTTCTAAGTCGTGAAGAACTTCTCATAACCCCAGTCTGGTTAAGTGACTATGTGAACAAAGCATTCACTGAATTTCTAAGTCTCTCGGCTAACCCTGGTTAAGTCCAGCAAACAAGAGAGAACCCCTAGTCACTAATTCTCAGAACCTCTACTAACCCTAGGCCCATTTGCCACTTGGCAATCTTTCATTCACCCTGACTGTTTTGTAGGCATACACCTCGGCAGGGTTTGACAATGGACCCACTGAGAACTAGATTCCAATGTAACGATGGGTGCATGATCTCATGGCCCCCAAATATTCTTTCAGATCATGCGCTAGCCATTGATCTCCTTAGAACTAGGACCCCATGACACATCAGACTGATAGATGAGTCCCTATCATCATATAGCAGCCAATCATATGTGAGCACATCAGCACCAGGTAGCACATTGGACCCACGACCTAGAGATTCTCATCAGATGATTGTCGCATGATCTCATAGGGTCAGAAGATTATATGAGATCATACGACCACCATAGATCTTTGCCTTTCTAACACATCCTCAGACCTTCTGACACGGTCCCACTAACACATCCCAGCTGTCGTTTGGCCAACCAATAATGAACAAGCACATCAAAAACTGAGGACTGACCTGACAGAGCCTGAAGATAAAGCAAGATCAACGGCCGTCACATGATCGCATGCTTTGACACAAAGCCTTGTGAACATACGCCAGCTATCGATCCTCTACAAATGTTAGAGCCTCTCACTGCCGAAAGGGCCTAGGCTGACATGGCGCTGAATCACAAGCTTTAACCAATCATAAATGCACAACTCATACTATGTGGCTAGACCCATTGACAAAATATGACTCACTAGAGGCAGGAAGATCAACGATCATTGCATAATCTCATGCCTCTGACAGATCTTATGAGAACTTACGCCCATCGTTAGATTAAAATGGTGTCAAAGAGCCTAGGCCCAAAAATAAAAGGTGTTAGGACTTAGGAAAAATTAAAGTGCTAGGCATTTAGACTTAGGGAAATATTAAGGCACATGGAAATATGATCACTTAAGTGGCTGAAAAGGTAATGTAGAAATATAACAGGCCAAAAGGATCTTTTAGGGTTTTAAGGGTCCAATGGCTAGTTTTATGAATTTTTTACCTGTAGACCAGAGAGTAAAACAATTTGCAGAGACCAGAGGACAAGGCACAACTTCATGAAATTTTCAGGGATGCTTGGTAGGATAAAAACAGAGACCCTGAGATGGATTTTTAGCCAAATTTGTATAGGATAGGAAAATTATGGTAACAGGAAAAACCATTTTGTAACATGTTACTAATATTTTCACTCTTCTGAAGTGAGCTCTGTGAAAAGCAACCTTGTCAAAGGTTTACAAACACAATGTCAGGTGTGACCCGGTTAAATGATTTCAACTACCCTGTTAGGAGTGTGCCTTGTTAAAGGACTTACATACATTCCATTAGAATGCAACCTTGTTCAAAGGATTTATACAAATGACTATTAGGTCAGCTTTGATTAAAGGATTTAAAATTGATACAATGATTAGAAAGTAACAACAGTGTTTGATCTGAAAACATACAACTCACTTTGCAAATAACAGATCCAATTTCATACACATGTTGGCTTAATGACTATGTTCCATTTCCATCTCCATCACTGATCTTCTTGGAAATCCGTTCAAGTAATCACAACTCCTCCTTTAGCCTTTTTAGCTTATTTAGTCAATAACAACAACTCCAACATCCTCTCTATTTAACCTCACACTTAGGTTTCCTTAATACCTCTTCATTTAGGTCGATCCAACCTTTGATGCTTAATCTCCTCCATAGATCTTAGGGTTATTTTAGATTCATCGAATCCTTCCAACTTTATGTTCTTCATCCATCCTTCTAGAAAATCTCAAATCTCTTTATGGAATTACAATAAAATGGTTTACAGTGCATTAAATGCTTCCATACAATCAATAAATAAAGTCAACATGATTTACATAATCCAAGAATTCAACTATGTCAGATAGGAATTTGAATTCTTCCTCAAATGTAAATTACTAATGCTCAGTCAATACTGTGTTCAACTCCTCAGTCATTACTGGGTAGCCTGGTCACCACTGAAATTATTTCCTTGACTAATACTGTCTTCCTCGGCAATTAATTGATGTTCGGTCAACACTGAATTTACTCGGTATATACTGGCTCGGTCGACACTAACATCACTCATCTTAAAATAGATTTCTTCACTTATGCTTGGTTAAGCTTGCTTGTTTAGTCTTACTTCTTACTTAGATAAGCAATACATTATCTTAACATTGTGCCACATAATCAAGTACCCATTGAAGTATCAAGGTAACTCAACCTTTTCCTAATCCTTCTCATCAATCAAATAGATATAATACTTTCTTAGATAGCAACAATCTTACTAGTTAAGGTTTGACATCAATGACAATACAACAATTGCTTCAATTGTAGTTTCCAACAATCTCCCTCTTTGGCATTGATGGAAACACCATATAAATAACACATGAATCACCAACCAATCCAAAACTTATCTATACATAAAAAATATTTATAATATACTTAGCTCCTTTCTGATTCAGAATCAATTAGCCTAGCTTACATGACCGTCCACACAGTAACTTCCACTTGATCTCTTCTAGTTCCTTTCCTATGAATCTCTCCCTCTTACTTGATCTTCCATGAAATCTCACTATGTGTTTTCATCTTATTCATCTCCCTCTTTGACAATAATGCCAAAGTAGCAACTAAAACATAGATCCTTAAGATGTAGATTTCATCTTGTCAGTTCAGTAACAATATTTCTCCCTCTATCATCTTTGCTTATGATTGATTATCAGCTTTGATGTACTTTTCACAACTCTAGGCTGCTCCTAAAGTGTGACCTTTCTCTGCATCAATTTGTGAGATACTCTTTGTAGAATATTTGATGCAGTACTCCTATCTTGACTAGGCAGCCTTAGTTAGGGGAAGAATCCCTAATTTTCCTCTTAGATATTCATGAGCTTCTTTAGGTAAAGCTTTAGTGAATATGTCTGCTAGTTGTTCCTTTGTATTCACATATTCCATTCTGACCTCTTTATCTTGTACCAATTCCCTCAAGTAATGATACTTGATGGTGATGTGTTTGGTCTTTATGTGCATCACTAGGTTCTTAGATATGTTGATAGCACTTGTGTTATCACAATAGATGACAACTGGTTTAGTGATATCTTCTTTCATGCCTACCAACAATTGCTTTATCCATACCAAGTTTGAACAGTTCACTACTGCAACTACATACTCGGCTTCAACTATAGTGGGAAATACAATTTTGTTTCTTTCTTGTCTAGGAAACTAATCTCTATTCAAGAAAGAAAGCTCCACTACTAGTACTCTTTCTGTCATCCACATTTCCTACCCAATCATCATCAATATAGACTCTCAGTTCAAATCTTTCATGGTTCTTATAGTACAGTCCATAATCTACAGTCCCTTTCAAATATCTCATTATCCTTTTCATAGCCATCATGTGAGTTTCCTTAGGATTGGCAGAGAATCTTGCCATAATCTCAAGTGCTAGAGCAATATCTAGTCTGATGTGAATAACATACTACAGTTTTCCAATCATGGACCTATATAAAGTCTAGTTTACTTCAGCAACATCATCATTTTTAGACAATTTTTTTCCAGTAGCCATGGCCTTGAATCCTCCATACCAAAGGTTTTTAGTATCTCATGAACATATTTAGACTAGGTGATGAAAATTGTTACAAGTGTGATTGTCGTTGCACCAAAAGATCGACCTGTTAATGTCTGATACAACCACTAGACTTATAGAAGACACATGAGGTTGTTAAACCATGTCATGAATCCCGAGGGGAGCGCTGACCATTTTTCCAACAATCTCCCTCTTAGTGTTACCCGAGGGGATTCGAACTTGTGACCAAGCTCTGATATCACTTGTTACAAGTGTGATTTCCGTTGCACCAAAAGGTTGACCTGTTAATGTCCGATACAACCACTAGACTTATAGAAGACACATGAGGTTGCTAAACCATGTCACAAATCCTGAGCGGAGCACTGACCATTTTTCCAACAATAAATACCTTTCTCCATCTAATATACTTGTAAACCAACAAATAATTTTATCTCCCCAAACATACTCATTTCAAATTTAGTTTTCATTTAATTTCTTACATAGGGCATTTTGTCCACCAAATATAATATCATTTACAAAAATCTTAGCCAACAAGATTCCTTTACCTTCTTCATCTTTCATGTACATATTGCTGGTGTCATTTGTCCTTGAGAATCCAATCTGTATCAAGTAGTTGTGTAGCCTCTCATACCATGCTCTGGGGGCTTTCTTTAGTCCATACAACACCTTATTCAGTTTGCAAACCATGTGTCTCTTGTTTGGATCAACAAATCCTTCAAGTTGTTCAATGTACACTTCTTCTAATATACCATTTAAAAATGTAGACATGACATCCATTTGGTATACCTTGAAATATTTGTAGGCATCATATGCAAGTAGAGTTCTTACTCCTTCCAATCTTGCTATAGGGGAAAATGTCTCCCCATAATCTATTCCTTCTTCTTGTGCATAGCCTTTGCATACCAGCCTTGCTTTGTTCCTCGTGATTTTTCCATGTTCATTCAGCTTATTTCTGAACACCCATTTTGTTCCAATGATATTTTTGTTTTCTGGTCTCCACACCAGAGTCTAGGTATCATTCTTCTCTATTTTGTCCATCTCCTCAGTCATGGCTTGGATCCAGTCTTCATTTTCTAATGCCTCCCTTGTTGTCTTAGGTTCGAATTCACATAGTAAACATGTAGGGTCTGTTAACTTAATTCTGGTCAGAACTCCAGTTTCTTTGTCTCCAATTATTTGTTCAGACTTGTGATGTCTCCTTACATATTGTGCGAAAATAGGTTCTACTCTCTTTTCTTCATGCTCTTCAGGTTCACCAATAAGATTGCCAGATTTAGCTTCTGAATGCTTTACAACCTCTTCTTGATACTCGACAGCATTCTCCTATCGCTCGGCATGTTCTTCTTGTTGCTCGTAATTGCTTACTCAAGACTTTGCATTAGGTGCAATTTTGTCACTTGCCTCTCCTTCTTCTATATATACAAAAGTTCTATAATCTTCTGGTTCTCTCTTGCTTTCCTATTCATTTTCTCTGCATATTCATCAACCTTGACATTTACACATTCCACAATTTTTTTACTGTAAGAGTTCAAACACTTGTAAGCTTTCCTTTTTGTGGAATAACCTAGGAATATGCCCTCATCACTTTTAGCATCAAACTTTCTATTTTTATTGTCTTTTAGTATATAGCATTTGCTCCCAAAAATTCTAAAGTACTTTATATTAGGTGAATACTCGTGCCATAACTCATAAGGTGTAATATTTGTACCCTTTTTCATCTATACTTAGTTTAGGATATAAACAACTGTACTTACAACTTCTCTCCAGTACTTTTGTACAACATTCTTCTTGATCATCAGTGTTCTTGCACAATCCATGATAGATCTGTTCCTTCTCCCTATTATACCATTTTGTGGAGGTGTTCTAGGTGCAGACATCTGTCTCTTGAATCCTCTGTCATTGCAGAACAGATTGAACTCATTTGATATAAATTCTCCACCTCGGTCAAATCTCAGACACTTCAGGATCCTACCTTTCTCCTTTTCAACCTTAGCCAGATACCACTTAAAAAAATGAAAAGTATCAGATTTTTCTTTTAGAAAAATTACAGTCATCATTCTAGCATAATCATCAACAAACATAATAAAATATCTAGCACCACAATAGCTTTGTACACCCATAGGTCCACAAAGGTTAGTATGAACCAAATCTAAAGTATTTTCAGAAGTAAAAGTCTTGCTCTTGAAACTAGGCTTTGTCATCTTACGCAACTAACAATGTTTGCACATTACATTATCAAGTTTCTTCAATCTCGACAATCCTCTCACTTTCTTGTTTTTACTGATTTCTACCAGACTATCAAAGTTAACATGACATAGTCGCTTATGCCATAACCATATATCATCAAGTTGTGCAATCATACATGTCTCTTCAGATAGGTCTAGATAGAACAAATTACCTCTTGTCTATTCTCCACTTCCAATTAGTTCACCAATGGCATCAAATATTTTAGCCTTCCTATGATGAAATTCCACTTAGTAGCCATTGCTATTAAGATGTGCAACACTTAGCAGTTTATAGTTAAGACCCTCAACCCAATAAGCATTTTCACAAGTGATCTTATCAGTCAGCTTAATCAATCCTTTACCCCTAATAGGATATGGTGCATCATTACCAAATTTAACACTTGTACTTTTGTAATGATCTAGGGTATCAAACTTACTTTTATCACCAGTCATGTGGTGTGAGCAACCACTATCAATAATCCACTTATCATATTTGTTGACATAGGATATCAGTGCAATTTTCTCATCCGCATTAGACTAATCTTTCATAGAAATATAGACTACTTCAATTTCAAAATCATCACTATTAGTGTCAGTTTCTTCTTCAGCAATATAGAAGGATTTCTTACCTTTTCCTTTGTAGTCCTCGTACCTTCGATAACCTCTGTCTTCTCTTTTGTCTTTGTCCTTGCTATCTCTTTCATCATCCTTGTCATTCCTGTCAGGACATCTTGTAGCTATATGACCAACTTTATTATATGAGAAACATATGATAGGGAGTTTACCTTTATACTTTCCTTTTCCCCTTTTCAATCTTTTGGCCATAAGAGCTTCAAGATCCTCTAGTTCTTCATCAGAAGTGTCACTTTCACTTTCACTCTCACTGATGCATCTTTCTTTTTCTTTCTTAGACTTATTCATAACCATTTGTGACTTGAATGTATATTCAACATTAGCAATAGTGACATTATCAAAATTAGAAAGCTCAAAAGCAGTAAGCTTACCAATAAGACTTTCCAAAGTAAGAGCATTGTCAGGGTTACATATAGATTCTTGAATTGCTGAAATTTTGATGGCATAAATAGGACACAAAGTTCTCAAAAATTTTCCAATAAAAGTCTCATCATAAATAGTTCTATTAGCTCCTCTAATAGAATTTACACCTTTTATTCTACCACAATATCAAGCAATATTCTCACCTTCTTGCATTTTCATTTCATCAAATTTAACTCTTAGGATTTTAACTTTTTCTCTTAGTACATTTATGGCACCACCGTATATATTTGCAAGAGTGTCCCAAATTTTCTTTGCATTTGTGCAATCTTTGATGTCTTCAAATTTTGAATAGCTTAAGGTAGATGGAATCTCCAACATTACTTGATTGTGTTCTTGTTTAGATCTCATCTCCTTAGTAGTGAGAGGTGCAATAGGTGTAACATAGTCATGCTCAATGTAATAGTTTGGTGAGTCACCAATACCAGCTAGATGCAGTTTCATCAGACTCTGCCATGCAGGGAATTTCTCCTTATTTAGCTTTGGTACTTCCTTCTTATACATCTTGATCATTTACTTCAAGTACCTTTAAACTTGTTCTTTTGTAAGCACCAGTAGCTCTAATACCAATTGTTAATATGATTTAGAACAATAGAGAGGGGGGGTGAATCACTTGTTCTCAGGTCCAGATGTATAAATAAACTTTCAAAACTATTCAACAACAACCAAAAGATACTCAGTCATTACTGAATGCATAACATAAACATATAATAGTGCAGTCCACTATCCAATAGTATTTAACTTGCAAAACACAGAAATGTTCAAACCAAAACATTCACACATGTGTTGACACCAGGATTTATAGTGGAAACCCAATTTGGGAAAAACCACTCTGTGACATGTTACTGATATTTTCACTCTTCTGAAGTGAGCTCTGTGAAAAGCCAACCCTGTTAAAGGTTTACAAACACACTGTTAGGTGTGACCCAATTAAAGGATTCAACCACCTTGTTAGGAGTGAACCTTGTTAAAGGACTTACATATGTTCCATTAGAATGCAACCTTGTTTAAAGGATTTATACAAATGACTGTTAGGCCAACCTTGATTAAAGGATTTAAAACTGATACAATGATTAGAAAGTAACAACAATGTTTGATCTAAAAACATACAACTCACTTTGCAAATAAAAGATCTAATTCCATACACATATGTTGGTTTACTGACTGTGATCCATTTCCATCTCCATCACTGATTTGCTTGGAAATCCCTTCAAGAAATCACAACTCCTCCTTCAACCTTTTCTTCTTATTTAGTAAATAACAACAACTCCAACATCCTCTCTATTCAACCTCACACTTAGGTTTCCTTTATACCTCTCTGATTAGGTCGATCCAAATTTTGCCGCTTAATCTCCTCCGTAGATCTTAGGGTTAGGTAATATCCATCGAATCCTCCCAACTTTATGTTCTTCATCCATCCTTCTTGAAACATCTCAAATCTCTTTATGAAATTACAATAAAACATTGTACAGTGCATTAAATTCTTCCATACAATCAATAAATAAAGTCAACATGATTTACATAATCCAAGAATTCAACTATGCCAGCTAGGAATCTGAATTATTCCTCAAATGTAAATTACTGATACTCTGTCAATATTGTGTTCAACTCCTCGGTCATTACTGGGTAGCCTGGTCACCACTGAAACTATTTCCTGGGCAATTAATTAATGTTCGGTCAACGTTGAATTTACTAGGCATATACTGGCTCGGTCGATACTAACATCACTTGGCCTAAACTAGATTTCTTCACTTTTGCTTGGTTAAGCCTGCTTGTTTAGTCTTACTTCTTACTTAGATAAGCAATACATTATCTTATCATTGTGTCACATAATCAAGTACCCATTGAAGTATCAAGATAACTCAACCTTAGGTGTTATTGTTATCAACCTTGCCCTAATCCTTCTCATCAATCAAATAGATATAGTACTTTCTTAGATAGCAACAGTCGTACTAGTTAAGGTTTGACATCAATGAAAATACAAAAATTTCTTCAATTGCAGTTTCCAACAATAAATAGTCTCATCACTTCACATAAGGCTACTCTCTGATTTAGCTTCAACCTATTCTTTGAGTCATTGCGCTGCTCGCACATCGATTTAAAGAGGGGTAAATGTAATCATATAAATTTTTTCTAGTAGAACCTAAGCCCCTAATTTTGATCAAATTGACATAAAAGAAAATTCTAAATCTCAAAGGAAAAATTACTAGACATTCCCCTTTCATAATTAAACTATTTCTAAAAATCAAGCATAAATCATTTCTAAACTTGAAAAATCACTTAATTGTCAAAACTTACTTTTAATATAAAGTCTTAGCACTTTTATTAAAAAGAGCACTTTGTGCAAACTTAATCTTGATTAAATTACAATTAAAAGGGGATTTTCTATTTTGTCTTATGCTCCAATCAAGCTTGGCCAATCCAAATTCTTGAATCCTCTCACAAGGATTGATCTCCCTCACCACTCATCTCTACCTAACATCTTTTGCCTCTTAATCTCCACCCTCCATTCTTGAGGCAATCCCTTTAAAAGGAAACACTTCCTTGGCTCAAGGGTCCCAATCTAGATCATCTTGGCATTTCTTGCATTTTTGCATTCTAGATTAATCTTTGTATTTTGAATTCCTAGTTCCTAGATGCTCATAGCTCTCTTGCGTTCTTAGTTTACTTCATTCTTATTGTAATCTTGCATTGTTAATCTTGCATTCTAGTCTCATTCTAGTTTTGTATTGCATTTGAATATTCCATTTAGGATTAGTCAAGTCACTAATCCTTCATGCCAATATCATGATCATTACAAAATGATTAAACTCCCTTAAACTAGGAAGCAATAAGACACTTTTTATGGTTTAGTCTATTCATTTGATATGAACTCTAGTAGCTAAATTCTTGAGTTAATGATTTATTGAGTGTTGTTTGCATTCCAATTGAGTACCAATATTTAACCACACACCAAAAACCTTGTGACAACAAATAAATCTAGCTATTTCACCTTAGTAGAAGAGGTACCCACATAAATAAGAATAACATAGTAAGATACTAGGATAACAAAGAGTCACACATAAACCAACCCCTTATTCTAGAACTAACCCTCATCTACACAATGACACTTCACCTTAAAAAAGAGACAGTACAACCTAAAAAGGAAACATAAGAGAGGGGATCAACTATGACAAAAAAATATTCTCACCTATACCTACATGGTATAATTGAGACATTCAAAGCATAAAACATTTGATCAAAACATATTTCAATATAAAACTTGATATTGATACAAACAAGATAATTTTTAAATTACATTCATGAGAATTATAATGCCTTATTTTCCCCATGTAAACTAACTAACTAACATATTCATAGGAATAACTCCCAATAAAACTAACAACTAATTAATTATTATATTTAATAAAACCTAAAAATTAACCTATTAATGTAAAAAATCCAACATTCCCCACCTTATTAAGTTGTAGACACCTAAAATTGTCCATTCACATTCTAATATTAATTTTTTTTATTAATATTTTCCCTTAACGTTATAGTTGATTTTTATTAATTAACTATATTGTAATATTCCTCTATTTATATTGAATACACATACGAAAATAACCCATCAGCATGCCAAATAACAAAACACCTTACATTATGTAATTGGCATCAATTCTTCTTGATTATGCTTGTATCTACCTTGCCACTTAATGCAGGGGTAGGGTAGCTACGAAAAGAATCAAGCAGAATTGAATCCACTTGAATCCACAAACAAGCCCTGCTCAGAGTTACACATAGAAGAAATATAATATCACATGAAAGCAATGAAATCACAATGAGTTCTTTCTTGTGGATTGGATTGTGGAGAACCTTATTGGATTGGTTGTAGGGTGGCAGATCTGAGATCTGACCTATAACTTGCAGAAGGTTACGATCTTGCCTTGATTGTCAAGATGGTTCGTGGTAGAGGGAATGATAATTCTATCATGGATATGTTGAGGCTGATTGCAGCTAGGCTTGAAGCTATAGAGATAGCCAAGAGAAGAGGCACACATCTTGAAGATGTTAGTGATGAAGAAGAAGAAGCAACACCTAATGTTGAACCTAAAGTTGAACAAGATGAGGAAAGAATTTTGAGAGTTTTGTCTAAGGCTAACTCTTGAGCTGCAGTTGAAGTTTCTTACTATGATGGAAGACTTGAGACCAATGCACTTTTGGATTGGATCTATGAGATGGATAAATACTTTGAGTATGAAGGTACTCCTAATAATAAGAAGGTTAAGATAGAAGTCACAAAGTTGAAAGGTCATGCATCTCTTTGGTGGGATCATTTGCAAATTGAGAGATAGAAGAGAGGAAAATAAAAGATCAAGACATGGATGAAGACGCTTGGAAAGATGAAGAAGTTTCTTCCAGCTAACTACCAAGTTAGTCCGATGAGAAAAATGCAAAATCTGAGACAAAAGGACATGAGTGTGAAAGAAAATACTGACGAATTTTACAAATTGGATATCAGATCTGGACATGTGGATGATGAAGTTGAGAATGTGGCTAGATATTAGAATGGCCCGATGACATCTATTCAAGATGAGATCAGCTATGTGAAAAATAGATAGTGTGGAAGAAGCATACCAATTTTCTTTGAAGGCTGAAGAGAGATTGACAAAGAGACATGAACAAAGACAAAAAGAAAGAGGTGGCAGATTTTAGAGAAGTAGAGGAAGATCTTATGGAGAAAGTAGTGGATCTGACAATGTAGTGCAAGATAAAGGATGGAAAGATGAACTTGCTACAAGAGGTAACTACTCTAGAGGTAGCTATATTGGTTACTCTAGGAATAACAATAATGGAAAAAGAGAAGACAAATCTTGGTTTAAAGGTACTTGTTACAAATGTGGTGAAGAAGGACATAGAGCTTTTGAATGTACTAACTGTGGAAAGAAGACTGGAGGTAATGGCATAAATAATTTGGGTTGTGAAGAAGTTGAGGAAATGTCTAATGAACCTAAACATGGTGAGAACTTGATGTTAAGAAGGATCTTGTGGAATGAAGAAGCTGATGAGGAACCTGTTTTGAGGAAAAGTTTGTTCTAAAACCAGATGTAAGATCGCTGCCAAATGTTGCAATGTAATCATTGATAGTGGAAGTTCTGATAATTTGGCATCCGAAGAGTTGGTTAACAAGTTGCAGTTGTAGAGATTGAAACATCCTAAGCCTTACCATATTGCTTGGATCCAGAAGGAGCATAAACTACTTGTAAGTGAACAATGCCTTCTTAAGTTCAAAATTGGGAATTATCATGATGAAGCCTTGTGTGATATTATGCCTATGGATTGTTGTCATATTCTTTTGGGTAGACCTTGGCAGTATGATAGGAAAGCTTTGCATGATGGTAGATTGAATCAATATACTATTTGGATGGAGGGAAAGAAACAAGTATTATTGCCTTTGATAGAAAAGTTTGATGAAGGTCACTGTACTATAGTCAAAGTATGCTTGTTTGATGGTAAAACATTTACAAGAGAAATGAAAGAATATCATTTTTCCTTTTCATTGAAGCATAAGAGTGGACAGTCGAATAAGGTTGCTGATGCCTTGAGTCAAAGAAGAAGTTTTCTGACAAAGATGAGAGTTGAGGTACTTGGTTTTGATGATTTGAAGTGTTTGTATGAGATTGACATTGATTTTGTAGAACCTTGGAAAGCTTGTAAGGAACACACATTGAGTGATAAGTGGACTGATTATTTCATTCAAGAAGACATGTTGTTTAAAGGAGTTCAGTTGTGCATACCTAGAGGATCTATGAGAGAGAACATAATGAAGGGGAAACATAGTGGTGGACTTGTTGGACATTTTGGGATTGATAAGACTATGCATTTAATTTTAGAAAGATACTTTTGGCCACATATTTATAGAGATGTACAGATAATAGTTAGAGGTTGCAGATTTTGCCAAACAACAAAATGAACTAGTCAAAATTTGGGATTGTATACACCTTTGCTTGTACCTGATAGACCTTGGGAAGATGTATGGAATTTGTTCTTGGATTGCCTAGAACTTAGAGAGGTAATGATTCTATTTTGGTAGTGGTTGATAGATTTTCAAAGATGGCTCATTTCATACCTTGTAAGAAAACATCTGATGCATTACATGTAGCTGAATTATTCTTCAAGGAAGTGGTAAGATTGCATGGTTTGCCTAAATCTATTGTTTTAGACAGAGATACTAAGTTTATTGGTTACTTTTGGAGAACACTTTGGAAAAAGATGAATAAAGAATTGAAGTTTAGCTGTACATTTCACCCTCAGATAGATGGATAGACTGAAGTTGTGAATAGAAGTTTGGGAAACTTGTTGAGATGTTTAGTTGGAGACAAACCTGCTAATTGAGATTTGATTTTGGGACAAGAAGAGTTTGCATATAATAATTCGGTGAATAGGAGCACTAAGAGGACACCATTTGAGATTGTTATTGGATTTCATCCTAAGGGAACCACAGAGTTGAGAGATTTACCTACTAAGACAAGAAGTGTTGAAGCTGAGGATTTTGTAGTGTACATGAGAACTTTACATGATGAACTTAAAAAGAATTTGGAGGATAGTAATTTGAAATATAAAGAGAGAGTAGACAAGAGAAGGAGACATAAATCTTTTGAAGTTGGAGATGAGGTTATGATTCATTTGAAAAATAATAGATTTCCAGTTGGTACCTACAACAAGCTGAAAATGAAGAAGATTGGACCTTGTAAGATTCTGAAGAAGTTTGACAGTGGAAATGCTTATGAAGTGGAATTACCAAAGCACATGGATATATCACTTATATTCAATATTGCTAATATATTTGAGTACTTTGAATCAAATGATGAGATTGAAGATGATATGGACTATCCTAAGAAGAACAAAGACAACATTGAGAAGATCTTGAATAAAAGAATGAGCAAAAGTACAAGAGGAAAAGACTACATGGAATATCTAGTTCAATGGAAAGATAAGCCGGTTGAAGACAGTTCATGGATTACACAAGCTGAGTTTGATCTTTATGATTCAAGTCAGAATATGAGTAGAGATTGATGTGTAAATTAGTTCTTTATTTACCCCAGGTGTCTGATGCAGGAGCATCTTGGGTCTTTGAGCAATCTTGCATCAACCAAAAACATTTCTTGATTTTTGTACCTATTTTTCTATTGTTTTCCTTATAATTGTTGCATTTATTAGTTTCATGTTATGTAAAGTTTACATGATGTTGAGGACCTATTTGGTAACCTTCTCCTATAGTTGTATAAGTATTGGATAGACTGTTTCAAAGTTAGAGTTGTTTTCCTTGTCGTTGGAGCTATATTTTTCTATAGTTTTGGTGCTGATTGCACGTAATGGTGCCGATGATCTTTAATGATTCAGCCTGTGTGCCCTTAGGGAAATTAAGAGGACCTAAATTAATATCTTTTCCCAAAGGTGCAAGTCCTAATTCATTATGAGTTAAAAGTTATGACCATTTTTCTCAGGGACCTATTTTCTGCTAGTTTTCACGCAAAACATGGAGTGTTTCTTCTTGTGCAGTTCCATGTGATCAAATGGGGCCTTGCGTAGTTAAAGGAATGTTCTTGGGTCATGTGAGGACCTATATCCTAAGTTGCATCAAGTGGTGATCACTCTTTCATTAGTTTTGATTTAAATCTTCCAGATTGGACCTATAATGTAATTAAATGCCTAACTGGCCGACTTGTGGCTTAGCTAGCTATATAAGGAGTCTAGATTGATGTAGTAGGGAACCATGAGGGAGATCTAGGAAGGATTATCAAGATACAAAATTGGAGACAAAGATAGGATGCAAGCTATAATTCTGATTTCATAATTCTCATTGTATAAGGCCGAAACCTAGAAGGCCTCACAACTGGGCATGTTGAAAGAAATAATATAAATTCTTTGTTGTTGCTGCCAATTGATTGCCTCATATCCATTGTGATTTCATTTCTTTCATGTGATATTATATTGCTTCTGTGTGTAACTCTGAGCAAGGCTTGTTTGTGGATTCAAGTGGATTCAATTCTTCTTGATTCTACTTGTATCTACCCTGCCCCTGCGTCAAGTGGTAGGCCAATTATGTAATGTAAGGTTTTTTGTTATTTGGCACGCTGATGGGTTCTTTTGGTATGCATATTCAATAGGTGCATAGAATTTTAACTTGATGTTTTTTACTACCTGATATGTGGGCTATGATTGAACAAGGTTCAACGCCTTTGTAGGCCTCTTTTGTAATTCCAATTGTAACCGGTAAATATCAACTTTATACTTGTATATGACAATGATCCTGAGGTTTCTTCTTGATTCTTCCACGAAGGAGTCCTTGAATCAGTTTTATTAATAAATATGGTGGCCACCCCACCTTTGCTTTAAAAAAATAAAAAAAATTCCTCTATTTATTTAATTTAATTAAATAAATTCATTTTTCATTCCCATTCTAATATTAATTTTTATTAATATTTTCCCTTAATATTATAGTTGATTTTTATTAATTAACTATATTATTATATTCCTCTATTTATTTAATTAAATTTACTCTAATTAAATAAAGTCATTTTCCTTTTGTATTTAAATTTTATTTAAATACATTAATATATTTAATTTAATTTAATATATTATCGCTCCATTTCCCTTTATAAAATAAATCTTAAATTTATTTTATTCCCTCACTAGCCTTTAAAATTCTTTTAAGCTATGTTTAAATTACAATCATTTTAATTTAACCTCTTTTCCCCTTTTCCTAAACTTACCTTTTTCTAATATTCCTCTAATCTTATTTAAAAGGTGGATTACATTTAATCATGTCCACAATCACCTTTTCTAAGGTGGCCACCTCTCAATCTCTTTTCTCCACCAATCATTTCAAATTCCTCTTTCGCTCTCAAATGAAGTTTGACTTTTCCAAACCCTACCTAATATTTTATTAAACCCTACCTAACCTTTAACCCTAGCCACTCATTCTTTTGTCTCTTAATCTCCACCATGCAATCCTTTTGCAATTTCTATAAAATAAAGCCTCTCTCTCATTTGTAGGCTAATAGGGATAAGAGAGCTAAAAACAACAAGTAACATAGAATAGTAATGACATTCTAAGAATTATAGCATTCTAGCAATCTAGCATTGTAGCATTTCAATTTCTTAGCATAGATTATTTGCATCTTTATTCTTAGTTTAGATTTAAATTCTTGCATGATAGAGTAACTTTGATTTCATAGCATAATTTTAATCTTCCATTCTCATTCATAGTTAGTTTGTATTCATTTTTTATTCAAAAAAATTAAAATATATTGCATCATTTTGCTTGTGCACTATCTTCTTCATAGATCTTTCACTTGCATGTCATTGTGAGATTTGGGGCAAGTTTCTCATACTTGTCTCCAAAACCCTCATCTTGCATCTCATGGTTTTGCATTACCTTGGATTTCATTTGTGTTGGGAGAGCATACCCACAATAATCTTGAAGAGAAAATCAAACAAGGTTATTAGGTGCCCTTGTTTTAGCTCATTGAGGTTGTAGTGAAAGTTACTTATTTTGTGGCATTTAAAATTACTAACATCTAATGTGATTGTTTGATGTTTTCTATTTACAACAAATAGGTTCATATTTTTCATTGCATACATTTTGGCATGCCCGGTGACACCCACATCCCTATTAGATACACACTTTTAAAGATTTTTCTATGCTAATCCTTGTGTAGGTTTAGTTGAAGACAAAACCCTAGGGTTTTTTGAAATATTTGATCATATATTTCAAACGACTTGAAATTTTGGTCTGAATTTTTTTTGTAGGTGGGGGATCGTCAAAGTATGTCTGAGTCCGAAAATCAGATTTTTTTGATCATTTTTCTATTATATATATATATATATATACATACATACATATAGATATATATATATGTATATATGTATATATATATATGTATATACATATATATATATGTATATACATATGTATGTATGTATGTATGTATGTATGTATGTATGTATGTATGTATGTATGTATGTATGTATGTATGTATATATATATATATATATATATATATATATATATATATATATATATATATATATATATATATATATATATATATATATATATATATATGAAAATTAATTTATGGTCACAAATCAACATATTTTTTTAAAAACTTTACATTTCTGGATAGGTCTAATTTTATAGAGGGCATGTTCTTTTTGTTTTTCATTTTGATGAAATAATAAGGCTCAAAAATTCAATCTTTGAAAACTAGTCTATTTTGATAAATCAGGTCTCTAGGGAACAAGTTAAGAAATATTCCTAAAATTTTTGCATTTTTGGAAAGCTCTCATATTTTTAGCAGGGGTCTCTTTTTTTCATTTCTATTTTTGTGTCCAAAATCATATCAAACAAATCAGATCTTGTTGACTATCTTAACAGCAAAAAAAATAAAATTTTGTGATGAGTTTGCACTTTATTTGCACTTAGTTCAAATCATGATTGAATTTTCATGCAAGATTTTGATACTTCCTATCTTCTAATAGTGGTTTTGCAAAATAGTTGACTAAGATTAAGATATTTTGAGACTGCTAATGTATTTTTTTTGTAGGACGTTGTTTGAAGATCTTGAAAAGATTTGAGACTACAAATTCATTGGTTTTGTAAGTTGGCTTGAAGGTTGAAGAAAACATTGTGTCTACTTTAATTTGATTTTATAGGCACCTAGTTTAATTAAGAAGGCTCATTTCTTATGATTTAATTGGATAGTAGGAGAGTATGTTCTTTCCTCTTTAAGGGGAAATCACAAATCTAGACCTACTTAATTTGGTCACTAGAAAGGAATCTTGGGTAAATGAACATGTGTTTGATGTGTTTAGGAGAAAATATGGAGTAGGAGATTATGCTCTTTTCCTTAGGAAAAATTAGAAATCTTGACCTCCATTAGATATCCATCTTTTCTTTCTTGCATTTACCTTTAGAGGGCATGCCAAGAGATCAATCTTTTTAGAATGACCCAAGTGGGGAACAAGCGAACCCGACTACTCCACCCCACTATAATCAAAAGCTTCCTTCAATCTAGAGAGAGAGAATATGTGGTTATTTCTATTCCTAATTCTTCTTCATGTGTAGGGCCTAGTTGCCTCAATCTTGCCAAACAAGATTATTCTTGATTAGGCGCTTGTAGGACCTTTATGGTCTCAATCTTGTTTACAAGACTACAACGGGAATACATTCAACTTGTATAGGGCCGAGAGGTCTCAATATTGCTTTCAAGACTTTACATTTTGGGTGCTTGTAGGGATACATGCCTCAATTCCTCTTGCATAACTAAAAGGGATATTCATGAATGAATGACCTTACTAGACACCTAAGGACTTAGAAGCTAACCATTTTAGCCATGTGACTTCTTTTGTGCAAGGATTGATCCAAGTGGATTTACCTGAATCACCCCAAGACTACTCACCATATGTGCTCCCTTGGATGCTAAAGCTTGAGTATGGAAATATGGAAAGCTATGCACTATGAGCATTGTTCTTATCTTATTGATCCACAACTTGCACAGTCCTAGGAAAGACCACTCAACCACTTAATTGTGGGACTAAGAGAATAAAGTTGTGGGAAAAGGTTGGAACACTTCCTTTTTTACCTTAGGTAGAATTTGTTTGAAGTGTCCTTGATTGTGATAGACTCATGCAAATATTTTGAACATACACATTGCGCTATTGTTTTCTATTATTTGGACTTGTCACAATTGCTTGTATTGCTCAAGGTTTCTTTGTCCCTTGTGGGATTATTTTTAGAATTTTATTTGTTCCCTTATTTGAGTATGAAAATTAGTTCTTTCCCTTGAACACATTGGTTAACCAACTCATCACTTCTATAGGATATGTCCCACATCTCCAAACACAAGAAAGCTAAGATCCCACTACCTTTTACCTATAGAGAAAGGAAAGAAACCAATTGAAAAGCTAGGAAGTATCAACACATTGTCAAATCTATTCAATAAGAGCTCCAAGACCAAGAGAAAATTGAGAATATTATCTTCAATAACATTTCTAGCTACTTGTGTAAACCAGGCTTAAACCAAGAACTTCTCATCTTTGAGACCTATGATTAAACCTTTCTGTTTCATTCATCCTTCATCCTCTTAATTAGTGATAATCATCCCCATTTGTTGGAGCACAAGATCACTTTCTTGGACTTGAATCAATCCTTTCTCTCCATTATCCTTTGATCCACCTTCATCATTAATCCTATGTAGAAAAATTTATCAAGGTGTCTTAGAGATCCGAATCTTTAATCAAAATTGAACTTTGTCACTTGCGAACATCTGTCTATCTTAAGTGGCATAATCCAATCAATCATATACCCTTCTTTTCTTGTGATCATTAGTCTATCTACAAGTACAATGAATCTTTTATCATTTCTTTTCACAAGATATCTTTTTTACTAAGGTTTTCCTAAACCTTTGAATCAAATCAAACCTTTGATCAGGCCTTGCCCTCGCCAATCAATCATCAATCCTTCCTCAAACCATATCAATCAAAGTTTTGAGGCCCTTCCCTCTTGATCAAAACTATTAGAAATAGGGAATACTGAGAGGGGGGGTGAATCAGTATTCTACAAACTTTATCTTTTGCCCAATTATGGATATAACAAATTATCTTTATACATGCATAACATAAGAAGCTAAACAATATGCATAGAAATGGAAATAAAGAACTCATAACACATGATATGTTCTCGAGGAAACCCTGGCCAAGGGAAAACCTCGGTGGGGATGGTACCCACAAAGATCCACTAATCAAAAGTATCCTATTAAGGATGTTGACCCTATTAGGAGTCTATTACAAGCATATAGTGTATTAGTCCTGATTAAGGGACTATAGGCCTTGTTAGAAGCCTCAACCCTGTTAGGAGTTGTCAATACAAAATCTGATTACCAGATGAGCCCACTGCCCAAAAAAGTAATGTAAAATGTATACTTGTTACAAAAATGGATTAAGGTATATAACCTTATGCTGCTTGCATCAATCTCTTTTTGCTCTTACATTTGCATTATATCATTACAATCTTTTTCATCTCATCACATCTTCTTCTTGCAATTACATATTACATATATACAAGTTATTAAGCATAATAACTTTACATGGTCGACTTCCATATATCTTTATCCAAGAGTTAACATCTAGGATGTCATCCCTTTATATTGTTAAGTCATTATTTTGATAAACAAAATAATCCCTTAACTCTTTAACAATTCTGTCTTCATATTCTGTCCTGTCGGCTTAACACTATCTTTGGTAAAACTGTCATAACTAATTCCTTACATGCCGTACTGACTTGCTCTTTGAGATGGGTCATCACTAGTCATCATAGAGTCTATGTTCAAGTGTGCAAGCATTGAACTTACTCCAGTCAATGTCGCAAACAAAAACTGTATCTTGGTGCACTGGTGAAAACATTGTCTTACACTTGGACAAATTTGCAATGCGCTCTGCTATACTTGCTCTCAGTCTTGTGTGATCTTCATGTGGATCATATGTTTCCATAATGAAAAAATCTATGTACTCACTTCAACCAAATTGCCAACAATCTCCCCCTTTGTCATTGGTGGCAACATATGAGAAAATTGGCTAGTTGTACAAGTCAAAATCTCAAAATTATATCAAAATTGTGGCCATAGTATAGAATATGTATACTATCCTTATAACTCCTCAAAATATAAACTCTAATACAATGCTTCCCCTAAGAGTGTCAATCCTTATCAAATATATCAATTTTCTACTCTAATATCTCTCCCCCTTTGACAACAATGACAAAATAAGGTAGGGAGGATTACAAAATTGTATCCCAAAAAAAGGATTATACCTTCATTTTCTTATTGCAAAGCTAGTAGGCTTGCAACACAATCTACAAAATCAGCTTTCATAGCTTCTATCTCCTTTTCCCATGAATTCTTGATGGAATCTGCCACATTGAGTAAAGTGCTCAGTCCATAAGCTGCTATTTGACAAGCTTGGAGGTTGTCAAATTTGAATTTCTGAAAGGATGTCTTAGCTGTAAGACATTCTTCTAACTGCTCTTCAATGATACTCAATTTCATAGACATGTGTTCTCTCAAAAGAGTGAGTCTCCTCATTTTTCTGTTCCTCTCATCTTGCAATATTCTTATTTCATCATAAAGCTTCCGAACTTTCTTTTCAGCATCACATACTTTCACATTAGGTCTAGAAAGAAGGTTACATTCATTCTGAATCTCAGCTTCCTTCAACTTGATCTTTTGTTCCTCTTCTACTGTCAAAGTCACTGGTTTTGTACACTATATGTACAAAGATTTTCCTATCTCCAAATGTTTTCTCAAGTTCTTGATACAAATATCAAGACTGCTAATATCATTCCTGATATTCTGACTTATGTTCAAAAGCATTTCAGCTTCACAAGCTGCTTGAGCTCTCACTTTTGCAATATCAAATAGGTCAGTGAATTCATTGTCAAAAGTTCTTATTACCTTCTTAGCTTTCTCCAAACGGTTTGCCTCTATGATTTGTGCAGTTACAATGCTTTGTAACTTCTCAGTAAGGTACTTCAGACTCCCTTCAAGATTTTTCACTTTCTTGTTATTGCCAATGATTTTATTCAAAGAAGTGATCAGTTCCAACTGATCATCATCATCAACTTCCTTTCCTAAATCTTCAAACAAAGATCCAATTACTTTCTTCTTTCCAGTCTCAAGAGTAAGATTGATGTCTTCTGTGGTAGGAATAGGTGCTTGAATCTTAGTCTCCTTAGGTTCTTCACTGATAGATTGAGTTTGTTCTACTTTTTCAATTCTATCTGGTTCATCAAGAGCCGAATTGTCAACAATGTTTGCTAAGTTCTTGAATACATTGTCATCAGTATCCAAGGTGACTTTAGTACCTTCTATATTCACAGTTTCATCTTCAATGTTAATAGCTGAAGGAGAAGGAATATCCTCTTGTTCAACTTCAACTGCTTTCTCTACTACAACCGATGGCTCTCCAATGTTTTCCACCATGACCTTGATTATTGCCTGCTTTGTATTTGAATTAACTTCTTCATATCTGCCTCCCATAATCAAAATGGTTCTCCTTTTGGTTCTCAAATGGATGCTTAAGGCCTTCAATATCTGCTCCAAGTGTTCATCATCTCTCACATCACAAAGCTTCTTCACAAGATTCTTTCTGATATTGGTGTCTTCTTCAGTTGCTCTCTGATTTCTATTTAGCAGTTTGGTGTACAACTAATCAGGTATTTGACCTTGAATAGAATAAAATTTCTTGTTTGCCAACATCATATGCTTCACAATAACATTCTCCAAATTAAGTTTGTTTGAATAACCATAAAGACTGTAGTATTTTTTCATTCTGGTAAAGTCTCCATTTTCAATAATATGCTCATTAAGCTTTTCAACTTTAGGTTTCCAAGCTTTCTTCTTAATTGTAGTGTCATCATCTTTTATCTTTTCAATTTCTCTTGGTACTGGTTGAACTAAAGTCTTCTATCTCTTTCCTGGTCCAGTAGCAATTTCTTTCATTCTCTTGCTAGCTATGGAGGAAGTGGATCTAGTTGTTACATGTTCCTTCTCTGGTTCCTCTACTTTCACCTTGACTTGTGTACGTTCTTGCTGTGCTGCACTGGATGACAAGGGTGGTACAATCAAGACTTCTTTCTGTCGAATATCCCTGATTGCTGCTGCTGTCTGTTTTGCTATTAAGAATTCTTGTTTTGACATTCTTGTATCTTTCAGTATTCTTCTCATAGTGCTGTCAACTCTCTTCTTAGATTGCTTCTCTTTAATTATAGCTTTTGCCGAGTTGAAGTTTTCTTCCAAAGTTCCAAATCTACTGCACTGAGTGTCCAATTTACTTTTAAGTAATTTGCCAACATATTATTCTGTTTCAGTCTTAGATATCTCATAGCCAAGAGGGTCTATGAACTCAATTCTAGGTTCCACTGCTTCAATATAGGTAAAATAAGTGTCAACCATAAAACATATATCATTCTTATACTTCTTCACAAGTGACTATGGAATTATTGATCTGCTAGTTACCATGTTCTGAAATGTCTTCACTACTAACATAGCACTCTCATTTACTTTGTCAATAACATGTCTCAAATATATTGTATTTATCCTTTCCATAGCATTTTGTCCATCATTCCAATCATGTGCAATGGTGTATGGAAATCTTCTCAATGAGTGGAAAAACATGTATGTGATTAAGGACGAAAATCTAAATTGTGCATACTTAGATTTCTTTATCTTCTCCAAGTTTTCAAATAGTTGAATTCTTAGAATTTCACACATGTCAATTGGTACTTTGTCAACACACATTAAATAGGCAATATGCACCTTTCCAGCTGCCATATCATCTTCTCTAGAATTTGCACAAAACTTAGTTGTTAGGTACTTGCATAAATATCTAACATCATGTTGTTTGATCTTGCTAATCACAATTCCTCTGCCATTGTAGGATGAACCTGTGTTGTCTATGACTATTTTTCTCATTTAAAGGAATAGCACCAAATTTAGATAAACATGTGACTTCATGAATCAAGTCAGCTGTAATGTCTATCACTCTATCCTCTAGCCAAAACTTCCCATTGTGAATTCTACTCAGAATGATCTTAGTGCATTATTCATTGTCAAACTCATACTTCAAAGAATACTGAACAATCTCATTATCTTTCAAATGTTCATATCCTTGTTTTAATGACATATCTTGATTGTAAATGTTCATATGTTCATTGGTAAAATCACTATCACTGACAGTTTCTAGCTTGCATCCAAGATAACTTCTCACATTTTCTAAATGCAAAACTCTGTCTGGTACGGATGATAATGCTAACCTAGGATCATCTTCTTCCAAGGGTTCTACTGGTTCCCTCTTCATTCTAGGTCTATTCTTGTCTCTGATATTGTGAATTAAGGATACATCCATGGCTACTTTAAATTCCTTATACCGATTCAAAGATCTGTCAAGATAAATACCTCAAGTTCACAATTTTAGGGCTTTTGTAGATTCGACGCTCAAATCTTTCACCAAATCACTGCAAAAATGCTTCCAATCTCTATTCTTTTCTCTCCTAAACACTTCAATTCACTTTGATAATCAAATACCATCGATCATAACCTTTTATTACTTCAATCTCACTTAGATCTGACATCGCATTCAATTCTTTTGCTGCTTCTTTCCAAAAAGTTGTTTTTGTTATCCTGCAAAACTTAAAACTTCTTGCGATCTTGCAAAATATAATATTTTCTTTTGCGCTCTTAACCATAGCATTAGTACATCATAAAATACCTTACATTAACTGCACAAGATTTAATTCATTGAAAATATACTTCTACACTAATTCTAAGTTCCTAATCTACTATAATTATCATAAATTAAGTGCTTTGAGTTAGGTTAGGTAAGGATTCATTCTTACCACTCGATACTTCACCTTCTGATTGCCTTCAATGTTGAATATGTTTCCTTGATCTGTGCCTTTAACAAACTTTACTTCATCTGCATTACTACAACAACCTTTTTGTCTGTTACCTGCATCTTCATTTCTTCTTGCATGATTTCTAGGGTTAGGGTTAGGATGAAAAACTTCATTGTTCATTTTGCAAAACCTTTCTATATGTCCAATCTTGTTACATATCTAACAAACAATTCCATTGTTCCCATATCTTGGTCCTTTCTGATTGATTTGTGATCTGCAGTTTCTAGCAATGTGTCCAATCTTGTTGCATCTATAACATACTACTTCATTTCTTCTGTTCATATCTTCAGTAGGTCTTTTATCCACATTGTTATTATTTCTAAACATTCTACTACCATAATTATTCTCAATAACTTTAGGTCTTCTACATTCAATAGCTCTATGTCCAAAACTATGACAATTATAACAATAACCATTAAGAGGTTTAAATTGTTTACCTATGCAATCTCTCTTCATGTGACCAATAGTATTACAACCAAAACATCTACCTTTGAATTCTCTTTGCATACCTTTGGGTGATTCCTCTTGGTTCGGTGGTTCTTCTCCTTTAGGTGTTTCTTCAGATTTGTTGATCTCATCTGACTTTTTCTTATCTATGCTTTCAGATTCTTTCAGATTTGGTTCCTTGCTTTCATCATTTGTTCTAAATATATTAAATCCAGGTCTAGTCTTATCACAGGATGGTTTTCCATAAGATACTTGTTCATCGATCTTCTCACTATTTGAATATAGCCTTTCAAGTTGTTGTTTGGATTGAGTCAATTCACCTTTCACAATCTTATTGTATTTCTCAAGTTCTGCATGCTGCAAGTTTACTTTCTCAAATTCAAATGTTGCTTTGCCAAGTTTAGATTTTAATTCTTCATTCTCAATCTTCAACCTTTCATTCTCAAATCTCAGATTTGCTTCATTTTTGTCATTTCCATCTTTCAATCTAAGCTTCAGATTTGCTATCTTCAGTTCATGCTTAAGGATCACATTTTCTTTTTCTAAATTTTCATCACAGTCTTCAATAATAATTTCAGATTCCTTTTAATATTTTAGATCTTCTACCTTGTTTTTCAGTTTCTCAATAAGGTTCTTTGCATCATCATATTTCCTTTTCAGAGTGTTTCTTTCATTAGTAAGCATATCAATCTTTTCAAGAGCTTCTTCAAGATTTTTCTATAGTTGATCCATATCCATAGAGATCTTACTCAAGCTGCTAGGCTTTCCTTGAATGATTCTTCTCCGAGTAACTAAGCTCTAATACCAATTGTTAGAAATAGGGAATAATGAGAGGGGGGGGTGAATCAGTATTCTAAAAACTTTATCTTTTGCCCAATTATGGATATAAAAGGTTATCTTTATACATGCATAACATAAGAAGCTAAACAATATGCATAGCAATGGAAATAAAGAACTCATAACACATGATATGTTCTCGAGGAAACCTTGGCCAAGGGAAAACCCCGGTGGGGATGGTACCCACAAAGATCCACTAATCAGAAGTATCTTGTTAAGGATGTTGACCCTATTAGGAGTCTATTACAAGCATATAGTGTATCAGTCCTGATTAAGGGACTATACGCCTTGTTAGAAGCCTCAACCTTGTTAGGAGTTGTCAATACAAAATCTGATTACCAGATGAGCCCACTGCCCAAAAAAGTAATGTACAATGTATACTTATTACAAAAATGGATTAAGGTATATAACCTTATGCTACTTGCATCAATCTCTTTTCGCTACTCTTACATTCACATTATATCATTACAAGCTTTTTCATCTCATCACATCTTCTTCTTGCAATTACATATTACATATATACAAGTTATTCAAGATAATAACTTTACATGGTCAACTTCCATATATCTTTATCCAAGAGTTAACATCTAGGATGTCATCCCTTTATGTTGTTAAGTCATTATTTTGATAAACAAAATAATCCCTTAACTCTTTAACAATTCTGTCTTGTCGGCTTAGCACTGTCTTAGGTAAAACTATCATAACTAATTCCGTACATGCCATATTGACTTGTGCTTTGAGATGGGTCATCACTAGTCATCATAGAGTCTATGTTCAAGTGCACAAGTAGTGAAATTACTCTAGTCAATGTCGCAAACAAAAACTATATCCTGGTGCACTGGTGAAAACACTGTCTTACACTTAGACAAATCTGCAATGCGCTCTGCTATACTTGCTCTTAGTCCTATGCGATCTTCATGTGGAGCATATGTTGCCATAATGACAACATCTATGTACTCAATTCAGCCAAATTTCCAACAAAAGCAAGGTCCAAACTTGTGCTCCTGAGTTCATCTCTCTTCATCCTTTTCTTTCTAATCGTATGGTCATAACCCGCTCACAAGATAAGATGACGAGTAAAATTTTTCAAGATAATGAGAATCCCTTTTCCTCTTTACCTCTTGGAGGTATTGGGATGCCAGATATGACTAATCAAGTAGAGCCTAAAATCAAATATGTTGAACAAGGTGAGAAATATGAAATAATGCCAAATCCACAAGTTGATGACTTCCTCAAAGACCCATGTAATGTGGAGACTTAGAAAGTGATTCGGGCCAAGAAAACATAAATCTTTATGAACCTTGTCCATGATGGGGTCATGGTCCCTGAGAATTTTGACAAATCACTATTGTACAACAATATTACTAAAGAAGGGAGTTCTACAAAAGCTATTGCAGTAGTTCATGAAACGCCATCTCAAGACAAAGGCAAGGTTATTTCTAGTGGGCCTTCTACATCAATACCTATATCAACAATACAACCCTCATTTCAATTGATACCCCAAAAAATCCAACAAATTATCAGTGCTATACCTAATACCACTTAGCACACTAGCACTCATACAACGATGAATTCATCTACTCCTTTTGACGCTAGTGTCTTGAACGTGGGTCAAACATCATTGCCAGAAACATCAATTCCCCAATCTTTAGTTAATTATGTTTTATCGCTATTCAAAATTCCTTATGGAGTCCTAAAAAAAGATACCCAAGCACCAGCACAAGATTATCATCATGTACCTCCTCCCACACTTGGACTTACATCAAATGGGTTTTCAACATCACAATTTGGAGGAGGAATTTTTTTTTGGTTTACATCTTACAAATTACAATGCTCCTGACTTGGTGAATCAAACCAATGAACTTAAAATCCTTATCCATAACATGAAAAGTGAAGGTAAAAAGGAATTTTCCTTTGAGGAAATATGTCCTTATCCATTTGATAAATCAATTAATATGATGCCTTTCCCTACAAAATTTGAGATCCCTAAATTTGATAAATATAAGGGAAAAACATGTCCTATCCAACATCTCAAAGAATTTTGTGTTGCCTATCAAGAGGTCTTCCATAACGAAGAATATCTTAAGAGACTCTTTACAAGGAGTCTTGGAGGCCAGACACTTGAATGGTTTATGAATCTACCTCCTAGATCTATATCATCTTTCCCTAATCTTGTTGAGAAATTCATTGCACAATACTCGTACAATATCAAAGATCAAGCATCCTTAAGTGATCTATGAAAGACTAGGCAAAAGAATGGGGAAACTTTTGCTAGTTTCTTACAAATGTGGAGACACCTAGCTAATAGAATATCTTGGAAAATGACAGATAATCATCTTATTGATATCTTTACTAGAAATCTAGTACCCAAAATGTCCTTCCAAATGAAAATGGTTGCTCCTGATACTTTTGAAATTATTTTTAGGAAGGGAAAAATAATTCAAGATGGTCTCTTGCAAAAGGGAGCCATTAAACACTATACTCCCTCTCCTAACAATGACAAACCAAAATTTTGGACTAAAAATAAAGTAGTCAATGATGGAGTGACTGATGCTAAACATGTTTAGAATGTTCAAGCATCTAACCAAGGTAATTTCAACAACAATTCTAATCAAGGCAATAACAATAATCAATATCGTAATCAGAAAAATCAAGACACCTCTTAGAAAAAATCTCACAATCAGAGCTATCTATTCCCTCACAATAATAACAACAACACCAATAATAATTATTCTTCATGTCCCTGACGAAAATTCAATTCTTTTGCAGAACCTCTGGATGTTATATTTCAAAAGTTTGTCAATCAAAATATGATGATATATCCTAATACCCGACCATATGATGACAATCAACCCAAACCCGCTTGGTATAAGGATAATGGATATTGTGAATATCATCACATCAAAGGTCGTGATATTAAGAAATGAATGAAGTTCAAACACTATATCTAAAACCTTATTGATGATGGTAAAATTGAGGTTGAAGGTCATACACCATCATCCAATGGGAAAATTAAGATCTACAATCAATGGTTCCTTAATAAAATCATAATTAGAACAATGCCTCATCTTCCAGAAATGTGCCTTATGACTACACCAATAAAATTCAAGGCTCTAAAATCCAGGACAATGATTGTTGTGGCTTTGACTCTCTTTGTGGTCACTTAGAAGATTCTGACAACCATATGTGCACTCTCAAGCTTAAAGTTGTTGATTGCAATGCTACCACTAGAAGAGGGAGAATTATTGTTCAGGCTACTGATCCACCTGCTAACCTCTTGGCACAACTAGGG
This sequence comes from Chamaecyparis obtusa, assembly GCA_027943335.1. Classification (NCBI taxonomy): domain Eukaryota; kingdom Viridiplantae; phylum Streptophyta; class Pinopsida; order Cupressales; family Cupressaceae; genus Chamaecyparis; species Chamaecyparis obtusa. Next base: position 937,472 of record BSBK01003401.1, read on the forward strand.
AAGACTCCTGCACAGATATCCATACTTGAGCTACTTCATACATTGCCTATGCATAAAGAAGTCCTCAAAAAATCCCTTACTCAATCCCGAGTCCCAAAAAACATCAATGCCTCCCAGTTTCAAGCTATGATTGAGAATCTAGCTGCACAATCACTATTAGAAAGTAAAGTCCACCAAGATAACTGAGAGGGTGGGAGTGAATCAGTTATCTAATAAATAAAACTTTTATTAACCTTATTGAATCTGAAACATGTAATCAACATAAACAACAACCACAAAAAGATAATCATATACAATGACACCAAATTTGTTAACTAGAGAACGTCTTGATCAAAGAGTAAACCTCGGTGGGGATGGTACCCACAAAAGATGTACTATTATGAAAATTCCTTGTGAGAGGATGGACTCTATAGGAAGACTTATGAATTACATTTAGTACATATCAGTCCTTGTTAGGAGACTTTGAATCCCTATGAGAAGATTATAACCTTGTTAGGAGTTAAGGAAGGCAGAAGAACCCACTGTCCAAACAACTTCAAGGGAAAGATCACTGAACACACTGTCCAACTAATCTCTGTATTATCCAAAAAAAATAATACCAAAAATTATTGATGTCAACAACTTCTATTATCTCCTCTGACTGTACCAAAGCCAAACCAAATGCTTCACCAGATCTCACTACCAAATCTACTCACTTCGCATCAATCACTGTTTCACCTTTGCATCATATACTCCTCATATCACACATACTCTTATATAAATTAAGGAAAAAAATCCTTCCTTTATACCATGCACAATATTTCATAATTGAGTCAGCCAATTAGGCTTAACCAATTACAAAATATAAAACATTATATGTTACATAATATTTCCATAATCACATAAAATTGTTGGCTCACAAACTTAATAAATATTCACACGTGTGAACTCTGACTATGCTGACTTATCCAGGTCACCTCTACAATGTCTTCAACCTCTGTATAAATTCACATGTCTAGATTCTATCCCTATTAGGAGATATAATTTGATTATTCCAAATCGCTTCTCAGGAATAGTGACAGAATACAATTTCCACTAGATTACTCATAACTGACATAAATAATTGAATTTTTGTACACACTCTTAACCATGATATCATGACACCATAAGGAACATGTCCTCAACTCCGTATAACCTTATCTAAAATTCTCCATGTGTGCTAATTTAAACAATGTCTACTTCTCTGCTAATCTCCACTATAATCAGTATGTTGATATCAATGACAAAAAAAGTCATGAATGAAACATGAAAATTCTACAAAACTACTAGAATACTCCCCCATAAGACATATTCAACATTCATTCTTAAAAATCTCCCCATTGGCATTGATGAAAACATAGATGAGAAACATCCAAGTTCCATGAATACTAAAGTGCAACTCTATTGTTTTGCATTATCTTTTCAAACCCTCTTCATCAATCATCAAATAATCAAATGTATCTTTCTCTTAATACTTCACTTTTAAAATCCTCTTCATCAATCATCAAATAGTTTTTGATGTATCCTTCTCCCCCATTGACATCAATGACATAGTAAACATCACTATGTCAATCCAATACAAGCTCGAATGTCCAAAGACACTATTTGAAGATATCTTTTACCAAAGAGTCCTTCACGAATCAGCTCAAAAACATAGATACTCCCCCATAGAGGAAGCATCAACATATAGTCTAGAAAGATAGTGCTCTATACCACTAGACTGATACAACTTTTTGCATCACTACTCAAAACTAGGTTGGGGCATAACCCTAAGCATACCTCTCAAATAATCAAATATATCTTTAGGTAAGGGCTTTGTAAATATATCCGCAATCTTCTCCTTTGTACTGATACACTCAAGTTTGACTTCTTTCTCTCCAACTTTCTCTCTTACAACATGATACTTGATCTCTATATGTTTTGTTTTAGAATGTAACACATTATTCTTAGACACACTTATTGTACTTGTGTTATCACAATGTATGATAACAGACTCATTGAACTTGATTCCAATATCCTTCAACATTTGTTTCATCCATATTATTTGATTACAATTATTTTCTACTGCTACATATTCTGCTTCTGTTGTGTTCTATGAGATACAATTTTGTTTCTTTCTTAGCCAACAAACCAATCTTTCTCCAAGAAAAATGCTCCACCACTTGTACTTTTTTTGTCATCCACACTACCTCCCCAATCTGCATCTATATATGCGCATATGGTAAAATCATTTAATTTATCATACCACAACCCATAATCAGTTGTATCTTTCAAAATCAAAATATTCTTTTTACTGCTGCATAATGTGATTCTTTAGGATCAGCTTGAAATCTCGCAACAATTCCAACTGCATGTGATATATCTAGTCTTGTATGAGTTAAATATTTCAAACCTCCAATCATAGATATGTACTTCCTTTGTTCAACTGCAGGAGTCTCATATGTGCTAGATAACTTATGGCTAGTTACCATAGGTGTATCAATAGGCTTACAATTTTGCAAACCAAATCTCTTCAATAAGTCTTTCAAATACTTAGTTTGAGATTAAAAAAATACCATCAGTATTTTCACAATCTGAAATCCTAAGAAAAATTTCATTTCTCCAATCATGCTCATCTCAAATTATGTCTTCATTTCATCAGCAAAATTATCACTTGCTTCATCTTCACCTCCAAATATTATATCATCAACAAAAATAACTACAATCAATAAACCATTCTCTATTTCTTTCAGATACAAATTACTATCTGCGGTGCCTTTAACAAATCCCAATTTTACCAAATATTTGTCCAATCTTGCATACTAGCTTCTAGGTGCTTGTTTTAGTACATATAAGGCTTTGTTCAGTTTATATACCATGTCTCCTTCTTGATTCAAAGGAAAACCATCTGGCTTCTCAATGTAGACTTCTTCTTCTAATTCTCCATTTAGAAATGTTGACTTCACATCCATCTGATACACTTTGAATTTCTTATAAGCTGCATAGGCCAAAAATATTTTTACTGCTTCAATTCTTGCAATAGGTACAAATGTTTCTTCATAATCAATACCTTCTTGCTGTGAGTATCCTTTACATACCAATCTTGCTTTGTTTCTTATAACTTCACCTTTTTCATTCATCTTGTTTCTGAAAACCCATTTAGATCCTATAACATTTTTGTCCTTAGGTCCAGGGACTAATTCCCAAGTATTGTTCTTTTCAATCTGATCTAATTCTTCCCTCATTGCTTGAATCCAATTGTTATCTTTACAAGCTTCATCAGTAGTCTTAGGTTCAATTTGAGAAATCAAACATAGTTCTTCTTGTACCTTATTTATTGTCATAACTCCTTTTTCTTTGCTCCCAATAATCTAATCAACAAGATGATTCCTTATCAAATTCTTATCCTTGATCACAAAAGTCTTCTCACTAAACCAAACTTGATATCCCTTGTCAACTAATTGTCCAATACTTAAATTTTATGTTTCAATCCATCCACAAAGTAAACATCGTCAGTGTTAGTCTTTCCATCAAGAGTAATAGATCCTATTCCTTTTATTTGGCAAGGTGCATTGTTTCCAACTCTAACAATTCCTCCATCATAATTAGTTTTTTTTCATATCACTAGTCATATGATGTGAACAACCACTGTCTATGATCCAATCATTTTTATTTTCTACTTGAGATACTAAAGCTTTTTCTTCTTTAACTTCAGTTTCAAAGTTTTCTTCTTTTATTGCAACAAATCCTATGTCATCACTTTCGTTATCACTTTCAGTTAAGAATTTCTCAATGCTAGCTTCAAATTCTTCATCATTAGCATAATAACACTCTTTAGGTCTTCTTGGCTTAAAGTTATTCTTACATTTCTTCACTCTCTTAGGACACTTAGATGCAAAATAACCATATTCTTGACATGTTGAACATTTAAAGATTTTCTTACCTTCTGGTTCTCTTTTTACAAGAAAGGCAATTCCTTCTTCAATCTTTCTATCTTATTTAGTCTTAGATCTGCTACTACTGGCATAATCTCCACTGATACTTGTACTTCTTGACAAAGTAGGATGAACACTAAGTGCGTTGAATGCAATTTCAATTCTAGGAAAATCTGCAGATTGTCTTGAACCTATCTCCGCTACTTCTAATCTTCCAAGAAGAGCCTCTCTGGTGAATTTCTCAGTACAAGGTATGACTTGTTCTATCATTTGGGTTGTTTGCTTAAACACTGGGGTTAGAGTTTTCAAGATCTTCCATATAATTTCATCTTCAGTCTTATTTCCTTCACAATCTTTGATACCTGCAACAATCTCTAGTATTCTACAAATATAACTTCTAATATATTCATCTTCCATAATATTTTCTTCTTGAAATCTACATATCCAATTTTGTAATATGATTTTCTTAGCATGTTTATCACCTTCAAAATTAGATTCCAAAGCTAACCAAATTTCATGAGATGTCTTTAGAAGTTTTACCCAATTGTATTCATTATCAGGAAGAGCTAACAAAAGTGCTTTCCTAGCAAGTATGTTACACAAAAATAGATCTCTTTCTTTCTCAGTGCATTTTTCAATTTTGTCTTCTTCAATGATAGTCTTGTCATTCTTTGTAATCAACCAATATCCTAGTCCTAAACATAGAAGACGTGTCTTCATATTTTATTTTTCGCTATCATAGTTATGTCCATCAAACTTAGGGCTTTCTTTTCTGAAATGACTTGCCATAGATCTCCTTAAGATGCTAAAATTTTCCTTCAAGGACATGCCGCTCTGATACCAATTGTTAAAAAGTATAGTCTACCAAGATAACTAAGAGGTGAATCAGTTATCTAATAATTTATTTTTTATTAACCTTATTGAATTTGAAACATGTAATCAACATAAACAACAACCATAAAAAGATAATCATACACAATGACACCGAATTTGTTAACTAGGGAACCTCTTGATCAGAGAGTAAATCCTGGTGGGGATGGCACCCACAAAAGATGTACTAATATGAAAATTCCTTGTGAGAGGATGGACTCTGTAAGGAGCCTTATGAATTACATTCAGTACATATCAGTCTTTGTTAGGGGACTTTGAATCCTTGTGAGAAGATTCTAACCTTGTTAGGAGTTAAGGAAGGTAGAAGGACCCATTGTCTAAACAACTTCAAGGGTGACCCCACAATAGTGGGTTAAACTTTTTTAGACATGCCGATTTTTGCTAAAATAACACATTTTTAATAAAATATGGTGATTTAAGCTTTGAGAGGCTCCATTTGAAGGAATTAATTACAAATAGTTAGCTCAAAGCCTCTTAGATAAATAAAACATTGATATAACATCTATACTCCTCATTCATACCTACAATGAAGTCTCCTTCGCACCTATTAAAATGATGACAAAAATCCACTTTGACTTTATCTTTTGGCAGATCAAATGAATCCATTTGACAAACTTATCTATGTAATAAGGTACTACTAAGAAAAATATTTCCAATGATTATAATGTTAATATATATTAAGTTTGTTATAACTTTGCATTTTTAGTTTTACTAAACATATATATTTCACTGTATGTCTACCTCTATGTTTGACGCTTATGAAAAAATAGTAAATGAGAGAAAAAATTTTTTTAAAAATATTTATGCCTTAGGTATTGAAGTTCTATTTCTATAAAAAAAATAAAAATTAGACAAATATATGTCAAGTTATAAGCTATGTAGTCAAGGTATGTCAAAATTATGGTTTAGTCAACTTAAAATGTTAATAAAATATGCCATAATCATGACATTGTCATCAAACCAATTGCATGCCCTTCGTATGGATGTTAAAAAACTAAATTCAAAAGAATCACAATGATATCTATTTTTAAAAAAATTTATGCTCTATGAAAATAATGTAACTCTTTAAAAATAAAATTTTCAACAACATACCAGTTTTTGTGGGAGAAAGAAAAAACTATTTAAATCAATTCAAAAGTAAAAATAAAAATATTTTTAGAATCTAGACAAAAAATCCTAAAGGACTCTAATTTACTTCATCTTCTGATTTCAAATGGTTTAACGGAAATATGCATCCAAATTTGAAATTTTTTTTCAAAATGTAGAGTTCAGTGTCCATTCAAGCAAAAACGTGTAACCCACTATTATGGGTTCACCCTCAAGGGAACAATCACTAAATACACTATCCAACTGATCTCTATATTATCCGAACAAAATAATACCAATAATTAATGATCTCAAAAACTTCTCTTCTCTCCTCTGATTGTGCCAAAACCACACCAAATGCTTCACCAAAGCTCACTACCAGATTTGCTCACTTCACATCTGTTAGGCCAATTTTCTGTCATTGTAAAATCTTGTGAAATTGGCATGTTCCTTGCAATGTTTTTGTTAAATGTCTTCCCTCGTGCTCTTTAGTGTTGTCACCTTGCCCTGGCCCAAACTGCATCTCCTAATTCGCTGAATCCAGGAAGTTATTCAAATTCTAAGTCTGCTGGAAATATTGTCAAAATTTTCCATAGTGTCGAAAACCCACAGTGTTTCTGAAAGTCCATGATGTTTTCGGTCTGTGTGTTTTTGGCCTTCATTGTTTTCAACCCTGTGCTTCCTGCTTTGTGCGTTTATCTGTTGACATGTCGAAAACTTTGCGTGTTTTGGATCCTATTTCATCGAAAACATTATGTGTTTTTGACCTCGCACTAGTTCCCTGTTTGTTAGCGTTCCCTCAACTACGCAAGTTCAACGTGGGTGTGGGTCCAGGCTTTTCCTGATTGGCTGTTGCATGGCCGCATCTCAGACTTTTCTGACATGCGATCATGTGACCGCTTGCCACCTAGCCATGTGAGTCCCAGTTTTTGTTCAGCTGCTTGGCAGTTTACTTTGCTTTATTGTGCATGTGCGATGTTGGTGGGGCCCGGTCCTTGCTCAGTTTTGTGTCGTGGGTTCTCCAAGTTTTTTGGTGGTTAAGTCTTCTTTTGGTGACCTGGCGACTGTGTAGTCGTGTGATCTCTTCTTTTATGGTGGTTAGTGGCTAGCATTCAGTGACTTGGTGGGTGGTTTGTCGTGTAGTCGTTGGATGCTTAGCGGTTGGCAGGTGGGCTCGTTTCTTCAACTGGCAGGAAAGGAGATCGACGATCGGCATGTGATCGCAAGGAATATTCTTTCCCATTGTGATCATGCGCCTGTCATTGATTCTGTTTGTAGGGCGCGGTGGTCCTGGTGTCAGAGGGGGGACAGATGACATGTTTTTATTGGCTGTTGCATGGCCGCATGTCAAACTTTTCTGACATGCGATCATGCAATCGCTTGTCATCTATTCGCATGGGTCTTGGCTCTTCGCAGTTGGTGTTTGCAATTTTGTGGTCCTAGTGGTGGTGATGTGGCAACCTGTGATTGGCTGTCGCATGATCGCATAGCCTAGTTTTTAGCTATGTGATCGTGCGACCGCTTGCCACATGTCCCTGGGGCCCATCAGCAGAATGGTGTTGGTCGACTTGGTGAATGAGTGGTCGCAGGGTCGCTAGATTCTTTAGCGGAGGCAGGAAGTATTCTGTGAATTGGAGAGGGTTCCTTTGTCACCAGTTTGCCTGATGATTTAGTGGACTATTTTAACACGTGTAGTCGTGTGGTCGCTGAGTATAACTAGAGTTAAGTATTTCATCCCATGACTAGGTTTTCACCTTGTCGCCAGTTCGTGAAATGTTGACCTAAGGTGCTTGATGGGTTAAGATCTGAAGCCCAGGAAGATGAGAGATCTAACAGTCGGGACTTATTGCCGATCTCTGATTGAATCAGGATCGCCGACGTGTTGCTGGCGCCAAGACTTAGCCATTGGAGTTTGAATTTGAATCTCAAAGATGTTTCTAGCACTAGTAAGGACTAGAATTGATGACAGAAAGGGCTAGAGTTGGTGAGATTGATCTTCTCTACCATTCCATTGTGGTCCAAGGTGCCTTGAGGGTTTGCAGGGATTTGTGCCATGTGGTGATGGGCAGTTTTTGTTGGCTCGAGGTGTTTTGATGGTTTGATTAGTATTGTTTGCGTGGTAAATTTATGATCTTCCTGTCCTTCTTAGAGATTCTTCTCAAGTGCGAAGATCATTCTTGTTGCTGACAGATTGGTGCTGGTTTTCCCTCCAGTAGTGTTTTTGAAATTTTGTTGAAACCCTGGCCCTAGCTGTCCGTAGCTTGTTGCATTCTCTCTAAGAATTCCAAGGCAGTTAGTGGTATAAGTAGTTGAGTTTTTGACTTTGTAAGGGTTCCTTCTTCTACAAAATTTTTGAGGAGAATTGGTTCCAAGTGAAGGGTCTTTTTCTTGTAGATTTTCTCCTTCTCTCTGCATATAGGGTGTTCTTCTTCTCTTGCTGGTTCAGAGAATATAGTGCATATTGTAACAGATGTCTTATGTATGAGATTGCAGCATACTTGTTCTTGTATCAAATTGTCTCCATTTTGGTTTTAGACTTATAGATTACAGCATCAAGGGTGTGTACTCTTTCTACTTGCATTTCTAGTGAGTGTCTACAATAGAGTTGTTTTCGTAGAAGCAACTGAGTATAGGATTGGTGTTCAGATATGTATGGGCTGGGGTATCAAAGATGCATCATGCTTGTCTTCCAGTGGATGCTGGTTAATGTATTACTTGTTCCTAGGTCTTCCTTTGGATAAGTGATAACATATTTGGGTGCACAGGTGGTTTGGTAATATATGATCTGGTCAGGGTGAGTGTGTTGTGTTCTTGTTTCATAGCTGTCTCTTGCAGTAGGGTATTTGACTCTATGGCCCATTGGATAAGGCACTGGTCTATCAAAGACTTAGGGTATCTCAGGGGTCCCTTCAAATCTATTTAAAATCATTTCCATTCAGTCCCACCCTTTCCCTTTCTTGTTGATAGGATAGGTCTCTAGCTTTCAGTCTCATTCCATGCAACTAGGGCTATTGCATGAGATTTTCTATCATTGGGGTACATGATACCTATAGGAGATTGACTGCTATTCCACATTAATCTATCTGCAGGCCTTTGGTTTGTCATGAGGTGTCTTAAATGTGCAGATAAGGCAATACCCGCCTGAGTGAATGTGGAGCTCAAAGAATAAGGAGGATTTCTCTCTATCCTCATCAATTGGTTTGTTTTTCTTGTCAAGTTTGAGTGCCTAACCAGTGTTCTAAGCCCAACTATTTGATTCAAGCTTGGTCCTGAAAGGAAAAAGAACCAATAAAATGGTGACTCCACTGGGGAGAACATAAAGAAAACCTATTAAAGTCTCTGGTTGCAATTATATTGAAGTAGTCAAAATATTTTGACTAGATTGGTTTGGCCCATCCGAGTCACCAACAAAATGGTGACTCTGCTGGGGAGAGTTTAGAAAAGAGTCAAATATAAAATCAAACATTTGCAAAATCTTCTCACCTAGTTGTGAGTGGCGGTTCTGATTTGTCTTTGTTTGATTAGTGCATCTCCTGATAAGCAGTGCATGTTATCCTGGTGAGTTTTGTGTTGGTTGGAAGAAGAAATAAAGAATATTCTTTCCTCTTCAAGCAGGTGGCGACTCTACAAAGAAAGAACTTGATGGAGCTGCATGGTGAGCTCTAGATATGCCCTACCTTCTAGCCAAAGGTCTTCTGCTGCAAGATCTTCCCAGGTATTTTTCAAGTTTTAAATGTTCCTTATAAAGTGGTCAAGCACAAAGAGAAGGAGTAAGGTGTGATTAGAGGTTAGCATACTTCAAGTTCTCAGCTGCAATTTGGCAGAATTTTATGGAAGTATTGCATTGGTTGTAATGGATAGGATCAATAATGAGATTGCATTATTAGAACAGGGCATCCTTAGGGATTACATGAGATTAGTATGGTTGAAGGTAGGATGCAGAAAGGATCTATCCATATCTCTGTTTTATGATAGATTTTGTGAGGTGTATGATGAGCTTCTAGAGGATGTTGAGTTTCTTGAATCTGAGTTCATTAGTTTATTTTTGGAGGTCTGTTTTCATGAGTCAACCAGTTGGTCAGATGCTTTGTGGTAAGAGCATTACATATGTGTCAGGGATTGGATACTTAGTGATGATAGCCTTGAGCTTGAGGATGCACTTAGGGTCATGTCCTTAAGTGCTGATGTTGAGAGTGATGAAGACAGTGAGGGTGTGGTGTCTTCTTATGAGTCAGATGCAACATGGGAAGAGGAAAGTGATGATGGAAGTGAACATTCTTTGGATAGTGAAGATGCTGAGGATGATTCATTATCAGGGTATGAAGATAAAGAAAAAATAATTGAGTATGATATCAGTGAATCTTCGTGTGACTTTGATTTTTTTTCGTGTGCTATGAGTCTCCATGAGGTTGAGATGGGTGTTAATTTTAAAGTGTTTTCTAATGCTTTATATAATGAAGAATTTGATTCTCAGCCCATTTTTTGTCATGATGTTCAACAAGGTGTATTGCATGAAGTTGTCAGTCCTTTGTTTGAGGAACATGTGGAGGTCTCAGATCCAGTTGAGTCAGGGTGTTCATTCTCCATCTGTGGGTATCAATCTGACTATTCTTTTGAGGTCCAGCCGGTTACACCTGTGGAAATGCAAAGACAGGATCTAGATATGGCCTTTCTGTAGGTAGAGTATGAGGCTTTTGTGTTTCCAGTTGATAGCATGCATGATTCAGCAGGTGAAGATCAATTTCAGTATAGAGGTGCTGACCATTGGTATGCTGAATCATACTTTTATAGTGAGCAGGATGGAGAGAGTGCCAAAATTTTTTACATGCACTATGAAGAAAGCTACTTTGTTCTTCCTGATATGCTGGTTGAACATGTTGACAGGCCTGTGGAGACAAATGAAAATAAAATGTCTGATGTGCTACATGAAGGAAGGAATGAAAATTAAGTTTTTGACAGAGGCAAGAACTAACTCTTGTTTGTTGCTGCAAATTTCTGTATAAAATGTACATTTTGTAAATATCTTTCCCCTTCCTGTTGTGTGCTTTCCTGTTCCCTGCATTTTTTGAGGTCCCTGCCTTTTTGTCTAGTTGGTGGTTTGCTTTCCCAGAGATCTGAATTCTTGCCATGCCTGCAAGAGCCATGCATCCCCAACTAGAGCCACTGTTAGGCCAATTTTTTGTCATAGCAAAATCTTGTGAAATTGGCCTGTTCCCTGCAATGTTTTTGTTAAATATCCTACCTCATGCTTTTTAGTGTTGTCACCTTACCCTAGCCCAAATTGCATCTCCTAATTCACCGAATCTAGGAAGTTATTCAAATTCTAAGTCTGCTGGAAATATTGTCAAAATTTGCCACAGTGTCGAAAACCCACAGTGTTTCTAAAAGTCCATGATGTTTTCGGTTTGTGTGTTTTCGGCCTTCATTGTTTTCGAACCTATGCTTCCTGCTTTGTGCACTTATCTGTTGACGTGTTAGAAACTTTGTGTGTTTTTGATCCTCTTTCATCGAAAACATTATGTTTTCAACCTCGCACTAGTTCTCTGTTTGCTGGCATTCCCTCAACTGCGCAAGTCCGACGTGGGTGTGGGTCCAGGATTTTCCTGATTGGCTGTCACATGGCCACATGTTAGAATTTTTTGACATGCGATCATGTGATCGCTTGCCACCTAGCCATGCAAGTCCCAGTTTCTGTTCAGCTGCCTGGCAGTTTACTTTGCTTTACTGCGCATGTGCGATGTTGGTGGGGCCCGGTCCTTGCTTAGTTTTGTGTCCCGGGTTCTCCAAGTTTTCTAGCGGTTAAGTCTTCTTCTAGCGAGCTGGCGACTGTGTAGTCATGTGATCTCTTCTCTTCTGGTGGTTAGCGGCTAGCATTCAACAACTTGGCGGGCGATTTGTCACGTAGTCGCTGGATGCTTGGCGGTTGGCAGGAGCGCTTGTTTCTTCAAGCAGCAAGAAAGGAGATCGACGGTCGGCGTGTGATCGTAAGGAATATTCTTTCCCCTTGCGATCATACACCTGCCATTGATTCAGTTTGTAGGGCGCGGTGGTCCCGGTGTCAGAGGGGGGATAGATGGCATGTTCTTATTGGCTATCACATGGCTGCATGTCAAACTTTTCTGACATGCGATCATGCGACCGCTTGCCATCTGTCTGCATGGGTCCTAGCTCTTCATAGTTGGTGTTTGTAGTTTTGTGGTCCTAGTGGTGGTGATGTGGCAGCCTATGATTGGCTATTGCATGATCGCATAGCCCAATTTTTGGCTATGCGATCATGCAATCACTTGCCATGTTTCCCTAGGGCCCATCGGCAGAATGGTGTTGGTCGAGCTCGGTAGCGTGGGCTTGTAACCCGAGTGGGGACACACAAGGTGGAGGCATGATAGGTGGCATCATGCATCATGGTTGTGGAGTTAATGGTAGAGTGGATAAGGTCTAGTGGTGCTGATAATTTCCTTCTTGTCATTGGTTCGCAAGATGATTTGGCAGTTTGCTAGTTGGTCTGGTGACTTGGTGAATGGGTGTTCATGGGGTCACTAGATTCTTTAGCAGAGGCATGAAGTATTCTATGAATTGGTGAGGGTTCCTTTTTCGTTAGTTCGCTTGATGATTTAGTGGGCTATTTTAACACATGCAGTCGTGTGGTCGCTGAGTATAACTAGAGTTAAGTATTTCATCCTGCGACTAGGTTTTCACCTTGTCACCAGTTCGCAGAATGTTGACCCAAGGTGCTTGATGGGTTAATATTTGAAGCCCGGGAAGATGAGAGATCTAATGGTCAAGACTTATTGCTGATCTCTGATCGAATCAGGACCGCCGATGTGTTGTTGGCGCCAAGACTTAACCGTTGGAGTTTGAATTTGAATCTCATAGACATTTCCAGCGCCAGTAAGGACTGAAATTGATGATAGAAAGGGCCAGAGTTGGTGAGATTGATCTTCTCTACCGTTCCATTATGGTCTAAGGTGCCTTGAGGGTTTGTAGGGATTTGTGCCATGTGGTGATGGACAGTTTTTGTTGGCTCGAGGTGTTTTGATGGTCTGATCAGTATGGTTTGCATGGTAAATTTATGATCTTCCTGTCCTTCTCAGAGATTCTTCTCAAGTGTGAAGATCATTCTTGTTGTTGACAGATTGGTGCTGGTTCTCCCTCCAGCAGTGTTTTTGAAATTTTGTTGAAACCCTAGCCCTAGCTGTCTGTAGCTTGTTGCATTCTCTTTGAGAATTCCAAGGCAGCTAGTGATATAAGTAGTCGAGTTTTTGACTTTGTAAGGGTTCCTTCTTCTACAAAATTTTTGAGGAGAATTGGTTCCAAGTGAAGGGTCTTTTTCCTGTAGATTTTCTCCTTCTCTCTGCATATAGGGTGTTCTTCTTCTCTTACTGGTTCAGAGAATATAGTGCATATTGTAACAGATGTCTTATGTATGAGATTGCAGCATACTTGTTCTTGTATCAGATTGTCTCCATTTGGGTTTAAGACTTATAGATTATAGCATCAAGGGTGTGTACTCTTTCTACTTGCATTTTCAGTGAGTGTCTGGAATAGAGTTATTTTCACAGAAGCAACTGAGTCTAAGACTAGTGTTTAGATATGTATGGGCTGGGGTATCAAAGATGCATCATGCTTGTCTTCCAGTGGATGTTGGTTAATGTATTACTTGTTCCTAGGTTTTCCTTTGGATAAGTGATAACATATTTGGGTGCACAGGTGGTTTGGTAATATATAATCTGGTTAGGGTGAGTGTGTTGTGTTCTTGTTTCATAGCTGTCTCTTGCAGTAGGGTATTTGACTCTGTGGCCCATTGGATAACGCACTGGTCTATCAGGGACTTAGGGTATCTTAGGGGTCCCTTCAAATCCATTTAAAATCATTTCCATTCAATCCCACCCTTTCCCTTTCTTTTTGATAGGATAGGTCTCTAGCTTTCAGTCTCATTCCATGCAACTAGGGCTATTGCATGAGATTTTCTATCATTGGGGTACAGGATACCTATAGGAGATTGACTGCTATTCCACATTAATCTATCTGCAGGCCTTTGGTTTGTCATGAGGTGTCTTGAATGTGCAGATAAGGCAGTACCCACCTGAGTGAATGTGGAGCTCAAAGAAGGAGGCTTTCTCTCTATCCTCATCAATTGGTTTGTTTTTCTTGTCAAGCTTGAGTGCCTAACCAGTTTTCTAAGCCCAACTATTTGATTCAAGCTTGGTCCTGCAAGGAAAAAGAACCAACAACATCAATCACTATTTCACCTTCACATCATATACTCCTCATATCACACATACTGTTATATCAATTAAGGAAAAAGATCCTTGCTTTATATCATGCACAATAATTCATAATTGAGTCGGCCAATTAGGCTTAACCAAGTACAAAATATAAAACATTATACGTTACATAATATTTCTATAATCACATAAAAATGTTGGCTCATAGACTTAATAAATCTTTACACGTGTGACATCTGACTATGCTGACTTATCCATGTCACCTCTATAATGTCTTCAACCTCTGTATAACTTCGCATGTCTAGATTCTATCCCTACTAGAAGATATAATCCGATTATACCAAATCGCTTCTCAGGAACACTAACATAATACAATTTCCACTACATTACTCATAACTGATATAAACAATTGACTTTTCATACGTGCTCTTAACTATGATATTAGGACACCATAGGGAACATGTTCTCAACTCTGCATAACCTTATCTAAAATTCTCCATGTGCGCTAATTCAAACACTTTCTACTTCTCTACTAATCTCCAATATAATTAGCATGTTGACATCAATGACAAATATAGTCATGAATGCAACATGCAACTACTACAAAATTACTAGAATACTCCCCCATAGGACATATTCAACATTCATTCTTAACAATCACATATTGTTTTCATAGACAAAGACTTTCATGGCATTGACCCTTATCATAATAAGCATCTTCACATTGAAGTCATCATGCACTCCACCAAAATAAAATGAGTCTTGATAGATAATGGATCTGGGTTGAACCTTTGTATTGTGAAAATGATGAGAAATATAGGACTTTAAAACATCTCATTGATGTAACAAAACACATTACTATAAAGCCTTATGATGACCAAGAACGAGAATCCAAAGGCCTAATCATGCTCTATTTAGATGTGGACCCTTCTACAATTGATACTTCCTGTCATGTTATTGATCTAGATCTTCCTTACAACATACTTTTGGGAAGACCTTGGATACAAGCTATTGCAAGTGTACCATCTACATACCATCAATGTTTGAAATTTATGCATCATGGATGTGAAATCACTATTCCTAGAGATTAAGAACCATTTCAGTACTACAAGAACTTAGAAGAAAAGAAATCTTACTATTATCCTTTGAATGAATTAAAGGCTTCCACTAAGCCTCCTCTTGAAAAATATCCCACTGAAGAAACAAATAAGGTATATGATAAAGGAAAAGGTAAAGTCATAGAGGAGAAGATTGTTGAATCAGAAAAGAAAGTAAAATTTATAGACCAAGGAATGGGAGAAATTAAATTTGAGAGTTTATTATGCATTAGGAAACTTCCATTATCCCCAAGATCCTTTGGTAAACATAAACAACTTTTTCCCAAGGGCAATAAGGAAACTATGACATGCAAAAAGACTACTTTTGAACACTAGGGATCCCTTGTAGATGAACACATGGAGAATGATGTATTATCTTGGATTTTCAATGATGATGAAGAGAAAATAGTAAACATTCCTAAGGACAAATACACAAAGGTCACTCCTATTATTGAAAGCATGGGATATCATGGAATTGGCCTAGATGAAAATGAAAATGGGAGAAAGATAATTATTAAAGAAACTGGCTATCCTCGAGGGAAAGGATTAGGATCCCTAGAAACCAAGGTGTCCTTTATTGAGGAATTTTGTTCAGCTGAGATTGGCTCAGACAATGAGGAAGAGTTCTATGAAGTCCCTTTCCAATATATTGAAGATGATCTCATTGACTCTAATCGTGTCCTAGCCATAACTACCATAGACCTTTCATCCCCCACCCTTCCCCTCAAACACCCTGAACCCATCAATTAGGACTAATAAGATTCACCACTAGCTTTAGAAATATGTAATTCAGATGAGGTAGTGCTCACACTATTCAGACTTAAGAATCTCCAAGATCACGAGCACACCATAGTCTACAATGAAAAATCCTACTTTGGTAGCTAAGTCAATTCTCTTAGTCACAAAAGTGAAAACAAAAATAAAAATAAAAAAGAAAAATAAATATCCTTTGGTGAAAACTTCTATGAGGCATCTTTGGGTGAAGAAAAATAGAAAATAAAGGATGCATCCTCTAGTGAAAACCTTTATGAGGCACTAGAGGAGGGAGAAGTTGACTTGTTATTGATGTCAAAAAAATCCTCTATCCTAATTGAAGATACGATAGAGGTCAATCTTGGCACTACAAATAATTCTAAGATCACTTACATAGTAGCATCACTCAATGAGAAAGAAAGGAAAGATATGACTGAGTTTCTTTGCAAGGCACAAATAAATTTTGCATGCTCCTATAAAGATATACCCAGTTTGGATCCTGATCTTGTAGTACACCATCTTGTAGTGAATCCTACAATCAAGCCTATCAAACAAAAATTAAGAAAGATGCATCCTCAAGTTGCCTTGCTTGTTAAAGAAAAATTATAGAAAATGCTTGATGCTAAATTTATATGATTGATAGATTATCTAGAATGGGTCTCTAGCATTGTACCAATGAGTAAGTCTTCTGGGGGCATAAGAATTTGTACTGACTTTAGAGATTTCAACTTGGAATGTCCTAAGGATGATTTTCCACTGCCTAATATTGATATTATAGTGGATTTTTTTGGAAATTTGGCTGAGTTAGATACATAGATGTTGTCATTATGGCAACATATGATCTACATGAAGATCGCACAGGTCAGAGAGAAAGTATGACAGAGCGCAATGCAAAATTGTCTAAGTATGAGATAGTATTTTTGCCAGTGTACCCGATGCTAGTTTTGATTAGCGATGTTGATTGGAGTAAGTTCAATGCTTGAACATTTGAAAATAGATACTATGGTGACTATAAAAGACTCACCTGAGAGTGCAAGTTAGTATGACATGTATGGAAGAAGTTATGACAGTTTTACTGAAGACAGTGTTAAGTCGACATGACAGAATATGAAGACAAAATTGGTAAAGAGTTAAGGGAGTATTTTGTTTATCAAAATAATATCTTAACAATATAAAGGGACAACATCCAAGATGTTAACCCTTGGGTAAAGACATTTTGTATAATTTAAGCCGACTGAAAGAGTTATTAGTCTTAATGACTTGTATAAGAAGCTTGTAAATAGGAAGAAAAGAGCATTAGAGGAAGATATAACAATAAGAGAAAATCTTGTAAGAAAGTTATGTTTAGTTAAGAATGAAGAACATTTCAAATAGATTTTGAAAGATCTGAACGCCCATCTCAGGACAAAGAAGAGGACAATACAGATTATGGGAGGCAATTATGAAGAAATCAACAAGGAAACAGAACAAGCAATTGTTAAAGTAATGACAGAGAATGCTGGAAAACCATCAGTTGTAGTAGAACCTGAAGAGAAAGAAGAAGAAGCAGAACAACAGGACATTCCCTCTCCACCAACCATCAACATTGAAGAAGAATCTATGAATATTGAAGGAACAAAGATCACTTTGGAAAGTGATGATAATCTATTTAAAAACCTTGAAAACATTGTTGACAGTTCAGCTTTTGAAGAGAAAGACAATGCCAATGGAGAAGAGAAGATAGAAACCAGAACTGAAGAATCTAAAGAGACAGAGAAACAAGTATTTGTTCCCACCTAAGAAGAAATTAGTCTTACACTTGAGACTGGTAAGAAAACTCAGATTGGTTCTATATTTGAGAGTTTGGGAAAAGAAGTAGATGATGATGATCAGATGGAATTGATCACATCTTTGAATAAAATTATTGGAAAGAATAAGAAAGTGAAGAGCCTTGAAGGATGCCTAAAGGAGCTAATTGAGAAGTTACAAGGCATTGTAACCACACAAATAACAGAGGCTGACCCACTAGAAAAAGCAAAGAAAGTGATGAATACATTTGATGATGAGTTTACTAACTTATCTGATGTAGCTAAGGTGAAGGCACAAGTAGCCTATGAGGCCAAAATACTTTTGGACATAGGTCAGAACATCAGGAATGATATCAACAATCTTGATATCTGTATAAAAGACTTAAGAAGGAATTTAGACAGAGGAAAATCTTTGTACATTCAGTGTACAAAATCAGAAAACCTAATAGAAAAGGAAGTGCAGAAGATTAAGATCAAGGAAGCAGAAATTCAAACTAAGATAATCCTTCTTTCAAGCCCTAATGTGAAGGTACTTGATGTTGAGAAGAAATTCTGTAAGATTTATGATGAAATAAGAATTTTACAAGATGACAAGGACAGGAAGCTGAAAAGATTCACTCTTTTAAGAGAGCATGTTTGTATCAAATTGAACACTGTTGAAGGACAACTGGAAGAATGTCTTTCATCCAAGACATCTTTTCAGAAGTTCCATTTTGAGAATCTCCAAGTCTATGAAATTACGTTTTATGGATTATGCGCACTACTCAGTGTTGCAGATTCAATTAAGAAGGCATGGGAGAAAGAGTTAGAGAACATGAAGATTAACTTTGCAGATTGTGTTGCAAGCCTACCGAGTTTGCAATATTGAATCAAGGTATAACTTCTGTCTGAACATAGTTTTGTCACCCTCCTTACCTTTTTTTCTCATTGTTGTCAAAGGGGGAGATATATATAGAAAAAAATTGATAAGGATGTATACTCCTACGAGGAGTATAGTATGTTTATAAGATTTTTGGAGTCATAAGGATAGTATATAAATATTTTGTTGTATGGCCATAATTTTGAAATTTTTGAAGTCTAAGACTTAGCCAATTTTCTAGTATGTTTTCACCAATTACAAAGGGGGAGATTGTTGGCAATTTGGCTGAGTTAGATACATAGTTGTTGTCATTATGAAAACATATGATCTACATGAAGATCACATAGGTCAGATAGCAAGTATGATAGAGTGCAATGCAAAATTGTTTAAGTATGAGATAGTGTTTTTGCCAGTGTACCTGATGACAGTTTTGATTAGCGATATTGATTGGAGTAAGTTCAGTGCTTGCAAACTTGAACATAGATACTATGGTGAATATAGAAGACTCACCGGAGAGAGCAAGTCAGTATGACATGTAGGGAAGAAGTTATGACAGTTTTACTGAAGATAGTGTTATGCCAATAAGACAGAATATGAAGACAAAATTGGTAAAGAGTTAAGGGATTATTTTGTTTATCAAAATAATGTCTTAAAATATAAAGGGATGACATCCTAGATGTTAACCCTTGGGTAAAGACATTTTGTATAATGTAAGCTGACTGAAAGAGTTATTAGTCTTAATAACTTGTATAAAGAGATGTAATGATGTAATTGTAAGTACATGAAAAATAGATGACATGAATGTAATAACGATAGTGAAAAAGGTAGCGAAGAGATATTGATGCGAAGTTACAAGCAGTATAAGGTTATGTACCTTGACCTATTTTGTAATCAGTAAATATTGTATATTACTTGTTTGGGCAGTGGGGTCATCTGGTAATCATATTTTGTAATACCAACTCCTAGCAGGGTTGAGGCTTCTAACAAGGCCTATAGTCCCTTAATCAGGACTGAGACACTATATGCATGTAATAGGCTCCTAACAGGGTCAACATCCTTAACATGATACTTTTGATTAGTGGATCTTTGTGGGTACCATCCCCACTGGGGTTTTCCCTTGGCCATGGTTTCCTCGAGAACAAATAATGTGTTATGAGGTGTTTTGTTTTATTGCTATGCATGTTGTTTAGTTTTCTATGTTATGCATGCATTAATATAATATGTTATATCCATAATTGGGCAAAAGTATAAGTTTTTAGAATACTGATTCACCCCCCTCTCAATATTCCCTATTTCTAACAATAAAGTAAAGTCCACCAAGATAACTGAGAGGGGGGGGGGTGAATCAGTTATCTAATAATTATAACTTTTATCAACTTCAATATATTTTAACGTATTGGAATTAGGAGAGATAGGTACTAAGAGGGGAGGGGTGAATCAATGCCTTCAAAAATTTTACTTGTAAAACCTTTCAGATCTAAAACTATAAATAGTGATAACTGACCAATATAACTTGAATCTAATTGCATGAATCATTTATCCACTTAACATAAGTAAGTAAAAAAACATGAAATCCATAACACAATCACATGACACAAGTATTTTGGTAACACAAAAACCCTTGTAAGAAGGTAAAAACTACGGTGGGGATGACACCCACAAATTCTTCACTACTACAGATAGAAAAGGTTTGCCTGTTAGGGCTACAAGTTTTGATCACTTTTGGTGATCTCACCCTGTTAGGAGTGACATGTTAGATCAGCTAGATCTACCTAGTTATAGGATTTTAGCAACACAAATGAAGTGTGCACTCGGTTAAGAGATTTACATAAGACTGTTAAGTCTACTCTGTTAAGAGAATTTATCCAAAAACTCTATTACAATTGTTAGAAAGAAATAGGTATTTATCTGCTATTGGACACTTAATTGTCTGTTACATATCTATAAGCTCTGATAAAAATATCACCTTACTTATGATGAATCTCTGCTCTGAACTGCTCGGTAGCCTCTGCTAATTCTACTCAACTAAATTCTATTGTGCTCAGTTCTGTTATGTTAACTGATAGACTTGAAGATAGGCAAAATGCTTCAAGTGCTCCGTGATTCATATATCAGCTCACTCCAAAAATGATGCCAACACATAAATATATAGTGTTATGTTTTTCCGCTTTAACACAATTGGGTTACACATTATAATCATAACCCTAAGATCTACGGTGTACAATAATAACCTAGATCATCTATTACAAAAGATATACATTGTATTTAATGAATATCATTACATTAAATATTCCTCGATTTTGGTAAAACATTTTACAAACCGTTGTAACCATTTGCATAGAAGAATGTGCCATTCCTGATTACTATGTTGTTTCCTGTGATCCTTGGTAAACACTGTGTAAACTAATCAGTGTCTACTGTGATGCTTGATGTTTACTGTCTGTCAGTGTCAATGTCTCCTAGTACTTAGTAAACTGTCTGTTGCTCGGTATATAGGCTTTACCGACTAGTCTATTTGGCTTTATGTTACCGATTAGCTCATTGTAAGTAACCGACCGATATCTTTACATACCTTTGGTACTAATGACAACCTTAGAAGGCTCAATAGAGATAACAATCTCCTCCTTTGGCATTAGTATCAAAACTTTGAATGTATAAAGACAAAAATGTCTATGTGACTTATATCTCCTTATATCTCTGCCATATACATATACACATCAAATTTTTTTCTAAGTACTAAGTACTCCCCCTCGGTGCATGCTCCCGGTAATAGTATACATAGCATCCATGTACATAATATTTGGCATAATAGCATCTGATACATTGTTTTCCCCCTTTTTGATAGTAATGCCAAATACAAAATTGAGGTAGTGTACTCACAGCTTGTCAAAAATTGACTGATGGGTTTTCTTCAGTGACTCCAAGAGGTTTTCCCATTCCTCTTTCAAGTTGGTGAGAGCAATGTGCTCAAGACTAACTTGTGCATGCATGTCAAAGATGTTTTCTAACATCGAAATTTCTGGTGTTGCAACTAATAGCTCGGCTTTGACAATATTTGCTTCAAAAATTTTCAGGTATGGAATGAGTTCGGTTTGCAACTTAGTAACCTGATCTATGAGGTGCACTTCTTGGTTCTTCAAATCTGCTATCAACCATCGGAGTTCCTGAACTTGGTGAATATGCTTTAGGAAAGCATGTGGCTCAGTGATAGCTGCATTGGTACTCAACTGTATTTCTTCTTTTAAACCTTTGATCTTTTCACTAACTTCAACAGTGAAGGTGTCTAGAGTACATAGCCTCAATAAGTATTGACAAATTGTCTGGGTGATGGATTTTGTTTCAGTGATTACCTCAAATAATTTGACCTTAAGTAATGCCACTTCTTGGCTGATTTTCTCTGCTAATTTGTGTTGTATTATGGATTCTACCCTTTCTTCAATTCATTTATCTACATCGGTGTCTGGGGCATTGATCTTCTTGGCAAGTGTAGCAAGTTGATCTATAATAGGCGTATCCTCATCAATATGTATCTCAGGTACTACCTGTTGGAGGATATCCCGCACATCATTTAATTCTCCCTTTCATTTGTGCTCTTTCTTTAGCTTCTCTTGCACTGCCTTCCTTGAACATAAGTCCCCATATTTACTCAAGTCCTCGAGGCTTAGGGTCCTCAGGTCACACTCAGGTAAAATGATCACTTCATCTAGGGTGACCGGACCTTTTCCTTTCTTCTTCTTCTTCTGTGCTAGGGGTGATTTCTTCTCAATGATAGCAATGGATCTATCTCCAGTCTTCGGAGTGTCCTTCCCTATTAGCACTTGATCTTCCTTCTTCTCCTCCTCGGTAGTGGTGGGCTCGATTGTTGTAGGAGTCTCGGTTGCCTTTGGTTCTTGTGTGTCCTTTGTTGCATCTATTTCCTTTAGTTCAGTGGAAGGTGCCTCTGTATGTGTAGGCTCATCTATCTTTGGATGTTTCTCTATGTGTTGATCCCCTATGGTATTTTTGTTTTTCTTGGGATCTGAGCCATCGGGTTGTACTTGGGAAAGAATTTCTGCTGCTTCGGCAAGTACATGAGGTTCACTTGGTAGTGATGTAAATAGACTGTTAGAGTCTAGTGCTTCATCTTTGTTTGGTGCAATATTTACATCTTCATCATCTTGGTCATCAGGATCACCATGTGTGATGTCTACAACGAGTACATCATCATCGGTTTTCTTCTCTAGTTGGATTTCAACTTTAGCCGGTGCATCCTGTGAAACTTTAATTTCTTCCTTGTCCTCGGTTATATCAATTGCCTCGGTAATTGATATACCAGTACTCTTTGATTTCTTTGCTGGTCCTTCATTAATGTAAATACCTTTACCTTTAGAATTTTGTCTCTTCTTAGATAGGTTCAAAAATGCTTGTTGCTCAACTTTTTCTACGGCTTTCAGAATTGATGTCCATATAGAATCAGTAGTGATATCCATATCTACTATATTGTCATCCATGACCATTAAGGCTCTATTCTTGATCATAAAGTTTGCTTGGTACTTGGTCAAGTATTCAATAACTTGTCCAAAGCTTAAGTATGCGGCTGCCCGAACTAGAGAGTGTTCTCTCTTTCTCTTCTTGGTGTCTAATGCAACAACCCATTTCTCAGTAATTATATCATCCAATTTCTTTGGTAATGCACAAACAAACTCCATTGGAACTTTCTTAAATTTTATCATCATTTGGATGACAACCTCTTCAATTTTAGTTTGATCTTCTTTTAACTTTTTGTCAAATTTGTCTAGCAAGGGATCAACGAGGTCTCCATGTTCAATTATGTCCTCAATGACTTCATCTATTGTTTTGGCCTTGCTACTAACAACTTTGAATTGATTTACATAATCCTCTGTCTCTGTATCCTCTAGATCTTCCTTATTTCTTATGTATTTCCTCTTTTTCTTTGGTGCCTTAGCTACTACCTTGTGCTTTCTCTTAATATATTTCTTTGTCAGTGTAGCTACTCTTCTTTTTGTTACTTTTACTGCTTCTTCCTTCTTGGTAGGTGGTGCTGCAGTTGACAAATGTGTCTTCATACCTTGATGTATAGGTGACTACTTCTTTGTAGGAATTTCAGGTGGAGGAACCTATGTAGGATCCACCTTCTTTGTTAGACTCGGTCTCCTCACTATCATATGGTTTGTCGGCTAACTATAGCTGACCTTCGGTTGCCTGTTCAACCAGTATCCCTTCAGATGTCTCAGACTTATCTCCATATTTAGCAGTGAGATCTTTCTTCATCTTCTTTACCTTTCTAGTTATTTTACTGATCTCAATATTAGTAGATATTCTAGATTTGGCTTCTTCATATACTCCAAACCTAGTGGCTATGGGATCCTTCAGTACTGCAAGCAGTGCGTTAATAGATTTCAGTGCGAAATCATGGTCTATTTCATATCCCATCAGTGCCAACCATTTTATCCTAGGCTCAAATTCTTTTATCAAGGTATAATGAGTGTTGACCACAAAACATATGTCATCTTCAAATTTTTGAACTAATTCCCTCGCAATTCTGCTTCTCTTTTGCATTTTAGATTAAAATTCAGTGAAGTAAGCATTAAACTCTACATTCAACTTATCTCCTAACTTGTTCATCATTTCACCAATTTGTTTTGTTATCGGTACATCCGGTATCCAATTTACTTTACTGGTGCCAGACACATACTTTTGTAAATAGAAGAATATGCATGCAAGTAGAGATCCGTACTTACATGTGTTAGATTTCTTTTTCCTTATGGTCTTCATATTCTCTTGAAGTTGATGTAACAGTACCTCGGTAAGATCAACTTGGTGACCTTTCACTACAATTTTGTGCGCCATGTCTACTGCACTGTAGGGTACGCTGTTGAGTCTACTCGATTGAAATAGCTTATACCTAATCACATGTGCTGCAAATTTTACTGTTGGGTCCTTGATTGTTGAAATCTTCAATGCCTGACCATCCCATTGTGCTCCAGTGTATTTCTCAACATCCAGTCATGAAGAACTTCAGAAAGCCTTAGTTTTTTCGGTTGTAGGGAGCCCAGTAACCCTACTGATTATTTTATTGGTGACCTCAATCGGTTTATCCAGCCAAAACTTGTCATCATGATATTTTCTCAAAATGATTCTAATCCAATATGATTTGAATGATTGCGGCAAGTGCGTAAAGTATGATAAACCTGATTCCTCAATCTTCTTGTAGTCTGATTTCATTTTTCCATCGGGGCCACAGAGTGGTTGATACGCTGCAATAGTTTCAAAGTCCCCAACTTCTCCAATTTTGCAATGAATATAAGACCTTACGTCTTTTGTCAGTAAAACCCTTTCTGGTATGCTTGAAAATGTGCCCATTGTATTTGTTTGTGCCGCGACCTTAGGATGTGGCTTAAACTTTGGTTCGATGAAATTTTCCCTAACGATTAGATCAACTTCCTCTTCAACACTTTGAGTTTTGCTTGTAGACGATGTCGATGCCATAAATTAATTCTAGGGTTTCGGCAAGCAATAGGATAGGAAGTGTTTGATGGCAAATGAACTTACTTGATATCATGAAGAGTGATGTTGGTTCGATCTAGCGTAGCCTTGAATCCTTCAAAAAATCTCTTAGCTCAAACTCTGCTCTTTGAATTCTCTGCTCTTCGAAATTGCATTGTAGAAATGAACTCTATTCCTTTGTATTTATAGACTTTTGATGTTCTCGCTTAAACTTTTATGCAATAAATGCTCCATCTAACTTTTGGTATGAAACAATTGTCAGCTCAGTGACTACTAAAACTTTCATTTACTCGATTAACATAGGTTTTCTTCATCAGTTGATACATATGCTCGGTTAACCTTAGATAGTGATTACCGACAGGTAACCAACTCTCGGTCTCTCTTTTACCAACTGTATAATATTATTAGCTCATGACAACTAAACCATAGTGCATCTTTATTCATGTTGATTTGGTATAAGAACATTATGCATAAGGAACTGTATGTAAAATGTGATCCTTTGAAATATCAGTCCCATACATACCTATTTCACTTTAAGTGGAGGTACCGATGTCACCCAATCCAGTGGACGAGGTTTCACCGACAACATTACTTGACTCAACATTCTCATTAGATGCCTTCTAACACATAGTGTTCCTCAACTTCATGATATCAACAATAGTATATCCACTTTCAAATATATGGTTTTCATCTGGTGCTCGGTCTCTACAGTTCTTGCTTAAATGACCGACCTTATGGAAATGCATACAAGCTATCCCAGAGTTTGTCCAATTTCTTGATTGTCCAATCTGACTCTTTCTATGACAGTTTTTTGCAATGTGTCCATATCTACCACATACAACACAGTTAGTCCATGTATTATAATCCCAAACATAAGAGTTACCTTGTCTCTTCGGTTGATATGGTTTGCGTTGTGGTTTCTCCTTCGGTGTCTAGACTTGCTTCATTTTTGCCTTCTAGTCTCGTGCAGTCTGTCCGTGCTTGTTACAAGTATAGCATATTTTCTCCATAGTAGTATTATTAGCAAGATCATTTTTCTTAGCTCTACACTCATAAGAAGGATGTCCAAACTTTCCATAGTAGTAACAATGTCCATTAAACTTAGGAGTGACAAGAGGTTTACCTTGTGCTTTGCTTCTACACACATTAGATGTATGTCCCGGTTTGCCACAATGATAACATGCCAACTCTTTAGGTTTCTAATTTTGACTGATGTTGACTTTGTTAGCTTGTTGTGATGTTTCTCCTTCACCAGTGTTGCCTATACCAGCTTTGCTCCCAAATCTTCTCTGATCAGTTAAGAAGTCATCAATCTTCTTGGAGCTCTCCTCAGCAAGTTTCTTCATTTCATTTTTCTACTGTTGATTTTTCACTTCATTTCTCAGCTTCTCATTTTATTCTCTGAGTCTTGCAACATCTTCTATTTTTCTTGACAATTCTGCATTCACTTGGTTTACCTCTTGATTCATAGTCATCACTTGATTAGTTACTTGGAAATGTCGGTTAGTGAGTCTTTGTATCTCACTTTCTTTGGTTTGAAGTTGTTCACTCATCTGTCTTCGGTCATCGATTGCTAGATTTCTTTCTTGCTCAGCTTGATTCACTTTGTTCATTGTTTCTATCATTCTCACCATCTGAGATTCTTGACCGATTTGTAGTGCTTTCACTTGATCTATTTAATATTGATTCTTTTCAGATAGATCAGTGATTATGCTTTTAGATCCATTGGAGATGCTTCCAGAACTAGATCCAATATGCTCGAATATGTCATCAATAGGTTCTTCATGATAACCAATCTCATTCTATAGTCTAGCTAGGTTCTTCCTTTCATCCAGTAATTTCTTTAGTCCTTCCTTGGCTTGCTTATATTGTTCCACAAACATTTGCATTTGTATCTTCTGATTCTCAATAGTCTTGTCAAGCTTGTATCTCTCCATGACTTAGATCTTTACCCTTTAGTGCTTAAACTATTCAATAAGAGAACTGAGCTCTGATACCAATTATTGGAATTAGGAGAGATAGGTACTGAGAGGGGATGGGTGAATCAGTGCCTTCAAAAACTTTACTTGTAAAACCTTTCAGATCTAAAACTATAAACAGTGATAACCGACCAATATAACTTGAATCTAATTGCATGAATCATTTATCCACTTAACATAAGTAAGTAAACAACATGAAATCCATAACACAATCACATGACACAAGTATTTTGGTAACACAAAAACCCTTGTAATAAGGTAAAAACTGTGGTGGGGATGACACCCACAAATTCTTCACTACTACAGATAGAAAAGGTTTGCCTGTTAGGGCTACAAGTTTTGATCACTTTTGGTGATCTCACCCTGTTAGGAGTGACATGTTAGATCAACTAGATCTACCAAGTTATAGGATTTTAGCAACACAAATGAAGTGTGCACTCGGTTAAGAGATTTACATAAGACTGTTAAGTCTACTCTGTTAAGAGATTTTATCCAAAAACTCTAGTACAATTGTTAGAAAGCAATAGGTATTTATCTGCTATTTGACACTTAATTGTCTGTTACAGATCTATAAGCTCTGATAAAAATATCAACTTACTTGTGATGAATCTCTACTCTAAACTTCTTGGTAGCCTTTGCCAATTCTGCTCAACTGAATTCTACTATGCTTGGTTCTGTTCTGTTAACTGATAGACTTGAAGATAGACAAAATGCTTCAAGTGTTCTATGATTCATATATCAGCTCACTCCAAAAATGATGCGAACACATAAATATATAGTGTTCTATTTTGCCACTTTAACATAATTAGGTTACACATTATAATCATAAGCGTAAGATCTACAATGTACAATAATAACCTAGATCATCTATTACAAAAGATATACATTGTATTTAATGAATATCATTACATTAAATGTTCCTTGATCTTGGTAAAATGTTTTACAAACCGTTGTAACCGTTTGCATAGAAGAATGCACCATTCCTGATTACTATGCCATTTCCTATGATCCTCGGTAAACAATGTGTAAATTGATTGGTGTATACTGCGATGCTCGGTGTTTACTATTTGTCGGTGTCAGTGTCTACTGGTACTCGGTAAACTATCTACTGCTCGATGTATAGGCTTTACTGACTAGTTTGTTTGGCTTTATGTTACCGATTAGCTCATTGTAAGTAATCGACCGATATCTTTACATACCTTTGGTACTAATGACAACCTTAGAAGGCTCAATAGAGATAACATAACCATGTAAGCAATATAATTACCAACCATAGAAAGATATTCATACACAATAACATAATGACACAATATATGTTGACTAGGGAAACTCTTGATCAAAAAGTAAACCCCGATGGGAATGATGTCCAAAAAAGATGCACTAATATGAATATTCCTTGTGAAAGGATGGACTCTATTAGGGGTCTTATGAAATACATTCAGTACATATGAATCCCTGTTAGACGATTTTGAATCCCTGCTAAAAGATTCTAACTCTGTTAGGAGTTATGGAAGGCAAAAGGACCCACTGCCCAAACAGCTTCAATGGAAAGATCACTGAACACACTGTCCAATTGATCTCTAGATTATTCAACAGAATAATATCAAATCATTACTAATCTCAAAAATATGTTACCTCTTCTCTGACTATGCCAAACCGCACTCACTGCTACACCGGATCTCAATTTTAGATCTCTATACCTCGCATGTCTTCCTTCATAAATTCGCTTTCACAATCATTCACTTTCTCAATTTCATTCATCATACTTTCTTACAACAAGGAAAAACATTCCTTCCTTTATATCACACTCAAGTAATTACAAATGAGTTAGCATCCAATTACAAAATAAAAGTTTCCACGCGTTACATCAAAATTACACAAAACTGTCAGCTTCCAATTAGAATAATTCTTCACTCGTGTGACCTCAAAGTTTGCACTATCATCCACGTCACTATCAACATGTCTTCAATTGCTCTTTAACTGTACAAAACTAGATTCCATCCCAATTAGGAGATATCATCCGATTTTCACAAACCGCTACTCAAGAACACTACCTGAATATTGCTTCCACCAAAATGCTCATAACTTTCATGAATAAATGAATTACTATTTGAGCTCTTAACCATTAACATATAACATATCAAAGAGTAAATCCTCAACATTGCATAACTTGATCTGCAATATCCCACGAGTGCTAATCAAAACATTGTTTGCTCCTCCACTAATCTCTAGAAGATCATTGTGTTGGTCATGAATGCAACAACTGCTACAGAATGGCTGCCAATACTCCCATAGGATATATTAAGCATTCATTCCTAAAAATATCCCCCATTGGCACTGATGGCAACATAGATGAAAAACATCCAATGTTCCATGAATCCAATACCGCAACTCTATTGCTCTTCAGCCAATATTTTCAAATCCTCTTCATCAGTTAAACCTTGCATTATTTTCCTATTCAATTCTCTCCAACAAATGGTACAAATGGTTTTTCATGTATACTTCTCCCCCATCGACATCAATGACATAAATTTCATCATTATGTCAAAAACAACTCTAATGTCAAAAGACACTATTCAGAAAATACATTCACTAGAGTCCTCATGACTCAGCTCAGATACACATACTCCCCATAGAGGAAGTACCAACATCTAGTCCAGAAGAAAGATAGGGCTCATATACCACTAGACAGATGCAACAATTTGCATCACTTCTCAAGAGTAGGCTGGGGCATAACCCCAAGCATACCTCTCAGATACTCAAATGTATCCTTAGGCAAAGGCTTTGTAAGTATGTCTGCAATCTTCTCCTTTGTGCTTATGTACTCAAGTCTAACTTCTTTCTCAGCAACTTTCTCTCTTACTACATGATACTTAATCTCTATATACTTTGTCTTAGAATGTAATGCAAGGTTCTTAGACATACTAACTGTGCTGTTGTTATCATAATGTATAACAATAGGTTCAACAAACTTTATTCCAATATCCTTCAGCATCTGCTTCATCCAAATTATCTGGTTGTAATTGTTTGCTGCTACTACATATTCTACTTCCGTTGTGCTCTGTGAAATACAATTTTGCTTCTTGCTTAGCCAAGAAACCAATCTTCTTCCAAGGAAAAATGCTCCACCACTTGTGCTCTTTTTTATCATCAACACTACCTCCCCAGTCAACATTTGTATATGCACATAGGGTAAAATCATCATATTTTTCATACCACAATCCGTAGTCCATTATGCCTCTTAAAATTCTCAGTATCATCTTTACTGCTGCATAATGTGATTCTCTAGGTTCAGCTTGAAATCTTGCTACAATTCCAACTGAATGTGCTATATCAGGTCTTGTATGTGTTAAGTACTGCAATCGTCCAATCATAGATTTGTACTTCTTCTATTCAACTGTAGGAGTCTCATTTGTGCTAGATAATTTATGTCTAGTTACCATAGGTGTTCCAATTGGTTTACAATTCTCCATTCCAAATCTCTTTAAAAAATCATTCAAGTACTTTGTCAGGCTTATAAAGATACCATCACTGTTCTGTGTTATCTATAATCCCAAAAAGTATTTCATTTCACCAATCATCCTCATTTCAAATTTAGTTTTCATTTCATTAGCAAATTTATCACTAGCTTCATCTTCTCCTCCAAAAATAATGTCATCAAAAAAAATAACTATAATTAACAAACCATTTTCAATTTCTTTTGTGTACAAGTGGCTATCAGCTATTCCTTTTGTAAATCTCAATTTTAACAAATACGTATCTAATCTTGCATACCAAGTTCTAGGTGCTTGCTTTAGTCCATATAAGGCTTTTGTTTAGTTTACATACCATGTCTCCTTCTTGAGTCAAAGGAAAACCTTCAGGTTGCTCAATGTAGACTTCTTCCAATTCTCCATTCAAAAATGTTGACTTCACATCCATCTGATATACTTTGAATTTCTTAAAAGCTAGATAGGCCAAAAACATTCCTACTACTTCAATTCTTGCTACTGGTGCAAATGTTTCTTCATAATCAATTCCTTCTTGTTGTGAGTATCCCTTACATACCAATCTTTCTTTGTTTCTTACTACTTCTTCTTGTTTATTCATCTTGTTTCTGAATACCCATTTAGTTCTAGTAACATTCTTATCTCTAGGTCTAGGGACCAATTCCCATGTCTTGTTTTTTTCAATCTGATCTAGTTCTTCTTTCATAGCTTTAATCCAATGTTCATCTTCACAAGCTTCATTAGTAGATTTAGGTTCAATTTGAGAAATCAAACATAACTGTTCTTGTACCTTATTTCGAGTTAGAAATCCTCTATCTATGCTTCCAATAATCTGCTTAACATGATGATTCCTTGATAAGTTCCTGTTAGGTGTTACTGTCTCAGATCTCACTTCAGGTGTCTGTTCTTCAATGATTTCACTGTGGCTTTCATTCAACAAGTCACTATCAGTTTCATAGAATAATTCAATAGTTTCAGTGTTAGGTTTAGGATGAGTTCCTTCATCATATTCATAATCAAACATTCTTTCCTAAATTTTGAACTTTGCATCAACTTTAACATTTGCGCTCTCAACAATAGTCTTAGTTCTCTTGTTATAACATCTATAAGTTTTTCTCTTCAAAGAATATCCAAGAAATATACCTTCATCACTTCTAGGATCAAACTTTCCAAGATCATCATCTCTCTTTATATAACATTTGCTTCCAAAAATTCTAAAATACTTAACTGAGGGTGCATGTCCAAATCATAATTCATAGGGTGTCTTGTCCGTGTCTGCTCTTATTTGTACTTTGTTCATTGTATACATTGTTGTGTTCACTATTTCTCTCTAGAATATCTTCACCAAATCATTCTCAAATAACATAGCTCTTACTGCTTCAGTCACTGATTTGTTTCTTCTTTCTGCAATACCATTTTCTTCAGGTGTTATAGGGGCTAAAAACTGTCTCTTAATACCATTCACTTCACAAAAGGTGTTAAACTCTCTAGAAGTAAATTCTCCACCTCTATCAGATCTCAGACATTTAATTTTCATTCCAGATTCATTCTCAACTTTATTCTTAACGATCTTAAACTTATCAAATGCTTCAGACTTTTTTTTAAGAAATGCAATCCATGTCATTCTTGTAAAATCATCAACAAGAATCATAAAATACCTTTCTCCATAGAATCCTCTAGTCCTTGTAGGATTGCTCAAATCTATATGAACAATCTCCAAATTCTTTTTAGATGTAAACTTATTACTGGGAAATGAACTTCTCTTCTATTTTGCCATCACACATTCCTTGCAAATCATGTTAGTAGGCTTCATAATTTTAGGCAAATCTCTTACAGCAAGTGTAGTACTTATTTTCACAATGTTATCAAAATTTATATGACAAAATCTTTTGTGCCATAACCAACTGTCATCAATCTTAGTATTCAAACATGTCATCTCAGTAGGATTCAACTGAAATACATTACCTCTGGTTCTAGATCCAGTTCCAATCAAATTTCCATCTTTATATTTTATCACACAAGTTTTCTTAGTAAACCAAACTTGATATCCCTTATCAACTAACTGTCCAACACTCAAAAAATTATGTTTCAAACCATCCACAAAGTAAACATCATCAGTATTAGTCTTCCCATCAAGAGTAATAGATCCTATAGCTTTAATCAAACAAGGTGTATTGTTTCCAACTCTAACAACTCCATCAAGATTATTAAACTTCATGAACTTTTTCATATCTCCAATCATATGATGTGAACAACCACTGTTTATAATCTAATCAGCTTTCTTTTCAACTTGAGAAACTAGGGCTTTTTCTTACTTAACATATGTTTCAGGATTTTCTTTTTTAATTGCTACAAATCCTATGTCATCATTATTCTTAGTATTACTTTCACTTAAAGTTCTCTCTATACTAGCTTCAAGATCTTCATCATTAGCATAATAACATTCCTTAGATCTTCTAGGCTTGAAATTGTTTCTATACTTTTTAACTCTCTTAGGACATTTAGATGCAAAATGACCATATTCTTGACAAGTCCAACATTTACAAATTTTCTTACCATCTGGTTCTCTCTTCACAAGTAAGGCAATACCTTCTTCAATCTTCCTGTCTTCTTCATTTCTAGATCTGCTGCTACCAGCATAATCTCCACTCACACTGATGCTTCTTGACAAAGTAGGGCGAACATTAAGAGCACTGAATGCTGTCTCCATTCTAGGAAAATCTCCTAATAACCTTGGGTTCATTTCTGCTACTTCCAATCTTCCAAGAAGAGTCTCTCTTGTAAAGTTTGAAGTACAAGGTATAACTTTTTCAATCATCTATGTTGTCTACTTAAACACAGGAGTCAATGTCCTTAGAATTTTCCATATAACTTCATTTTCTGTCTTTGTTCCTCCACAAGATTTTATGCCTGCAACAATTTCTGACATTCTACCAATATAGCTTCTAACAGATTCATCTTCCATCATTCTTATATCTTCAAATGCATATATCCACTTATGTAATCTAACTTTCTTTGCATGTTCATCACCTTCAAAAGTAGATTGTAAAGCTTTCCAAATTTCATGAGATTTTTTTCAAATATTTTACCTGACTATACTCATTCTTCGAAAGGGCTGTCAAAAGTAGTTCTCTGGAAAGTGTGTTACACATGAATAGATCTCTCTCATCATTATAACATGTTTCAAGATTATCCTCATCAATGATAGTCTTCTCATTCTTTGTATTCAACCAATAACCTGGTCCTAAACACAGTAGATGTGTCTTCATCTTTTCTTTCCAACTGTCAAAATTTACTCCATCAAACTTAGGATTTTCTTTTCTGAAATTTGCCATTGATCTCCTTAAGCTGCTAAAATTTTCTTTCAAGGACCTGCTGCTTTGATATTATAGTGGATTTGACTATTGGAAATAATATGCTATCTCTTATAGATGGTTTCTCTACATATAATCAAATTAGGATAGAAATTGAGGATCAACACAAGATATCTTTTACTACGGCATGGGGTACATTTTTTATCAAGTAATTCATTTTGGTCTTAAGAATGCAGGAGCTACCTATCAGAGATCCATGCTAACAATATTTCATGATCTCCTTCATGTAATTATAGAAGATTATGTAGATGATTTTATTGGGAAGTCCAAAAACATGGGAATCCCATATAGCCATCCTTACCACAATATTTGAAAGATTGGAGAAGTACACGATGTAGTTAAATCCTAAGAAATGTGTCTTTGGTGTTTAGTTAGGTAAATTTTTGGGGTGCATCATGTCTTGACAAGGGATTGAGGTAGATTCTAAGAAGTTGAAAGCCATATTAGATATGCCATCCCCATAGACATTAAAGAAACTTCACAATTTTCAAGGCCAACTTCACTTTATTCATAGATTCATCTCTTAGTTGGTAGGTAAGGTGCAACCTTTTTCACATCTCCTACGTAAAAATAATTTCTTATGGAATTGTCTTTGTCAAAAGGCATTTGAGTAGTTGAAACAATATCTAGCTAACCCACTAGTGCTGGTCCTTCCTATTCCAAATTGACCTCTAATTCTTTACATATCTTCTACGTTAGTTGCACTTGGTGCCCTTCTTGCACAACTTGATCATAATGGAAAAGAGTGTGTTATTTATTACCTTAGCATAACACTTGTTGGTTATGAATTGAACCATACTAAAATTGAGTGAGCATGTTTGACTGTGGTCTTTTGCACATAGAAATTATGACATTGCATTCCTAACAACAAGATACAACTTATTACTAAGGTTGATCCTCTTAAGCACCTCTTGTCAAAAGATGCTCTCATTGGACACACAGGAAAATGGGTTATAATCCTGAATGAGTTTGACATTGTCTATGTAGATTGAAAAGATATCAAAGGACAAGTAATCATAGATCAGTTAGTAGAAGCTCCTATTCAAGGTGATCATCCTATTGTTACAGATTTCCTAGGTGAATAAATTGTGAATGTCACCTTAAGCATACAATAGAAAATTTATTTTGATGGATCTTATACACAAAAAGGCTTAGGGGAAGGATTATTCTTTATGACACCATAAGGAGATCTCATTCCTAAGACTTATAAGCTTACATTTCCTTGCACAAACAACATTGTAGAATACAAATCTCTGGTAGCCAGAATCTGTCAAGCTATTTGTTGGAAGATCTCTAACTTGTTTATTTTTGGTGACTCTTAGTTGGTTATCAAACAAGTTAATGATGAGTCTTAAAAAAAGGATGAAAAGACCCTTCCTTATCACCGCATGGTTGAGGATCTAAAGGTACACTTCATAGAAATCACCTTTCAACACATCCCAAGATCTAATAACAAAGAAGCTGATGCAATGGATACCATTACCTCTTTGATATCTATGCTAGAAAATAGTCAAAGGTGTGAGTTTCTTGTTGAGAATCTTATGGTCCCTGCCTATGACTAGTCAGAGTCTGAGATGGTATGTGAAGTCATTGGTCCTAATTCCCCTTGGTACCAAGACATTTATTCCTACCTTCGTGATGAGATTTCCCCCCTTACTCTTTCCACTAATCAACGTAAAACCTTCATCTACTAAACTTTACAATACACTATCCTAGATGACATCCTTTTCCAAAAACACTTTGATGGAACTCTTCTTAGATGTCTAAATTTATAAGAAGCATAAATGACCTTACAAGAAGTACATCAAGGAATTATGGGGCTCATTCCAGTGGACTCACTTAAGCTAAAAAGTTAATGTGTACTAGATACTATTGGCCAACTATGGAATAATATGTGTACCACTTTGTGAAGAAATGTGTTCCTTGTCAATAGCATGGCAATTTGATACACGCCTTTTCTAAAGAGCACCATCCCACCATCACACCTTGGCCCTTTTCACGATGGGGTTTTGACCTTGTAGGACAAATATACCCTAATTCTTCCAATGGCCACAAATATATCCTTACTGCTATTGAATACTTCACTAAATGGGTTGACGCCATACCCCTCACTTATACTACAAGAAAAAAGATTTATAAGTTCATCTTGAATTATATCATTAGTTTTTATGGCATCCCGCAAGATATTCATACTGATAATGACACCCCTTTAAAAAATTAGGATGTCACCAAGATTTTTAGGAAATTTGGCATAACCCAACATTGTTCTAGCAAGTATTTCCCACAAGGTAATGATCAAGAAGAGGCAACTAAAAAAAATATCTTGAACATCCTCAAAAAGATAGTCGATGATGCTGGCCGTGATTGACACCTTCAGCTGAATCCCGCTCTTTGGGATTAGTGTACCTCCATTTGTACCCCTACTAGAACCACCCCATTTTCGCTTATTTTTGGTATTGAGGTTATACTTTCCATAGAAATCGATCTCCCCTCCCTTATAATTTCCTTGAAGAATTTGATAACTAATGAGGAATATCAAGTTGTCTACTTACAAGAATTACAACTCCTGGATGAATGATGCCTTAATGCCCTGAACCACCTTCATGTGTATCAAAATTACCTTCGCCTATAGTTCAATAAGAAGATCAAGCCTTGAGAATTTGAAGTTGGTGATCTAGTCCTACAACACAACATGAGAAATATTAAGAATCGTGAAAAGAAAGGAAAATTTGAGCCTAACTGGTTGGGGCCTTTTGTGGTTACAACTAAATTTGGCTCAGGAGCATATCGGATAGCTACACCAGAGGGAGATCTACTCCCTGATACTGTGAATATTCTACATCTGAAGAGGTTCTATACATGAGATCAAGAGTATTGTGTGCAACAATTTATGATCTTGAAAAAATTCTAAAAATCATATATGATCTTGAAAAAATCCTAGAAATCATTAAAAGTCTTGAAAAATCCAAAAACAATATAAAATGATCCTGAAAAAATCACCATCCTGGTGAAAACCTAGCAAACAAGCACCTTGATGACAAAAGAAAACAAAAAAAAGACCTCAAAAAATCATCATCCTGGTAAAAACCTGGCAAACAAGCACCTTGATGATTAAAAAAAGAAGGAAAAATGTAATAAAAATTCATCCAATGGTGAAAACCTAGCAAACAGGCACCTTGATGACAAAAAAAAATTAAAAAAAGACCTCAAAAAATCATCATCCTGGTGAAAACCTGGCAAATAGGCACCTTGATGACAAAAAAAAGAAGGAAAAATGCAATAAAAATTCATCCAACGATGAAAACCTAGCAAATAGGCACCTTGGATAAGTACAGTGGTGAAAACCGATTGTTGGCGCCATGCGTAGTTCACCTAGATCCATTGTCTATCAAGATGCTTTCTTCATTTTGCATTGGAGGCCTTCTTTTATTCACTCCCTCTACCTTCACCCTTCTTTTTCGAGAAAATTATCAAAATTAATTTTTTGCTCAATTTTTTTGAGGGGGCACATCCTCCTCATCCTTTTCCCATCGTCACTTAGGCATGACTCCTAGGGCATCCTGTTTTCTTCTTCTTTGACATGATGCCAATTTCGATACCACATCAAAGAGGGGCAAAATGTAGACACCTAACATTGTCCATTCACATTCTAATATTAATTTTTATTAATATTTTCCCTTAACATTATAGTTGATTTTTATTAACTAACTATATTGTTATATATTCCTCTATTTATTTAATTAACTTAAATTTAATTAAATAAATTCATTTTCCATTCACATTCTAATATTAATTTTTATTAATATTTGCCCTTAACATTATAGTTGATTTTTATTAATTAACTATATTGTTATATTCCTCTATTTATTTAATTAAATTTACTCTAATTAAATAAATTTATTTTCCCTTTGTATTTAAATTTTATTTAAATACTTTAATATATTGAATTCAATTTAATATATTATCCCTCCATTTCCCTTTATAAAATAAATCTTATTTATTGTATTCCCTCACTAGCCTTTAAAATTCTTCTAAGCTATGTTTAAATTAAAATCATTTTAATTTAACCCCTTTTCCCCTTTTCCTAAACTTAACTTTTTCTAATATTCCTGTAATCTTATTTAAAAGGTGGATTAGCTTTAATCATGTGCAGAATCACCTTTTCCAAGGTGGCCACCTCTCCATCTCATTTCTCCACCAATCATTTCAAATTCATCTTTCCCTCTCAAATGAAGTTTGACTTTTCCAAACCCTACCTAATATTCTCTCAAACCCTATCTAACCTTTAATCCTAGCCACTCATCCTTTTACCTCTTAATCTCCACCATCCAATCCTTTTGAAATTTCTATAAACGAAGGCCTCTCTCTCATTTCTAGGCTAATAGTGATAAGAGAGCTAATAATAACAAGTAATAGATGATAGCAATAGCATTCTAAACATTCAATCATTCTAGCAATCTAGCATTGTAGCATTTCAATTTCTTAGCATAGCTTATTTGCATCTTCATTCTTAGTTTAGATT
This sequence comes from Chamaecyparis obtusa, assembly GCA_027943335.1. Classification (NCBI taxonomy): domain Eukaryota; kingdom Viridiplantae; phylum Streptophyta; class Pinopsida; order Cupressales; family Cupressaceae; genus Chamaecyparis; species Chamaecyparis obtusa. The sequence goes on from BSBK01003401.1 coordinate 975,972, forward strand.
TCAATTCTTGCCTAATAGAGTAACTTTTTTTTCATAGCATAGTTTTAATTTTTCATTCTCATTCATAGTTAATTTGTATTTCATTTCTTATTCAAAAAAATTAAAATATATTGCATCATTTTTCTTGTGCACTATCTTCTTCATAGATCTTTCACTTGAATGTCATTGTCAGATTTGGGGCATGTTTCTCATACTTGTCTCCAAAACCCTCATCTTGCATCTAATAGTTTTACATTATCTTGCATTTCATTTATGTTGGGAGAGAATACCCACAATAATCTTGAAGAGAAAATCAAACAAGGTTATTGGGTGCCCTTTTTTTAGCTCATTGAGGTTGTAGTGAAAGTTACTTATTTTGTTACATTTGAAATTACTAATATCTAATGTGATTGTTTTATATTTTTTGTGTTTTATATTTGCAGTAAATATGTCCATATTTTTCATTGCATACAATTACATTAATCTGAACAAGAGTGGAAGTTGCAAGAGTTATTGACCCAACTCTCTTGAGAATTTGATGAAGCACTTTCACCAATCCTCCTCAATCTCTCAAGAAATATTGAATTGACTGCTACAGTGGATCTCCTGAAAATGCTCGCTCGAGAAACATTCAATTGTCTGCATCAGTGGATCTCTTGACTGCAAAACCTGAAGCTATCTCCACAACAATGAATGTTACCACCTCCCCTACACAATGGAGCACATTTCCTCCAAAATTCCACATCTCCTCTAAGTGTGTCTAGTGCCTCCTCCAATGCTGCACATGAGACTCCTTTCCTTTGAAATTCCACATCTCCCCTGAGTTTTTCTAATGCCTTCTTAAGTGTTGTAGAAATAATCACCATTGATATGCCTACACATGAGACACCTTTCATCTGAAAGACCACATCTCCTTTGAGTGTGTCTAACTTCTCCTCAAGTGCTCAATAAATTATATTCAAATATTTCCCCCTCCCTCCTTGAAGGTACAATCATGCTTCCAAGCCTCCTCTTCTCTTTAGGGATACAAATAAGTCAAGCCCTCTCCTCTCTTCTGGGATGAATTTTACAAGCCCCAGCTTTCAGAGACATGTATAAACTTCTCATATAGTGAATCATCTATGAGCAATAATCTATCTTGAGATGATAGGTTCCCTCCTTCCTTTGTTGCCTCTAGCATCCTATAAAGTTTTCTTTACAATCTACTCATTTGATGTCTTATTTAGTTATTTATCTATCTATTGATTCATGCGATTCCTTGAATACCTTATCACATATGATAAAGATATCTTTGAAAAAGAAAACATAGTATGACATATCTATAAAGAAAAAAATTCTAACTACAACAAATGATAGACCCATCAACCTTAGACTTGTTGATGTAATTGATTTGATGTATAACTATAACTTACACTTTCTGATGCACCTCCAGACTCTCTACCTATGCAAGAAAATAATTTTATAGTATCCTCTATGGCAATGCAATTTGTAGACAATATAACTTTCAATAGGAATTTATTATCACTATAAAATAAAACCTATTCCTTTATATTATAGAGAAAAGATCTTAAAAATACAACATTGGAATGAATCATCCCAACATCTTCCTTATGGAACACATGCTAAGAAGATTTTTATTATATCTCAGATTGCATGCATACAATAGAAATGGTCTAAGAAAAAAAATGGTAGACTTATATTTTTTATAGAACTCTTGTTCTAGGGGTAATCTTGACAAGAAAAAACCTTTATTATGCAACTAACTTGTTTACTATTGTTAGAGTTTTAGGCGACTCTACCACACCCCCAGAATCGAATGCATGACCAAGATCAATTCCACAAGATATTGGTAATATAATTGCATTAAGATGAAAGAATGATATTATTGATAATGGACTTGATTGATTCATTAATGTACATAATAGGCCTCCTTATATATGAAAGATGATAAGAGACAATGATAAGAAGATGATAAGATATCACCTATGCAAGGTGTAATCACATGTCCACCAAATGTGGATCATCTTCCATTATGCAATGAAGTATGTGTCATGATGAGGATGATAATGTGATATGTGCACTAAAGGTGGATTTCACTCCTAAAGTAGAATTTATCCTACACCATGTGCTTAATTAAAGTGCAAACTTGTAGGTTTCTCAATGAAAAACTACAATACAATGCATTATCCTAAGTAAGATTAAGTAAAGTATAATTACAAATATTTAATTACACCAACACCCCCCCTTAAGTGCAACTTAGAAGAATGCACCTAAGCTCACAATGCAAGATGTTCCTGGCTACTAGGCCATGTTAGGTAACCATTTATAATATGCAATAAATGAAATGAAAACTCTCATAAAGAAGAGAAAGAGGGAAAACCTCATGGAAAAAACCCTCCTCCAAAAATAGAGATGAAAATAAAAGATGCATGGATGGATGGAGTACTCAAGACCTTCCAAGAACCACATACATCACATATATACAAATAATTATCCCCCCATAAGAAGGATAGTTGGAGACATGATATCCCCTGATATTGAAGAAGATCCAATGTTGATGAATAGTACTTGCAAGTAAAAGATAATTTAATGCCTATAAGAAAAATGTCTCCCCTTAGGAAGAAAGAGATACATTAAATGATCAACAAGCCAATACATGTGCAAATGGAAGGATGAAGAAGATGAAGGTCTCCATGCATGCATCGCTGAAGAATGAATAGGTCTCTCCAAGCTCAAATAATCTATCACATCATGTGACAAACCAAGTGAAGGAGAAGAATTAGGAATACCAATCTCCAAAGAAGGTGAAGAAGTATCTCCAGTTGTGATGCTATCATCAAAGAGAAGAGAAACCCCCTCAAAAATGTCTCCCAAATTTTCATTATGAGAATCAACAACAAATTCTGAAAAGGCATCCAAGTAGTCATCACATTTTGCAAGATTTGAATCATTATGATCATCCAGTTGAATAGTAGAGCCCATTTCTGAAGAAGTAGGAGGTGGAGGACTAGGAATCTCAACACTTGTCTCAACAAAAAAATGATTCAAGTGTCCAAATTTCTCCTCATATACATAATTCACCCTTGGTAAAGGGGCGTGTACATCATGAATATTATCATCATTAACACAACATGAAAAGGAATACAAGCATGATGTATGATCAAAAAATCCCATATATATGATATCTATAGTCTCCATGTCCCTAATGTAGACATAATCAAGAGTGAACTCAACAATTTTACCTTGTTCCCTATAAGTAATTTGGTAAATACAAAGGATATTAGTGGTCAAGGATGGTACACAAAGAACATCATTAAATGTCCCCTCTCCCATAGGAATAGAACCTTTCCCACAAACGCTCATGTATGTTTTGGTACCCCTAAATATATTAGGAGAATTACATGGCTCAATAGAAGAAAACATATCCATACAAGATTCCATATGATGTGATGCACCTGAATCAAGAAGTCATTTACCTTGCTCAAGATGTGTGGAAGACAAAAGTTCTTGTCTTGTACCTTTATCCTTAGATGATGATGGAGATGTAGAAGTTGGAAAATGTGTAGAAGGAGTAGACATTGATGAGGGAAAATTAATATTGTTCTTTTGAAGGATGTGAGTGATCTCATCAATCTTCTTGTGAAAACATTTATGCTCACCATGTCCTAATTTTTTACAATACGCACATTTTTCCCTCTTTCTTCTAGACGATTCCTCTCTTGAAGAGGTCTTGGATTCATAAGTAGTTTGTGATGGAGATTCATTACCTTTGTCATGAGGCTTAGGATCCTTATCTTGCTTCTTTCCTTTAACATTGGAAGCCTTTGAAGTGGATTCATTTGAAATAAATACATGATGTGTTGAAGACTTCAATTGACCCATGTGTGCCAAATTTTCTTGTTCCCTTGTGAGTTGAGCTGAAAATTCATCAAGAAAAAGCAATTTGTATGCACTACCAAGAGTATCCATAGTAGAATATAATTTAGAAACAAAGATTGAATATTTTGAACCTAGCTTGGAAAGAATAGAAAATATCAATTGTTCATCCCCTTTAGTAATGCCACAAGTAGAAAGCTCCAATCTAATAGAATTGAACTTATAGAAAAAGTCTTGAATATTGTCAAAATAACTATAATTTATACCTATGAGATTATTCTCTATTATGAATTTTATCAATCTATTAGGTTTACCAAAGATTCCCTCCAAGATTACCTAAGCATCATGAGGATGTACATGCAAGATGTATATGAAATAACAAATCATGAGAGATGGATGATCTAAGAGAGCCAAGTTCTTTATCCATTCGATCAAACCATTTTCTCCTTTCTGAAACACCTGTAATTGGTTCTTAATCCTACCCAAGAGTCATTCTAAGTAATCCAATACTTAACAAGTGATCAGCTAAAGACCCTTTCTATTCATGGTAGTTATTGTAAGATGAAAAATATTGATGGGGTCTAGAACAATAGGGTTTTGCACATAAAAGAGACCTTAAACCAATATTTAACACGTACATAAAATTTTAATGATATGGAATATAAATCTAGAAGACTAATATTGAAATGAATAAATAAAAGGTACTTATCTTTGAAAAATAATATGTTGGAAACCTCGTCAGATGGTCTAAGAAACTGTTGATTTTCGTGATCCTAAACTGAAATTGTGAGATCTACAAAACCTAGAATATTTTTTCTTTTCTAAGCCAGGTTGACCTTCACCCAAGGATAGGGGTAAAATCTTACCCCTTTATGTCGACCTTGACCTGCACTTCTCCGATGGAAATTCTTTTCGTGGATCCTAAAAGTTTGCCAAAAAGAGTATTCAGATCTGTACTGATATTCGTTGTTCCATACCTATGAGAAAAATGGTTTTTTTTGTTGGGGGGGGAGGGGTTTTCCTTAGTCAAACCCCAATTTAGGAATTAAATTTGAAATTGAATTGAAATTGCAGTAATAAACAAAGTAAATTGAATAATTTACCTTGCTTATGTTGAAACCCTTGTGGAGGATTCAAATCCTTGAATACACAAGTATGGATGCTCCAAATGAATGTAGAATTGGATGTAGGATGTATCAAATCAATTGTCTTTAGATCTTCAACACCAATCTTGAATGGATCTTGGAATAGGAAGAATCTTGAATGCATATGGATGGAGAAATCTTCAACAAGAGGGCTCCATAGAAATTTTCTCCTTCAATGGCTACCAATTGATCTCTTTGATGAATTGGATCTTGAATGCTTGAAGATGAATGAATGCTTGAATGCTTTCCTTCTCCTTATTGCTTGCTTCTTGATTTCTTGATTTCACTTGCTTGAATGCTTGAGAGATTATGAAAAGAGATGGGTTGAAATGAGAGATGAAGGCTTCCTTTTATACTAGTCTAGGAAAAAAACTTCTAGAGAGGCCTACATAGGATAATTAAATTCCCATTTAATCCTTTACCCCTAGAAATGGACCTAAATTAAATATAATTTAAGATTTTACCGTTTTGAAGCCCGAAACAACCGACTCAGAAGCAGGAAATAAATCTTTCTGAAACTCGACATCTGGAAACTCTCAGACTTTGAAATTTGGACCCAGGGTCAAGGTCAAGGTCGACCTTGACCCAAAGAGGTTGACCTTGACCCAAAAGTCAAGAATCTTAGAATTTCAATTCAGGATGCCATAATTATGCAGAAAAAAGTGGAAAATAGGGTAGAACAAGGGAAAAAGCTAGATCCAAGTCAAAGACCCATTCAAGGTATTTGACATGACCCCAAACCACTTACTCAGAGGGATAAACCAGTCCTAAATGGAAGTGCTTCCATTTTCCAATGATACAATTATATGGAGTGAGGATTTCAATCTTTGAAAAATCTATAATGCAACCAAATAATGACAGATAACAATTGATAACTTCTTCAAATTACTGATGCAAATCAGGAAACTAAAATCCAAGGATTAACCAAGTGCAAATATAGCCCCAAAATGACCTATTTATGAAAGTACTATTTCCACCCAAAATCACTAGAATCTAATTGTAGATTTGGAAAGTTGACAAAAAACCACACACTTTAAAAAAAAATTCACCTCAAAATATTACTATATGTGCCCAAACGAAGCTCTAGAAGTTGTAGAAATCAGGAACAGACAAGAAATGTTATGAGAATATGAATTTTTTGATTAATATAGCCACCAAAATGCAAAAATAATACTACCACTAGAAACTTCAAGAAAAATCTACCCCAAACCAAAAAAAACTACTCGAAAAAAGGATCAAAATTGAGCAAGATATGGGGGTTTAAAGTTAGGCTGCAAAACCAAAAATTACAATGGTGAAGGAAAGAATTTCCAAACCATTAATGATGTTTGCATTTAACATTATTAAATTTGATGACCATATAGCCGTCACAACAAAATAACCTGAGACCTTGTGTGACATGCATACGTGCATCAAAATTATGCTCGTGAAATAGATGACATGGCAGTCCCTACGATGACATGTTTGTACAGATCCAAGGTGGTGACTGTATGCCAATATGGAACACAATGCTGAGGAGCTAATGTGTCTTATTGATGTGGCAGTACAGGGGGATAACTGGGCATAACTATTGATGTAGCGATATGAGGCACTACCTAGGAAGAGGTGGCATGGAGCCTTGCCACATGTCACTACTTGATTAGACTCACAGACTATTGTCCCCAGTTTGTGAGCATCATGTGGTGTAGTGGTCCTAAGATGGGAGTGGTGGTGGACCTGGGCCATGATGGTGGTGACAGAACTACCATTGGTGTTAGATCTGGGTGATAGTGGTGGATCAAGCCACTTCGGTGGTGGTGTGTGAAATGCCCGCTAAGTGGGATTATCCCACATTCATGCAGTATAGGTTTTCAAAACCCTTTTTATATGTAAATATCCATAAACAAATGCCAAGAAGACACCAGTTGCTGAGTTGGGCAGTGCCGGTCCTTAGATCATGATCGTTGGTTTGACCGGGAAATGGGTGCCCGGTATTCAACCCATGATGTCACACTATTGTGCCGAGAGATGATAAATAATATAGGGGGCTATACCGACCCCAAAATTTTACAAAGAGATATTTGAAAATAAATTTTGTAGAAAGATATTTGAAAAGAAATTTTACAAATAAATAGAATAATAAATTTTAATCAAATTGCACCATAGAGGAGAAGATCAGGTTGTATGGCTCGGTTTACAAAAAAAATTGTCTCAATTTTGACTTTTGCTGAATATGAGAAAATTTATAGTCGATTTTCACTTAAATAGCCTCTTGGACACAATGGCGATGTCAAAAGTGCAAAATTATTCACCCACAATTAGATCAAGCCAATATTTCACTTCTTGAGAAGAAGTCTTCACATCTTGAGAGCTTTGATACCATGTTAGAGCTTTAGGTGACTCTACAACACCCGTAGGATCGAATGCAAGACCAAGATAACTTCCACAAGAGATTGGTAAGATAATTTCATTAAGATGCAAGAATGATATTATTGATAATGGACTTGATTGATTCATTAATGTACATAATAGGCCTCCTTATATATGAAAGATGATAAGAGACAATGATAAGAAGATGATAAGATATCACCTATACAAGGTGTAATCACATCTCCGCCAAATGTGGATCATCCTCCATTATGAAATGAAGTATGTGTCATGATGAGGATGATAATGTGATATGTGTACTAAAGGTGGATCTCACACCTAAAGTGGAATTTCTCCTACGCCATGTTCTTAATTGAGGTGCAAAATCCTAGGTCTCTCAATGAAAAACTATGATGAAATGCATTATCCTAGAAGTAATATTAAGTAAAGTGTAATTAGGAATATTTAATTACACCAACAACTACTGATGCAATGATCCTGATACAAAAACATTTACATAATTTGATGTAGGGGCATTCTAGGGTACTTGGTGAATCTGCATGGTGGTGTGTTGTTTTGGTTATGTGTTACTCAGTTGCAAATTTAACCGACGGTCTTGGTTATTGAAGTAATCTCGATCGCTAAAGGAACTCGGTGAAACCTCTTGTGCTCGGTGGAACTTGTACTCAGCGATGCCTGTGGTGCTTTGTTGATGTACTTGCTTGGTGATGCCTGTGTTACTCAGTGTTGCTTGGCATGGTTAGTTGTTTCACTGGTGCTCGGTAGTTTTGGTTTACCGATTGGAGTTCTTGGAAAGTTGGTTGGCCGAATTGGTACATTTATTGTTGGTAGCTTTTGTTGTATTCTCCTATGTAGATCTAGAGGCTGACATGGAGAATTAAATGTTTGTAAGGGTATTTGAGAGATGATTGTTGTTGCATTTAATATTTGTTTGTAGTAGAAGCCGACTTGGCTTAGGAGTTAATTGTTTCTTCCAGCCAACTCATGGTTGAAGATTAGTATTTAAAGAGTGTTTGGGTAGTTGTTAGCACTCTAAAAAATTTTCATGGCTTTACCAATTTTCCTCTGGTCTCTGCAGTGTTCTTCATGCCTCTGGCTCAAGCCCTAGTTCAAAAATTTTAAAAACTAGCCGTTGGTGTGAAAATGCCCTGGCCTTGTTCTAATTTTGTGTTACTTTATTCAGGCCACTTAAAAGTCTTTTAACGCATGTGCTTAATTGTTAACCCCTTTGTCGCATGATCACGTGAACCTTTTTTATGTTATGCGATCTTGCGACTAATGTTTTTCGGGCCCCTTTTAATAATTGTCGATTTGCCTAAGTCTCCCATGTTAATTTTTCCTAAGTCTACAAGCCCGGTGGTGCTTTACTTTTTCCTAAGTCTAGCGCTCTAATATTTTCTAATGTTTTGACTTAAATTTTCCTGGGCCCGGCTCTGACACCATCTTGATCCTACGGTTGTCGTAAGTTCGCAAGGGTTTTGTCAGAGGCTTGTGATCTTATGCCAGTTGTTGATTCCTTTTCATGATGTAGCTTTTCTAAGCGAGCGGGTCCACTGTCAAAGGGTGCTGAAATGGCGACATCTTATTGGTTGGTGAATTAGTGAGCTAGATATGTTATTAGGCGGGCTCGATATCTTAGTCAGAAGATTCATGATCGACAGCGGGCGGATGATCTCATGGAATCTTCCAAGCCCTTGAGATCATGCGTCGTCCGTCTGATCTTCCAGGCGGTATAATGTTCTCAATGGGTCCAATGCCACACATGCACATTTGGTGGTCTCTTATTGGTCCACATAATGATGATTTGGCAAGTGTCAGTGGGACCTGGTATCCGGTGTGTCTTTGGGGTTCTGACAACTGCAGAGAATCAATGGTTGGTGTAAGTTCTCATGAGTTTTGTCAAAGCTATGAGATCTTACACCCACCATTCAATTAAAGGCTTCTACATGGTGGGTCCTGTGTTAGAGGTGATCGGGCAGGTATAGAAAATGATATGTTGACATGTGGCATCTTTCCAAGGGGGCCTGGGGTTACCAAAAGGTTTAGCGGTCCTAATAAATTTGTTTAGCAGCCCGATAGATTTCAATGGTCTTCGCTCATTTGTCAATAAAGTGGTGAGGTTCTAAAGGGTTTAGCGATTCAGTGAACAAGCATTTGCATTGTTGCTAAACAAAATGGTGGAGGGATAAGGTATCCCCCGAACTGGCGAAACCCTTCAATTGCCAGTTCGCTAAATTTGACTGGGATCTTTTTAAAAGATGAATCATAAAGCTTGCGAAGTATGAAGATCTGATGGTCAGGCCTTAAAGTTGATCAAGTTTTAAATGTGGACCACCGATACACTGCTGGTGCCATGGAAATAGCCGTTGTAGTTTGAATTTGAATTCTCTGAGGGTTTTCGGCGATAACAAGTACCAAAATTGATGGTTTTAGCAACTGATTTCGATTGGTTTGGTGGCGTTGGTTGTTGTCGACTGATCCGAGGGTCTCAGTGGTCAGTGGCATGATGTTTTTGTACCAAGAGAAGTGTGGTTTTGTGCTTGAGGCATGTTTCAGGTGGCCAAAAAGGTTGACAAATTCAGAATTCCATGATTTGTAGTACTTTCTCAAAGATCTATCATAAGTGCAAATCTTTCTTAGGCATGCCCGACTGGTTTTCATCCCCTATAATAAATTCTTGACTGTTTCAGTTGGTTTAGTGGGTGAAACCCTAACCCTAGTCATCCGTAGCTTGTTGCAACCTATTTTGGGTTTCCAAGATGACTAGGGGGTATATATTGTAGCATTTTTTACTTAGTGAGGGTTCCAAAACTTTTTTGTTGGTCCTTGATTGTTGATGTTAATTTACTGAACATGGAGAGCTTGGATTTAGGGTTTGTTTTCTTGCATTTTGTTGTTTGATAATGTATTGATCCTGCAGATTTTAATGAGAATACATTTGGATTCCAATCTCATGTTTGTGTATGTCTTCTTATTTTTTTCTTGAGCTCATATATGTTAATTTCACAAAGTGGGTTATCATATGGTAAACAAAGAGTATTTTGAAATTATCTTTGAGTTCCTAACAAAGTTAGGATTAAAGTCTTTCAGGTAGTTTCAGTGAGTTCATGGCTAGATAAGGATTTGATGTCCTGATATGTGAGTGAGAAGGATAATAGGAAAAGCACTTACCCTGAATTCAAGTGTGTTTAAGTTAGGGTTCAGTTGATATATATTATTAGGTGACTCTTTGCCCTTGGTTAAGGCACTGGTCCATTCTCTGAAGGTTGTCCATCATTAATCACACACACATTTAAATGATAAAATCTTTCAATCAGTTAGTAAGGGGTATAGTTGTATATTGTTTTGAGACTCCTTTAGAGAAGTGAGTCAAGGGTACACTCGCCTGAGGATTAAGGTTCAAAGTGTAGGAGGATCTCATTGTTGATCCTTGTTAATTGACCCTCTTCCTTGTGGACTTTGGAGTGGTGATATAGTCAAAGTATTATTAAAGTTATCCATCAAAGTATAAATCTACAAGTTGAAGATCAAAGGGAACTCCCAAAAAAATAGTGACTCTGCTGGGGAGAGTCTAGAGATAAAGGTTGTTAAGTATACTCTTGTATTTCTCCTGCTGTATTCAGTGTTTTCTTGAGCTTTTAAGGTTTTCCCATCTAGGTGGGTGGTGATTCAAAAGAGGTTAGAACCAGTGTTATAGATTGCAAATCATGGACAAAAGAAGGAATACTAGGTCCTTTGTCAGAAAAAATCTTGAGGTCACTCTGGAACAATTACCTAGACAGGAAAAGAAGAGTTGGATTAGGAGGAATGGTGAGTCTACTAGTGCTCGCATAAGAGAACAAAGAAATACCAGAGGTAGAGCACCATATGTTTCCTCAAGTGAGGAAGGTTCACAAGACAAAGTTTCTAGATCAGATGGTGGTAGCTCTGAAGATAAATTTTATGATACACCAGAAGCAGTATTTCAAGATAAGGGTTCATTGCTTGCAGGTCAGGATGAACAAGCTAGAGAGATGGGTTTTGAGATTGATTTAGATCTTGATGAGGATAATTTCAGAAGGGAGCCCATGAGACCACGACAAGTGCATTTCCCATATCAGCATCCTACTGATGTAGAAGTGTCGTCAAGCTTTGAAGACAACATGATAGATCCACATGACCTAAATGCACTTAGGTTGCAGTTGGTCAAGCAAGATGCCATATACAAAAGGTTACAAGAGGAGAGAGAGGCTAAAAAAGTAAATGCTCTAATGGAGAGGCAGTCTCTTTTAAGAAAAATTAATGAAATGAAGGAGAGAAACAAGATGCTTTCTTCTGCTCCTAGGGTGTTGTAGCATGATGTTTTTGGTGATTTTGAAGCTCTAAGAAGTGAGCAGAAATGGTTGTTGCAAGACCATGAGTTTGATGAAGACGACCCTGTGATCAAACAAGTGCAAAGTTATGCTCCTTTGCCTAAGGGTAAGAATGGACATGAGATCACTAGGCCTACTATAGTTATTAATGAAAAAGGAAAGCAGAAGATGGTGGGTGTCCAAATAAGCAAACTAGTGACAATACCAGGGATGCCACCACCTAAATCAAATAGGGAGACATAGATAGAAAGAAAAAGAAAAGAGGATGAAGCTCTAGCTCAAGAGTTGGAAAGAGCTGAAGTTGATGCTGCTAATGCAGAGAAAAGAAGAAAGATCTAGTTCTTGAAGGCGTCATCGGCTAATGTTCATGGCCCTTCTGCTACTGAACTAGGTATGCCATCTATGAACACTATTGTTCCACTTAGCAATGCTACTACTAGTAATCTAATTCCTAATGTATCTACCAAATCATTTGTTGATCCTAATAGATAGTCAAATGTGCAAGTGGGTGGGAATGTAGATAAAAATAATAATTCTAGTGGGAACACTAGTTTAGGATTTCAAAGAAGACCTATGCAATTAGAAGGCTATAGGCAAATTAGTTTTGATGGGATACTAGGCTACCCAAATGCTTTTCCAACTGATATAAGAGATAAGGTACCTAAGTTTGCTGGTAATAATGCTATTAGTTGTGAGGAGCATCTTAGGTTATTTGTTGATATGCTTAATGATTATGAGGTAGAGCATGAGGATGTAGTCATGAATTTGTTTGTTCAATCTCTAATGGAGGATGCTAGAGATTGGTTTAAGAGACTTCCTAATAAATGTATTGATACTTGGGATTCTTTTGAGAGATGTTTTAAAGAGTAGTATGGTGACAGGTCTAATGCTAGTTTCATGTTGAATGAATTCAATACCATAAGGAAAAATCAAAATGAATCTGCAGCTGAATTCAACATGCGATTTCAGAAGGGTATGCATAAGTTATTTCAAGTTATGCGGTTAGATGAAAATGTTTGTCTAACTACATACTTCAATGCATTTGAGGGAAAGATGGGTTACTTGTTGAGAGACAAGGAACCAAGAACCCTTAGGGATGCTTTTAGGGTTGTTGTCAATATTGAGAACAATATGAAGATATTAGGGAAATTGGGTGGGAAGAGAGGTGACCCTAAGTTGTTTGGGGACAAGAAATACAAAAAAGAAAATGATAGGAATATTGGAACTAGGAGGAAAGAAGAAGATACATTGGATAAGGTGCTCAATGCATTGAAGGATTTGAAGGCACCTACAAATAGGAACTTCAGTGCTCCTACCAATGAGAGGCCTCAGTTCAACAACAATTTCAACAAGCAGAATAGATTGCAGAACTACCCCTACAACACCCAATGGAAGGATGGCAAGCCTATGGTCCCTGTTGCAAGAGGAAAAAATGACAGAGGTCTCCCTGACCATCTACAAAAAGCTTCCATAAATGTCATGGAGGACGTACCTTGGTGTGTTGCATGCCAGTCCCCTCATTCTGTAGAGCATTGTGTGGTTGCACATTCTATGGCTGCAAATCAAGATTGTGGCAGTGAGGAGATAGATCAAGATGATGTTGGATGCAACATGGCTACTTCATATCTTGGATATGAAGATAATTCTGATTTTGATGAAGAAGCAGATGTAAATGTAAAGAGACACAATCAGGCTTTTTTTCATCAAGAGGTTTTTTCTGATAGTGAAGACATTGATAAGAAGACATGTAACATGAACTCTTCTTCTGAGCCAGTAAATTTAAGAAGACCTTCTAGAGAAGAGATGGATAGGATTACTGCAGAAATTATTGCCCAAGTGCAAACTAGGGGCATGGTGGCAAGGGATGCAAATGGAAAAGCTGCACGAATTTTTATAAAGAGTACCAACTCCGGAGAGCCTACTGAGAACAAATCAAAAGGTGATCACATGGTGAAATTCAAGAATGTAAAAGGTAAGAATGGTGAGCCTAAGGGAGTTGGAGTTGAAAGATTTTCTAGTGAGATTGAGAAGCCAATTAACACAATGGCTAAGAGTGAAAAAATCAGGGCATCCAATACACCTAATGTATCAGACAAACAAAGAGGTACTAAGGCAATGCAGATTGAGATTCCTCCCTTTGCTCCTGTTGATATGTTAGTTGTATTTTCCCAAATTACAATTAAGGTTCCATTGTCAGAATTGTTGAGGATCCCTGAACACAAAGACAGAGCTATTGCATGGGTAGATAATGTTCATAACAATGATGTTGCATGCAATGGATCTCAGGATAAAGCTTTGAAATGAGTTGTTGCTGAGGGAATTATATCTCAAATTCCACCTATATATTTGGACAGTTCTGTCAATGCTAGCTTGAAAACATTGATCCATTCTTTTAAAGTGTCCTTATGAATGGAATGAAATTAAGAAATTGTATGATTGATAGTGGTGCCTCTAATACTGTTATGCCTTTTAAGATTATGGAAAAGTTAGGCCTTAAAGTTGATACAGTTCAAGGCAGATGTTGTGCAATGGATCAAAGGGAGGTACTAGTTATTGGGACTATCAATGCAATGCCATATAGGATGGCAACATATCCAAAGAAAGAGTTAACAATGAGTGTTTTGGTGGTGGACATCCCTCCTCATTATGGGATGCTACTATCTAGAAGGTGGAGTATTGCCATGGGTGGAAGTTTACAGTGTGATCTGTCCTATGCCACTTTCAAGATTGATGATCAGTTTGTCAAGATTGATCGAGAGCCAAGAGTATGCCACATGATTGAGAGAAGTGTTGATAATGAAACTACATGTTTTGTAGATACTGATATTAATGCTTTTAGGGAAAAGATCCCTGTACTTGAGAAGGAACCTATTTTGTCACCTATCTTTGTTGAGGTAAGTGTTAATTCTGTGAAGGGTGATTTGTGGGTAATATAATTTGATGGTGCAAATTGCAAGGATGGAGCAGGAGCAGGTATTTTACTTATTTCTCCTAATGGAAACACCTACAAATTTTCTTTCACATTGAATTTCTTTTATACCAACAATATAGTAGAATATGAGGCATTGTTGTTAGGACTAAGGTTGGCACAAAAAAATGGTATTAAGTGCTTAAGTGTTGTTGGTGATTCTGAGTTGGTGGTGTCCCAAGTCAGTCAGTATATGCTTCCAAGAACAAAAGGTTAAAACAATATAGGAATGCAGTTTGGGATTTGATTGAACATTTTGATGCCTTCAATATTGAATGGAAGGATAGGAGTAATAATAAGATGGCTGATTTGTTAGCCAATATTGCAATCAATCCCATTGATATTACTTTTGCTGGTCTGCCTAAAGTTGAAGTTCAGACTAGGCCTAGCATACCAGACAATGTTGAGAATTGGCAAGTCTTTGAGGATGACCAGGACATCTTGAAATTTATGAGTTGTGAAAATCAGTATCATGGTTAGGAATTTGATTGTTCATCTCTGATTGAGACTATAGGAGGAAAAGAGATTGTCCTTGGAAATGAAGTTATTCAACTCAAAACTAACAAGGTGCCCAAGGGGCTTGTTGTTTTGGAAACTATCTTTGATAACTAGGATAGAGTTCAAAAGAATATCAAAAGAGAAGATCATGTTGATCTAGAGGAGATAAATCTTGGAACACATGAGGCACCTAAGAAGGTATACATTGGTAGGGACATGTCTCACAATGTGAGAAAATCTTTGATTGAGTTATTGAGAAAATTCAGGCATGTTTTTGCATGGTCATATGATGACCTAAAGGTTTATATAGAAGACTTATTTCAACATATTATTCCATTGAAAGAAGATGCTAGACCTTTCAGGCAAAAACAAAGGCCTATTAATCCTACTTTAGCACCCAAGATGCAAGAAGAATTAATGAAGCTAAGAGATGTTGGAATTATCAAGCCCATAAGGAAATCTTCTTGGGTTTCAAACCTTGTACCTATGAGAAAGAAAAATGGTGATATCAGGCTTTGTGTGGACTTCAAGAATTTGAACATTAGCTCATTAAAGGATAACTATTGTCTACCCAATATGGAAGCTATGTTGCAGAGAGTGATCAGATCTAAATTGATGTCTATGATGGATGGTTTCTCTAGCTACAATCAGGTAATTGTCAAAGAATCAGAACAGTTTAAGACAACTTTCACAACACCTTGGGGGACATATGTTTATGTGAGAATGCCTTTTGGTCTCACAAATGCTGGTGCTACTTTTCAGAGGGCAATGGATGTTGCCTTTTCAAATTTTATTGATGATTTCCTTGTTGTCTATCAAGATGATTTAACTGCCTATTCCAAGAAGGAAGAAGACCATTGTACTCATTTAGAGAAAATATTTGTGAGGGCCTTGGAATATGACATTTCATTAAACCTAAGGAAATGTGATTTTGGTGTCATTGAGGGTAAGTTGCTTGGCCACTTGGTTAGTAAGAAAGGAGTTAGAATTGACCCTGAGAGGGTAGCAGCTATTGATAAAATTCAGAGGCCAAAAAATGTTAAAGGAATTCAATCCTTCTTTGGTCAGGTAAACTTCTTGAGAAGATTTGTAACAAACTTTGCTGAGGTCACTAGACCTATATCCAAAATGTTAAAGAAAGGATCTTCTATTACATGGGAAGGTGAGCCTGATGAAGCTTTCAAGAATATCAAGCAAGCTGTTAAAGATGCACCTGTGCTTAAGGAACCTGATTATAGTATCCCAATGCATATCTTTTCCTTTGCATCTTTTCATACTATTGCTGTAGTGTTGTTGCAGAAAAATAAGGAAGGTTATGAGCAGCCTATTGCATTTTTCAGTAAATCTTTGCAGGTTGTTGAATTGAAGTATGACATAAATGAGAAACAAGCATATGCACTTGTGAAGGCAATTAAAACTTTTAGATGTTATTTGATGGGAGCAATTATGATTGCCTTTGTGCCAAGTGCAGCTGTTAAGGATATTTTCTCACGGCAGGAGGTGTCTGGGAGAAGATGCAGATGGATCAATAGGATCCAAGAATTCAACATTGGTATCCAAATTACCAAATTGGTTAGAGGACAAGGATTGGAAAAACTGATGGCTCAATCCAATCTTGATGCAAATTAGATAAATCAAGCTGAAATTGATTATACATGTGACATGGATGATTGTATCTGGTATCAAGATATCATCTATTACTTGAGAAATATGAAATGTCCAGTAGACATGAATGATAATCAGAGGAGGACATTAAAATTACAGGCCATCAAGTATGTAATTGTGAAATGTAAATTGTATAGAAAAAATTTAGATTGCATACTTTTAAAATGTGTTGATGAAGATCAGGCTGAAGTATTGTTGAAAGAGATGCATGAGGGAGTTTTTGGTGGGCATTATATGGGTAAAACAATTGCTCATAAAATCTTGAGAGCAAAATTCTGGTGGCCCACAATTTTCAAGGATGCAGAGAGTTTGGTGAGGAGGTGTGATGCTTGTCAAAGGTTCTCTGGTAAGCTTAAATTTTCAGGTAACATGCCATTAAAAATAGTAGAAGTATAGTCTCCTTTCCAACAATGGGGAATTGATTTCATAGGGGAGATACCAAACAAGTCAAGTGGAGGACACTCATGGATCTTAGTTGCCACTGATTATTTTACAAAGTGGGTAGAAGCTATACCTGCAAGAAATTCAACCAACAAGGTGGTGATTGATTTCTTATTGAACAATATTGTCACAAGGTTTGGTTGCCCTAAGAGGATAGTTAGTGATAATGCAATGTGTTTCAAGTCTGCTGAATATAAGGACTTTTGCAAAGGTTTAGGAATTCAGATTTCTTATTCCTCACCTTATCATCCACAAGGAAATGGTCAAGCAGAATCTACTAATAAGAGTTTGATTAAGATCCTCAAGAGGATTCTTGAAAAGAATAAGAAGGCATGGAATTCAAAACTGCCATTAGCTATATGGGCTCATAGGGTAACTGTGAAGAGGGCAATTGGTTGTGCACCATTTGACCTAGTATATGGAATACATGCAAGAATGCCTCAAAATAATCTGCTGGAAATGTATAAATTTGTGCAATTATATGATGATGACATAGATGATGAGATGAAATTGAGGATTGAGGATCTCATTAGACTGGATGAAATCAGGAGAGAGTCAGCTGCAAGGAATGTCAAGTTGCAATTGCAAATCAAGAACCTGTATGACAAGAAGGCTATGGAGAGGAAGTTTGAGCCTGAAGACCTAGTATTAATTTGGAATGCCAGATTGGAGGATAAGGGAAAACATCAAAAGTTTGATCCGATCTAGCTAGGGCCATATCAAATTCATGAAAAATGGGGCTAGGATTCATACATTGTCAAGGAACTGAATGGTAATGTTCAAGAATTGCTTGTTCATGGACAATTCGTGAAAAAATACTTCTTTTGAGGTATTATGTTTTGAGGTAAATTTTGTAAAGTTGCTTGCCCCTATCCTATTTTGTCCTGGTTTGTAAGGTTTTGGTCATGTTGCTCTTTGTTGTTAGTCTTTTCCAGTGGGATGGTTTGCTTTAACCAATGATTCTATATCCTTGTTATGCCTGCAGGAGGCATACATCCCCAGACAGAGCCACTATTAGCTGTTAGGAATAAGGTGTCTCAACCTTGGATAGTTCCTATTCTTATTATTTGTTTTGTAAGATGTATTTCTTGCAAATAATGTTGATGTGTCGGCATCTTGAATTGTGTGTAAGGAGATCATGGCTAAAACGGTTATGATGGATTCCTATGACATGTAAGAGCTATGTCAGGAAGATTCAATGACAGGTGAAGACATGTGGCAACTAATAAATTTGAGTACCGTACACTCTTCCCCAATCGTGGGGTTCCTATTTTCTCGGAGAATGGTAAAACCCTAATACGGTTATCTTTGGGAGTAGCCCTAAAAAGTGAAGCACATGATATAAGCTTTTTTAGGGTTGCAAAGAGAAGTGATGCGAGTGTATGGTTGGAACATTTTTATGCTGTCATTATTTGTCTTCAAGGTTTTGGAAATCTTCTGAAAGAACTTGCATTGCAAGTGTATTGTAAGCTGTAATAGTTTTGATCAATACATTGTGTAGGTTTTGGAGTGCTGGGGTTTTTACCGAAAGGTTTCCCCAGGGTATATCATTGTGTCATTCTCTATTTTTCTATATGCATGGTATGTGGTTGCAATATCTTTGTTAAGGTAGTTAACAAATCTGAAATTGTAAGGATTTATAAGAATTTGCACAATACTCTCCTATAGAGATTAGCGTAGGAACCTATTTCCGCACCTGAGTTTCCTTACATTAGCACTCATGGCTTTACCAGTTTTCCTCTGGTCTCTGCAGTGTTCTTCATGCCTTTGGCTCAAGCCCTAGTTCAAAAATTTAAAAAACTAGCCGTTGGTGTGAAAATGCCCTGGCCTTGTTCTAATTTTGTGTTACTTTATTCAGGCCACTTAAAAGTCTTTTAACGCATGTGCTTAATTGTTAACCCCTTTGTCACATGATCGCGTGAACCTTTTTTATGTTATGCAATCTTGCGACTAATGTTTTTTGGGCCCCTTTTAATAATTATCGATTTGCCTAAGTCTCCCAGGTTAATTTTTCCTAAGTCTACAAGCCCGGCGGTGCTTTAATTTTTCCTAAGTCCAACGCTCTAATATTTTATAATGTTTTGACTTAAATTTTCCTAGGCCCGACTTTGACACCATCTTGATCCTACGGTTGTTGTAAGTTCACAAGGGTTTTGTCAGAGGCTTGCAATCTTATGCCAGCCATTGATTCCTTTTCATGACGTAGCTATTCTAAGCGGGCGGGTCCACTATCAGAGGGTGCTGAAATGGTGACATCTTATTGGTCGGTGCATTAGTGGGCTGGATATGTTATTAGGCAGGCCCAATATCTTAGTCAGAAGATTCATGATCGACGGCGGGTGCATGATCTCATGGAATCTTCCAAGCCCTTGAGATCATGCGTCGTTCGTCTGATCTTCTAGGTGGTATAATGTTCTCAGTGGGTCCAATGCCACGCATGCACATTTGGCAATCTCTTATTGGTCCACATAATGATGATTTGGCAAGTGTCAGTGGGACCTAGTATCGGACGTGTCTTTGGGGTTCTGACAACTGCAGAGAATCAACGGTTGGTGTAAGTTCTCATGAGTTTTGTCAGAGCTATGAGATCTTATGCCTGCCGTTCGATTAAAGGCTTCTACGCGGTGGGTCCTGTGACAGAGGTGACCGGGCATGTATAGCAAATGATATGTTGACATGTGGCATCTTTCCAAGGGGGGCCTAGGGTTATCAAAAGGTTTGGCGGTCCTGATAAATTTGTTTAGCGGCCTGATAGATTTCAATGGTCTTCGCTCATTCGCCCAATAAAGTGGTGAGGTTCTAAAGGGTTTAGCAATTCAGCGAACAAGCGTTCACGTTGTCGCTAAACAAAATGGTGGAGGGATAAGGTATCCTGCGAACTGGCAAAACCCTTTAGTTGCCAGTTCGCTAAATTTGACTGGGATCTTTCTAAAAGATGAATCATAAAGCCCGTGAAGTATGAAGATCTGACGGTCAGGACTTAAAGTTGATCGAGTTTTAAATGTGGACCATCGATACACTACTGGCGCCATGGAAATAGCCATTGTAGTTTGAATTTGAATTCTCTGAGGGTTTTTGGCAATAGGAAGTACCAAAATTCATGGTTTTAGTAACTGATTTTGATTGGTTTGGTAGCGTTGGTTGTTACTGACTAATCCGAGGGTCTCAGTGATCAGTGGCATGCTGTTTTTGTACCAGGAGATGTGTGGTTTTGTGCTCGAGGCATGTTGCAGGTGGCCAAATAGGTTGACAAATTCAGAATTCCATGATTTGCAATACTTTCTCAGAGATCTATCATAAGTGCAAATCTTTCTCAGGCATGCCCGACTGGTTTTCATCCCCTGTAATAAATTCTTGACTATTATAGCTGGTTTAGTGGGTGAAACCCTAACCCTAGTCATCTGTAGCTTGTTGCAACCTATTTTGGGTTTCCAAGATGACTAGGGGGTATATATTGTAGCATTTTTTACTTAGTGAGGGTTCCAAAACTTTCTTTTTGGTCCCTGATTGTTGATGTTAATTTACTGAACAGGGAGAGCTTGGATTTAGGGTTTGTCTTCTTGCATTTTGTTGTTTGATAATGTATTGATCCTGTAGATTTTAATGAGAATACATTTGGATTCCAATCTCATGTTTGTGTATGTCTTCTTATTTTTTTCTTGAGCTCATATATGTTAATTTCACAAAGTGGGTTATCATATGGTAAACAAAGAGTATTTTGAAATTATCTTTGAGTTCCTAACAAAGTTAGGATTAAAGTCTTTCAGGTAGTTTCAGTGAATTCATGGCTAGATAAGGATTTGATGTCCTAATATGTGAGTGAGAAGGATAATAGGCAAAGCACTTATCCTGAATTCAAGTGTGTTTAAGTTAGGGTTCAATTGATATATGTTATTAGGTGACTCTTTGCCCTTGGTTAAGGCACTGGTCCATTCTCTAGAGGTTTTCCATCATCAATCACACACACATTTAAATGATAAAATCTTTCAATCAGTTAGTAAGGGGTATAGTTGTATATTGTTTTGAGACTCCTTTGGAGAAGCGAGTCAAGGGTACACTCACCTGAGCATTAAGGCTCAAAGTGTAGCAGGATCTCATTGTTGATCCTTGTTAATTGACCCTCTTCCTTGTGGACTTTGGAGTGGTGATAGAGTCAAAGTATTATTAAAGTTATCCATCAAAGTATAAATCTACAAGTTGAAGATCAAAGGGAACTCCCAACAGCTGTTTAGGAGGAAGATTCACTAGAAGTAGAGTGTGAAGGATAGCATTTTGGATCCTGCGATATCTTGAAGATCAGATTTTTATTTGATAGTTTGTAATAGCAGAGCTAGTGGTTTGCATGCTTGGAGACAAGGAGATTGCTTGGAGGCTTGCGAGCTCAAGTTTAGATCTAGCTTAGAGTTTCCATCAGTTGCTGATTTGTTTTAGAGCTAGACTACCTGGAAGTTTGCAGAAATATGTTGATTCTATGTGGCCCTAACCCAGAAGGCCTTACAAACAGGCATGTTAATGAAAATTTAGTTGAAAATATTGTCTTGTTGTGTAATTATACATTGTGGTGTTTGGCTACTTGTTTGGACTGTCCTTAATTCGATCCTCCTTAGCTTTCTTGCGTTAGGTCCAATATCAAAGCTTGAAGATCTTGAGTGTGTAAACTGATCTCTGAGTTGAGGCTGTTTGTAGTAGGACCTTGTTGGTGATTTATTGCTTTGGGTTTTTGAAAATCTTGAACGATGCCTTCAAGAAGATTGGACCCTAGAGCGATTGCAGATCTTTGTGATGTTGTGGAATTGAAGATTATAGAGAAGGTTAAAGTTGATTTTAGATTTGAGATGGAATTGATGAAGAATGACATGATCGTTGAGGTCATGAGATCTATTGCTGGTATGCCGAGGAATCTTGGTACTGAAAATGGTTATGAGGAAGTTGTTGAAGACTTTGAAGCTGTTGGATCTAGTGGAGATGACCGAAGAGACAAATCTAGTGAAGGTAGAACTAGTCGATTACATAGATCTGGAGCAAGATTAAGTACTAGTTACCCAATGGAAGTTTCTACATTCTCTGGTAATTTGAAACCCAAGGACTTTATTGATTGGATTGGTGAATTAGAAGACTTATTTGAGCTTGAATAAATTGAAGATCCTCTTAGAGTAAGATTCGCACATACTAAGTTGAAATGACATGCTGCTCTTTGGTGGAAATAATTACAAAAAGATAGAGAAGATGAAGGTGAAATGAAGATCAATTAGTGGAGGTTGATGGTGACTAAATTGAAAGCTAAGTTCATACTTGCCGACTATGAGCTTGACTTGTTTAAGAAGTTGTAGAATATGAAGCAAAAATATTTGATTGTGGAGGACTATACTGAGGAGTTCTATAAGTTGAATATTTAGTCTGGACACAAAGAACTTGGTAAAGAAAAAGTAGCTCGATATGTGAATGGTTTGAGATTTAATATTCAGGATGAGCTTGGTATGCTGAAGATTGATTCAGTTAAAGATGCTTATCAGTATGCTTTGAAGGCAGAAGATAAGTTGAAAAGGAGACAACACAGTAATCCTTGAGGGAAGGAAAAGATTGATCACTCGGTGAAGGATAAATTGACTATTGAAGATGAACCGAAACCTATGGAATTGTAAAAGAAGATAGGTAGGGTTATCTTTAAGGGTACTTTTTATAACTGTGGTGAAGAAGGACACCGATCTTTTGAGTGTACACAAAAGAAGATTGGTGACCAAAGGGCAACTGCGGTAAATAAGAATATTCAGAATGAACCTGAATTTGAGAACTTACTGGTTTGGAGAACATTTCTCGGTGCAAAGGAGGACCTTGTCAAAGGAGTAATTTGTTTAGAACTCAGTGCAAGTGTAGAGGTAAACTTTTTGATGTAATTGTGGACAGTGGTAGTACTGATAACCTTGTTTCTGAGGACATGGTTCAGAAACTTGGTTTAAAGAGAATGAAGCATCCTTATCCTTATAGGATTGGCTGGTTACAAGATGTTCAAGCTCTGGAACTGAGGGAGCAATGCTTTGTTGATTTTTAAATTGGCAAGTATAAGGATCTAGTGCTGTGTGATATTGTGGAGATGAATAGTTATCATATATTGCTTGGTAGACCTTGGCAATATGATTGCAGAGCTATGTATGACTGTGTCAAGAATGTATTTACTTTTGAGAAGAATAACAAGAAGTTTTCTCTGATGCCTTTCCTAGATGAAACACTCGGTAGGAGAAGCCTGAGATTTGGTATCCGAGATGAGTTGAGAAATTTTGAAAGGATGAATCAGTATGGAGAACAAGACTGTGTTATATCAAGGAATGATTTGAAGAGATAGAGGAAACAAAAGTGGAAGAGTATGTAAGGTGAATAGTTGAAGGGATTGTATGTGAAGAACCGGTTCAGGGTTTATGTGCTAAATCCTGGAAGATGTTCTTCCAGCCTATGAGAACATCTTTTTGAACCTAGAGTGTCTGATGTAGGGGCATTATAGGGTACTTGGTGAATCTACATGGTGGTGTGTTGTTTTGGTTCTGTGTTACTCGGTTGTAGCTTTAACCGATGGTATCAGTTATTGAAGGAAGCTCAGTCACTGAAGGAACTCGGTGAAACCTCTTGCACTTGGTGGAGCTTGTACTCGACGATGTCTATGGTACTCGGTCAATGTAATTTCTCAGTGATGCCTGTGTTGCTCGGTGTTGCTTGGCGTGGTTGGTTGTTTCACTGGTGCTTGGTAGTTTTGGTTACCGATTCAATTTCTTGGAGATTTGGTTGGCCGACTTGGTGCATTTATTATTGGTAGCTCATGTTGTATTCTCTTATGTAGATCTAGAGGCCGACATGGAGAATTAAATGTTTGTAAGGCTATTTGAGACTAACTATTATTGCATTTAATATTTGTTTGTAGTAGAATCTGACTTGTCTTAGGAGTTAATTATTTCTTCCAGCCGACTTGTGGCTTAAGATTACTATTTAAGGAGTGTTTGCATAGTTTTTTAGGAGGCAGATTTAGTAGAAGTAGAGTGTGGAGGATAGCATTTTGGATCCTATGAGATCTTGAAGATCGGATTGTTATCTGATAGTTTGTAATAGAAGAGCTAGTGGTTTGCATGCTTGGAGACAAGGAGATTGCTTGGAGGCTTGCGAACTCAAGTTCAGATCTGCCTTACGGTTTCCATCAATTGCTAATTTGTTTTAGAGATAGACTAGCTGGAAGTTTGCAAAAATACTTTGATTGTATTTGGCCCTAACCTAGAAGGCCTTACAACTGGGCATGTTAATAAAAATTAAGTTGAAAACATTGTCTTGTTGTGTAATTCTGTATTGTGGTGTTTGGCTGCTTGTTTGGACCGTCCTTAATTGGATTCTCCTTACCCGTCCTACGTCATAATTGGAAATATATATTAAATATCTAGTATAATTTTGGTCACCTCCATAAATTATTAATCAAGAAAAGTAATCCACACACCTATAGATCAAAATAGTGATCAAAGTAGTGTCTATCAATCATGTCTATCTTTGTTTCTTCTAATTTATCTTCAACAGACTATATATAAATTTTTTTATCTTAGATTATGCCATGGATAAGAAAATCAAATACTATGAAAGTATCTGAAAATGTATTTGAGAAGTAGTTTACTCTTGTCACCTTTCTTCTTTTCCTCATACTTATTGTAATTTCTGGATATCTCACGCCTTCTTACATGCCATTGGTCACATACTTAATACCAATTTTTAATACATGGAAATGGTAAGATATAAAATAAGACTTTAAATTTCCAAAGACAAAGAATCAACTACTTAATTTGAAACAAAATATAATATCAAGCCTATTAATCTCCTTTACAAAGTTGCACCCTTCACTGCCCATGCCACAATCTCTGCAATGCAAATCACCAATCATTGCATGCCATGAGATGACATCTATTACAATATTTTGTCAAATAATTCATTGCCAAAAAGCACGATCCATGACATCTTTATTTCGACATTCTATCTGAAAAGGATTCAATTCATTTTTATGTCATCCATTAACCACAACTTTATTGAAACATCGCCTCCTACTAGAAAAGAACCTCCTAAAACAAATTATTTCTACCACATCAAGTATTGCCCACTCTAATACCAAAATGAGAGTGTTCAAAGCATAAAACATTTGATTAGAGCATATTTCAATATAAAACTTGATATTGATGCAAACAATATGATTTTTCCATTACATTTATGATGATTATCAAGCCTTATTTTCCCCATTTAAACTAACTAACTAACTAACTTATTCACATGAATAACTCCCAAGAAAACTAACAACTAATTAATTATTATATTTAATATAACCTAAAAAACTAACCTATTAATCTAAAAACTCCAACAATAACTATACCACTAAGGGAGACCACTCAACCTCAATATAAGAACCAAGAAGAGTAGCCTAAATGGTAGCAATATAGGTCCTCAAGAGAAATAATATTCAAATCCAATGTGGCCCCCTATAAGTATGATAAAAAATCTCCCCTAAACAAGAAAGAGATACCTTTAACCAAAAACAAATTGTAATACAAAACATCCAAATAGACATGGGAGTCACCAAAAAATCCTCAATAAGATACCCTTCTCATAAAGAACTAGGTAAAAATTTAATATTAATAAAATCATAAAAAAATAGGCCTCAACCATTTGAAGGCCTGCAACACAAACCATAGTAGTTCAACAAAACCATTCCCAAAAGAAAATTTGCAATAACTTAGCTAATTAAATAAAGACAATACCTCCTCAACTTGAGAATAGAACAAGTGGGTCAAAACCTTTAGTGACCAAAAAATAACAACCACTAGTTCCACCATAGAAAGACTCGAGAAAATAGTAACAATAAGAAACCCAAAACAAAGCAAGATAGATCTACAAAAAAGGACACAAAAGGCACATAGGATCCCCAAAACATGCCTTCAACCTTTCTAAAATTCATGCCCAATGTATATCAAGGGACAAAAAGTCTCCCTCTTTCTCATACAAGAAAATGAGGCTAAATATTGCATCGACACCATAAAGTTCAAACACCAAACTATCCAAGTGAGAGCCCTAGGAAGCATCAAAATCTAAGCCATTTACATGATATACTCCAAGATCTACATCAACAACCACTCTAGAAACCTAAGCATGAGAGATCCCACCACTTTTAGTGCCCCTCCTACACTTGCCTTCAACTTTGAGGCATCTAAATTCTCCATATAAGAGAAAATAGAGAATTTTGCTAGAAAACAACTTCTTGAAATAAAAGTAGTGTCATCGTAGGAAGACATATCTACCAAATGAAAAGTGGTCCCTTGAAAAGTGAGGGATAGAGGTAAGAGAACCCTTGAGGTACTACTTCCAAAAGAGAAAACCCAATTATCATATTCACATGCTAGGGTAAATCACTAAACTCAAGGGAAAGAAACCCTAATGCATCACATTCATTGAAACTCCAATGCTCAACTTTGGGAATTAGACATAACAATTCAAAACTTAAGAGACCTTAGAAAGAATACTTGAAGGAAAGAAAGTAAAATTAAGCCTCAACTATCACTACATCCTTGTCACCTACCTCCCCTACAACTCGATGACCACAAAAATCCCCTCACTTGACCGTTCATGTAGTCCATATAAGTGTAAGAAAATAATATTATTAAATATTTTACTATCTAATATTTAAAGAAATTACTATTAGATGGAGAAATAAGTAATCATTTGTTTTTTTATTAAGGTTCAAATAAGTTTTAAGGGGACACAAAACCCTACATACAATAAGCTATCCTTCACAAAGCATCAAGAAACAGACAACCAACCAAAAGAAAAAAGGAGACTAACAGAAAAACAAAATGAAAAGTATAGAAAGAAAAATAAACCTAAGAAACTCCTTCATGGCCTCTATAGTTTCAACCTTCATATGGCAAGTGTCTAGAACCATATTTTTAAGATCTTGTAAGTCGTAGGGAAAATAGACCAAGTATATTTTAGGGTTTCCTCTCATTCTCATGCATGGTCCCTTTTTATTGTCAATAATACACTGACTGTTCTTCTCCTCTATACGCACACCTACCACCTATATCTAACTTGGTTGTAGTTTCTAATTTTTTTTAATAAAGTATGAATGTTCTATATATAGTGTCTTTAATAACTTTATGGCTCAAAGTGACTATAGTAACATAGTTGTAATTAATTCTTTAGAGTTGAGTTTCAAGGGCCACAATTCTATCATCATAATTAGTTCCCATGGTTCAACATCTTTAACCTCTTTCTTCAAAGATCTTATCTAATTCTTACCTTCATTCTCATCCCATAAAAATGTCCTTCTGATATTTTATTTTCAATTAAAAATGAATGCCCCTCAATTTTATATTTATATTTATATTTTTTATCTAATTGAATTCATGAAATATCCATATATTCATTCTAAAAGAATTAACAACAATATTTCTAGCTATTACCAAGATATTTGGTGGGATTTTCTTCATAGTTCATGAGAGGAGATTCTTTAGGGTGTTTTAGGGGGAAGGGATGTCATCCTCCCCTTTCCAAACTAGGTAACTATTCTCCAGTATCAGGAACATCATCCAAAAACTATATTTCATGGGTGTAATCATCATTAAGACTAATAGGAGAGTTGACCCATTTAGGTTTAGAGATAATAGGGATCTTCTTTTTTGAAACCCTACAGATTTTTCCCTTCCTATAAAGAGAGACTCAAACTCAAACTCAAACTTGGTCTGCAATCATCTCCCTCTGAATAGAGGCATTAGTAGCCGCTTAATTTAGAGGGCAGGACTTATGATGATAAAAAACTATCAAACCAAGACCTTTATGTAAAACATGGTTCGTAGATTTCTTTCTATGATCTTTAATACTTGTAAAATGACACAAGATAAAAATGAAAAGAGATGTGGACCTTATGGTGAAAGTCATTGAGCAACAAAAAATGGTAACTGTAAAACAATTGTAAACTTACCATCCATGGAGAAATACTATATAAGGACCATGAACAATATAATCTACAATTTTTTAGTAGATTTCATGGCATACACACTTTTCTTATTCTTCACTAGGGTCCCTTCTTTAGTATACTTCACAAAATTATCAGCCACCATGTTTGAGTCCTTTTTTCTCCTAAATAAATTCTTGTTGTCCATGGGAATCTGAGTAACTTTCGTAATAAGTTCCTTCGTTGCCTCCCATTTATGACCCAACATATACACAGTATAATTCTTCTAGTTTTTTATGATCTTTATGGTGATTTTAGGGCCAAAATCATGAGGCCTTTCCAAATAATGATCGACACCAGCCTTCTTTAGAATATTCTAAATAGAGATGTTCTTCCTAACCTCCTCAAAATTAATAGGTTCTAAATGATTTCTGTCACCTCCCATCTTCTATAGAGAATAAATAAAAATAAAATATTTCTATCCTTTGTAGAGCCTTTGTTAGTAACTCCCACTAAATGTAGAGAAAGAAATATAAGGCTATAAACACTACAAACACATGTGGAGTAAAATCGTAGACCTTTATGTACTTAATGAAAATTATCATTAAAAATTCAAATTTGAATTATATCAGTATATTCTCTCTGACATTATCATTTTTTTAGACCATCTTGGGACTATTATCATGCATCTCTCACCTCACCATTCTTTACCTTTAAATCCAATATTAGCAAAATAGTCTAATATAGTTTACCCTCAGGACATACATGGGAAAACCTACATTCCTCAAAGGATTTGATAATATCTTTGGAGTCTTATTTCCATTTTTTAATTGACCCAAAGGGGTCTCAGGAACCTTCTAGACATTAGATAATATTGTTCAAATCTCCCTCAATCCATACCATGGTAAAATTCACATGTTTAGCCAAATAGGTAGCCACAACTTCAATAATGTGATTAGTTTAACTTCTAAAGGGGAGAGAAATAATTTGTTATTACCATTATATAGTTTTCCCAATTTCATAATAATTAAAAAAAAACTTTAAAAACATAATTTAAAAATTAATAAAAAAATATTTTAACTATTAATTTTACCTTGCTAAACCTTGAATGTTTAAGTAATTTTTATATCTTATGAGACTAGTAATAAATATTTTAATACTACCATCAAGTCTTCTTTCTTAAATCTATAATACAAAAATAATCTTAGTGATCAAATAGATAAACAATATACCATTATCAAAAACAAAAATAAAAAATTAAAGCATCAATATCTCTTAGCTTACTTTTTACATAGATTAAAAAAAAATTATAGCCATGAAAGATAGCAAATTTATAACTCTCTTTGGAGAAGTTTCAACATTGATAATGAGTGGACAATGATTATTCATAATAAATATTTGGTTTGTTATACTTATATAAGGGACTTGTTGTTTGATGAGAGACCTATAATTTTTTGGTCAATTTTATGGAGCTTTATCTTGGGTACTAAAAATCTTCTTTCTTGGGGGATCATGTGGTCCCTAGGAAATGGGAGGAAAATCATCTTTTGGGATGATTGGTTGATTGGAGATGGTCCTCTTTCCTTTCCATCATGGGTTGTTCAGTTCAAGGAAGTTTGCATTTGGAGCTCCTGTTTGGCTGTTGGGTGGTGGATTATATCCAAAACACACTTGGGTTAATCTGAGGGAGGTGGATATAGGCCTTGGACCACTTTAGCACCTTTTATTTGTGGTTCATAGCCATAGCTTGGTAACTGAAGATGATTTGTTTTGGAGATCTACCTTAGATGGTAGTTTTTTAATTTCTCTTTCATTTTATGGTTAAATCAAAGATCTACATCTATACCCATTTTGGTGTTTGGTCTACAATTTAATTGTTGTTCCTAAATTTAATATCTTTTTCTAGCTTCAAGTTTAGAATAAGATCATGAATATAGATAATTTGTACAAAATGGGAATGTCTATCCGAAATTATTTCTTTCTCTATTTTTATATCTTGTTCAGTTTCCCCTTTGCCGATGAAGTGTGGTCTTATTTCTTTAAGCTTTGTTCTTTTTCTTGACTTTTCCAAAATTCATTTTTGTAATGTTGGATTTAGTGGAATAACTTAATGTATAATCATGCGTTCTCTTTCTTCTAGTCATTGATGATGACTTATATTTCTTAGGAACTTTTGAAAGAGAAAAATAATCACATTTTTAGGGATTAAACTTGTATTGCATAGGTCATGGTGTTGAAGGTTTAATTATCCATTCAAGAGAACTTCTGCATGGGTTATTTCAATAGTAATGTTGTGGTCCATCCCCTTAACCCTTCTCTCCAAGATTTGGCTATTGCTCATAGGTGAAAATTACATTGGGGCATCTCAATTCCTCTTGTAAAACAAAAGAGTCTTATAAATGGAGTGGTCTTGATTGTAGCTCATTTGGGATGGATCAAAATCAATACTTATGGGGTAGCAGAGGGAAACCTCTAACCTATTGGATGTGGAGGAGTGCATTGTGATCACAATGCTAGGTTTGTCTCAATAGTGGCCCTCCCTTTGGGTACTAAGACAAACCACTTATTCAAGGCTTGTGTAGCCTATATTAGGTTAAAAATGGCTAAGGATAGGGTGTTTACAAAGCTAGTTTTAGAGAATAATCCTCTAAACATTATTAATAACCTAATTGGAAAATAGTCCCCTATTCGGACAATTAAATATCCAATTGATGAAAACATCCATATGCTTAATATATTTGATGAGTATAAATTCTCCCATGTGTTTCAGGAAGGTAATAATGTGGCAACGGGGTTGGAAAGTATGGGAGTTAACTATTAACATAAGATAAATTGGGGAATTAGTTACAATATCCTCATTGAGATCCAAATGTTCCTTTGAAATAATTTCAACGACTTCTAATTTTATTGCCTTCTTGGAAATGATATTTTTGTATGCGTAAAATGGCACTGTGATGTGGCTCTCCTTTATTATGAAGTGGTTGGATATTCTAGCATTTTTAAGCCTAATTTTGAGCATTAAGTGTCTTTCTACTCTATTTGTGGGATATTCACATTTCACATGCAAAAGGGGAGGTGTTCGAAATAGACTCAAGCCCACCATTTATCATAAATGGATAAATATGCATTTAGTTTAGAATGAGATTTCTTTTGGAGGTCTCAATGGTTACATGAAAAGGTTTCCTAACACGAATTCTCAATTGATAGAAGTTTTTGTTGAAGGATAGAATGAGGGCATTTTTAAAGTTTATGTTCTTGAGCTTGGAAATCAATGAGGACTTAATAGAAAAGGTTTCTAATACATTGGTGGAGGGAAGTAAGTTTTATAGAGACATGAAATATGCGAATGAAGTAGTGGAAACATCCTTCTAACTTGAAGAAAGGGATAAAGTTAAGAGGAATACTAATGAGGGCTATGAAAAAACCTCGCTCAAAGCTCCTTAGTTATATCTAGCTAAGGTAATAATGCAATATCTTACACTAGATATAAATTTTTATAGCATCTTGAGTTACCTTTTTGTGATCCTTAACCACTTCAGGCATAATAAATGTATCTCTTTTCCTTTTTAGTTTTTTGCTTCTCTATGCCATCATCTTCAAGCCCATGTCAAAAACCCTACTTCCCCTATCCTTCATGATGATTTTATTTTACTCATAATAGTACATGCTAGGGATTTTCATTTAGCAAAAAACCCTCCTCATCAAATGGGCAATTAATTTAAAATAAAAAACATTAGAGTTCATTATGGGGATACCTCCTTTGACAAAGAGGATGAATCTTCTAAGGACGAGGAGGTGTTTTATTTGTATAATAAAACATTCCTTTCGTCTACCTCCTCTACCTATAAGAAAATCATTCTTTCTGATCATAATGATTAGACAACAACTCCTCAGATGGTTTTGTTTCCGATTCTCTAGACGGTGGTGTTTGTGACAAGAGGAAAGGAAAAGTCAATTTTTTTAATTATAGTAATGTCAAAGGCAAGAATCCTTTGGATCCATCTTAGTTAGGGTTTGGAGGAAATATTCTCATATTGAAAAGTCTAAATTGAATCCCCATAATGATGCATCCACCATTTCCCTTACTTCTCAACCTTCTTGTATGAATGATGTTGATATGGGAATTCATGTTTACATCCTATTGTTGTGGGAAAGGATACATCGATTGTGAAGGGGTCACTGGTTTAGGAGATTTTTATTATTAATAAAAATATTAGAGATGTGATGGATATTCATAATGCTCTATTCTTGTGGATATATGTAGAAATTAATGGATTGAAAGATAAAGTTACTCTATAGATCCCTTGAACTAGAGTCTTGACAAGATCATGACTAGTACCTAGTCTTTAGCTAAAGGCATCAAATATCATAAGGATGTGAATCGAGACAAGCTATAAGTTTTTATTATTGTTAGAAAATTCTCTATGGATAATAGAATTAAGGGCCTCAAGAATCCAAATGAATATGTAGAAGATTTATAGGTTATATCAACAGGAGCATTTGTCTCTACCTTTGTCAAGGTGAAGTCATCCAATAAAGCTGAAGTTATGGACAAAGGTATGATAAAGAAGGATAAAGCCCTTCAAAAGACAAGGGTGCAACTAGAAAGGAGAAAGATATGACATCTATGCCCAGACTTATGACTTGGTTGAGGAGAAAAGATAAGAGAATTTCTCTAGTTTTTTGGAACTTGGTTCCCTCTTTTTTGTTCTTTTTGTGAGCTATTATTTTGTTGATGGCTAGTGTTTGGAACATTTAGCTTATTTTTTTGTACTATTTTAGGATGTCTAGTCCCCTAAAACTAATTTTTTATTTCATCAATTTTTTTTTCTAACTTTAATAATTTATTTTCTATAAATTATTAAAATAAACTATTAATAATAATATTTTAAAAAATGATTTAACTTTACTAAATTAATTTACTAATCTTATTTTTATTTTAAGTTAACTCTTATTATTTTAGTTAAACCTACAATAACTAAATAATTTCTATAGCTCCATAAACAAGTAATAAATATTTTTTTACTACCATTAAATCTTCTTTCTTAAACCTACAATAACTAAATTACTTTGGTAGTCTTGAATCTTAATTCTCCCAAAATTATTTTTTTACAAATTTAGTAAACACTTATCATAGATTAACATACAAAAAAATTATTATATTAGTTTCTTTAATAATAAAAACAAATTTCACTATTAATTCTTCCATGTTATACCTAGGATACTTAAATAAATTTAATATCTTTCTAAACAAGTAATAAATATTTTACTACTACCATTAAATCTTCTTTCCTAAATTTTTAATAAAAAATAATCTTAGTAATTAAATTGATAAATAAATAATAAGAAAATAAATATTTTATTACTTCGAATGAACCTTCTTTTTCAAATACACTATAGTAAAATAAAAAGAGAAATTAATGCTGATATTAATTCTTCATTGTTAAGATTACAATAATTAAAAAAATTGAACATATTTCATTAGTAGTGTTTACAAGAACCCATCTCTCATGAGAATGAATTGGATACTTAGTGTACATTGCATCTAGACATTGGACCTTCTTGGGAGGATACCTTATGAGCATCACCTCGATGCAATGAGTACTCAGTGTTCTATTCATTCTCATGAGAGATAGGTTCTTGTGAACCACTACTATGTATCAATGAGTTGGACACATGAACTACATAATTGAAACCTGATAGCAATATCACAATTTGATTTATTGTAAACAAAATCTCTTACTTATCAAATATTTTTGTATTACTATCAAATCTTCTTTCCTATAATTATAATAATCTTGAATCTTGTATCTCCCAAAATTATTAAAGTACAAATTTTAAAAAATTCTTATCATAGATTTATAAATAATGAGTTGGAGCCATTAATTAGAAACATACCAAAAATAAATTAAATAAATTTTGTTTCTTTTATACAAAGAAATCTCCACATTATCGTCTTACTATTTCATATAAACTATATTTTATAACCTATTTAACTGGTAGCTTTTAATTTTATTTAAATTAATCTACATTTTATTAATATTTTTTTTGAAAAAGTTTTATGAACAATTGCAAAAGTATAACGTGCATGACACACTGTAACATGATAGTTTGGGCTTATCGGGTGAACAATATTGACAGAAAATGGTTGCTAAGTTTCACAAAAAGTTTTATTTCACTGTAATTTTTTTTGTCATTAAATAATTGATTTGGATGAAAACTTCTTCATGTCATCTTATGCTTGATTCTTACCTAAATGTAAGCATCAGATTTCCGAATATTACTTACAGTTTTGATTCTTACTCGAGTGCACGCATCAGATTTCCACATATTATTTACTATCTACAAATTTTTTTCACAATTTTTAGATTCTTACGATGTATATTATAAACCTTTAACGCTGTTAAATAATAGAGTAGTTGGAAATTCATGAAACTAGATTTCATAAAAGAGATATAATGTCTCGCAACCTTTCTCAGATGTTCTTAAAACATTATGTAAATCAATCAGCTTGGACTATTCTTCCAAGAAGATTAATTTTAAGAGTTGTGTGCAAAAGCCCTATCGTTGGTTTTCCAGAAAAGTGCCGGTTAAAATGGAGGCAAAAAAATAAAATATCGAAAATGGTTATTTGTTTAATCTATAAGTAGCCCCTCTGTGGAAATTTTAGGGGTTCGATTCACTTTTCAATGGGACTACCGGAGTAGTTTCAATTCTCATTTTATACCAATTTCAAGGGTTCTCGTAAGAGAACCAGGCCTGGCTGTTAACTAGGTTGTGATTTGTTTCTCTTGAGAAAGATATAATAAAAAGCAAATTACATGAAATACCATAAATTCTAAGCAACTGCGAAGCAGATAGGGTAAGACCGCATTTATCCTGAGTGTAATTCTCAAAATTTTACCTCAAAAAATAAAACCCTAAATGATAGACAAAGCGGAGGGATTGGAAACCCTAGGAATGATAAGATGAGATAAAAGAGTTGAAGGTGAATACAAATACATACCCGTGACTGCCATATTCGTAGAGTTTCCCTCGGCTAGAGAAAATGATGAGACCCACTTCTGCCTGGCACAGCACCGACAGTTCATGCGCCTTCTTTATCAGCCCACTTCGCCTCTTCGAGAACGTCACCTGCCGATTTGTTCGGTTCTCGATCCTCTTTATTTCTATCTTTCCCCGCCCCATCTTCCTAAAAACAACAAAACTCCATCTAATCAGTAAACCAGATCTCAGAACCAGTTGAGCTACAGCAAAATTAGGGATAGCGCTTACACGAGGAAAAGCCTTGGAAATGAAGGCTGGGTATGGATTATCTTGGCGTCTTCCTCGTACCCAGAGTTTCCCAAGAGCAGTATTATACTGTTTTTGTCAGATCGTTGTGCACGAAGTCATATGATCGAAATTCACATTTACCGCGGTTGCCCTAACCAACTCCTCTTTTTAGCAATAGCTAGCTAAGGAACGATCTGGGAAGACAATTACATTTGGCGAAGCTAGAGAGATAGCGTATCAAATATACGGCTCAGGTTGTTTTACTAAGATGTTAATAGCATCTATAACATTTTGCTCTAAATACGCAGAGGCCCCCACATTCTGACAGGCCACGTGAAGTGTTGTCCCACAGTAGAAATATATTAGCCATGAACATGAGGCGTTCCACTAAGTATTCATTTTCACAAATAAATTATGTCATACATCCGGTTTTCCAAAACCAGGAGGTCGCCCAAGTACGCCCGAACGAGGTTTCAATGACAACCTAATTCTGGAAATTTGTAGGCGAAGGTCATTTGTCAGTCATCCAGTGGGTGGCATTAATAGAATAACAATATCCTTTAGAACATTAATTTATTTAGGTTTGATCTGAGGAAAAGTCAATATCACACCTTTCAAACGAGGCAGCGCAATAATAAAAAGGTTGGTTTCACATTTAGGTGGGCTAATGCTATCTTTGTCCCCTGCAAATTATTCAAAGACATGATGCCAAATGACTTTATATTATAAAATTGTATTCGAATTTTTAATTCATTTAAGATTTTTATTATATTAAAATGTCAATGAGGTTTTGGTTTGTTGGTGAAATTGAATGGTTCTTATTATATATGAAGTCTTTTTCAGTCTCAGTGTATGGTTCGACATTATAAAAAGAGAGGTAAATAAAAAATTATAATAATTCTTTTTCCTTGAATTCTAAAATAGAAAAGAGTAGAGTATGTATGTATGATTATTTATTACTAAAATAAAGAATAAATAAAGATCATATTTAGAATTTAAGAATCAATATATTGTATTGAAAAATATTAGAATGACAAACAACTGTAAGAAGGTATAAACATAAGAACCATGTTAGATGAGGCTTTTATGAGTGGAATGTTTATCTTATGAAGCTTATGTTTGATATGCCCTTTTAAACATGATATTAGACTAAAGTGTTAGAATGACAAATTAATGAATATAGATAAGGTAAATTTTAATTTAAAAAAAAAAACTAAGAAAACTAAGAATCATAATATATATAAATACACTTAAATGATAGCTTATTTAGCTT
The DNA here is from genome assembly GCA_027943335.1 of Chamaecyparis obtusa. Taxonomy (NCBI): domain Eukaryota; kingdom Viridiplantae; phylum Streptophyta; class Pinopsida; order Cupressales; family Cupressaceae; genus Chamaecyparis; species Chamaecyparis obtusa. The sequence goes on from BSBK01003401.1 coordinate 1,012,771, forward strand.
ATTTGCATGAATTAAAAATAATTCTATCCTAAACTAAAATTCAAAGGAGATCAACCTTCCATGTGATCTTACAACCAAACATGTTTTGTGTTTAGCAAAGAAGCCAATGTGCTATGCTAAACCTTGATAATACAATTCCTATTTTCTTTTTCTTATACAATAGACATAATTACCCCAATGATGAAAGAAACACAAGAGATCTCTAGTGTGGAGTCTAGAATGGACAATCTTAATGGTAGCCTTAATTTGATAGTTAAGCTTGGATTTGAAAAGTGAGTTGTTGGGTTTTATCCATTTGGGCTTAAAGAGGTATTATTATTTTATATTCTTATGCTCCTCATTAGAAGAGGGAGAAATAAAGACACTTTTAAAACAAAAAAAACATTTTTATAGTTTACTTCTTATAGAAAAACCTCATGATTGGTTAATGATGAAATAATTGATGGTGGTCACTTGTATAGAGTCTAAACTAGTAGAGCATATAAACTAAGAGTTAATCTTGAGAGTTATAAAAAAATCTCATGTTTGAAATGTTTTTAATGGTTTAGAGAATTGGTGGAAGATAACTTTGTTAGCAATATGTGTTTTGTATTTTCATTGATGTCAACCAGATGAAGAGAAGTGTGATACGTGGGTAAGAGAGAATATGGTTGGAAATGACTCAGAGAATGCTCTACATTGATGTTTCTAGGTGTGCATTCTTGCAAAATTAGTTGAATGTGATGATTTATTTTATGACTTATTTGTTTAGATATTCTTTAGAGGAAGTGTTAAGAGGTTGATATTGATCTTGTTGTAGTGTTTTTAGATTTGCATTAAGTTATGAGCATTAGAGAATATTTTTGGGCCATGTGTTCTCATGACTTGGTACACATTATGTTTGGTGTCAACCTTGGAGAGTGTTGCAATGTCTCTGCATTGTTCAAGTCAATTATGATATGTATTTTGTGATGTATTTGGAACCCCCTTATCTTCTTCGGTAAATGAAATTGAATCAAGTGATTGTGCTCGGTGATTTTATGTAGATATTTCTATTGGAAAAATGGTCAGCGCTCCCCTCAAGATTTGTGACATGGCTTAACCGCCTCCTATGTCTCCTATAAGTCTAGTGGTTGTATTAGGCAATGAAAACCACTACTTGTAACAATTTCTTATCCCAACCATGGTTGACCTAATTATTATTTTTGATGATTAAGTTGATATGTATAGATGTATGGATCAAATGTGAATTTAATGTGTTACAAATGTAGAAGAGTAGAGGTGTGAGTGTATGCATTTGAATTTTTTTTTTGTAGTGGCTAATTAGGAGATCCACATCTTTCCAGTTTGTCATTTCCAAGTGCTTGCTAGAAGATGCTAGTGCATTTAGCAAATTTGTGTAGAATTGTATATTACCTTAGAATTATGTGTCTCAATTTATCAAGTCTTTGTATCTTGTCCTAAGGTTGTGGGGTAAAATCATGGTCTAGTCTCGCACTTTTGGCTAACCTAGAAAACTCGGCCAAGTTCTACTTGGCCAATTAGTACTCGACTGAGTCAATGTAGGTGTTGTGTGGTACGTAGTGGCACCTACGTGGTGTGTATTACTTGACTGAGTAGAAATCAGTGAGTCTTACTTAGCCAAGTGGTACTGACAATTATATATACCCCAAAAGCCTGTTTAACTCCTTGTTTGCACATTAAAGGGCTTGTGTAACACATAAGTGGGCTTAAGGGGCACTTGACTGAGTGTGAGGTAGGGGTCCCTCATTTTTTGTATTTTTTATTTTTCATTTAAAAATGAAATAATTTAGTAATTAGATGCTTTAAAAATATATTTTTTAATGATTTATTAGTATAAAATGTATATTTTTTCATGTTTTTTAATAATGATATGTATGAAAAATGTAGTTTTAATATTTTATTCTGAATAAATGTTTATTTGCTAAAGTTAATTTATTTTTTAGAGTTTAGCATAGATGTAAATATGTAACTTAAATCATTACATTGAAATATAATTTAAACTATTAAATTGAAATATGACTTAAATCATTGGATTGAAATATGAATTTAACATTAAACCTTTAAACTATTATAACTTATAACAAAGCTTAAACCTTCAATCCATTAAACCTTAAAAGAAACTTAATCCATTAAACTATTAAACGTAAAACAAAACTTAAACCATTACACTATTAACCCTGACATAATATCTTTTCTACTTCCATCTATACTCTCCATGTACCCCTTTTTACTATTAGGTACTCATTTAAAACTAGATTCTTATTTGACTGTATATTGCATGCACACAATTCTTTGACACTTCTATATTCTTAAAGAATTATATCCTCTTCTTTGAATCTTATGTAGAACCCTAAAATTATAAAGGAAACCTTTAAAACTATGTGTATCATTTTTCCAAAAATATGTATATGCTTGTGTACAAATATAGGTAGATGAGATGGTATAGGTAGTCGCAAATTTAAGTGTACATTTAATAATTTGATTGCCTTAAGGGGATGCAATATGTTATGATTTGAATGTCTTAAGGGGATGTAATATGTAATGATTTGAATTTATTAAGGGGATGTAATATGCAATGATTTGAATCTCTTAAGGGGGTGATTTGAATGTCTTAGGGAAATGAAATTTGTTTTTAATTTATAAGGTTTTAAATATTTTTTGAAATGTACATGCCAAAAAATTGAAGTGTACATTTGATGATTTAAATATCCTAAGGGGATGCAATATGTTTAATTATTTTAATGTATTAAGGGGATGTAATATGCAATGATTTGAATATCTTAAGGGGATGATTTGGATGTATTAGGGAAACAAGATTATTTTTAATTTACAAGGTTTTTAATATTTATGAATAATGTTTTTAATGTTTAATTTTCCAAATGTTTCATTTTTTATGACAAGTGCTATATGGGTAATATTTAATTTTTAATTTGAATTGAATGTATTTCTTAAATCTACACATATATATGAAATATTTTCTTAATCCTATTTCATGTATGCACTCTTGCAGTTTTTATATATTTATATTAGATCATACATCGTGGCATCCAATGGTTCAGAGCCTAGTGTTTATCCTGATAGTGACCATTCCTCACATTCCTCATCTCATAGTACTCCTTGAGTAGAGAGATCCATAGACATGAGACTATAGATAGATTGCTAGCTCAAATAGAGCATATTTTGCAAAATACCATTATCCTCCCTAATAGGGAGAAGCTTACATCTATTTGCACTGCGCGTATGAGTATGATTCAAAAGGATGATTCTTACAACCCCTATGATGACACATCTATTTTCATATTTTATTAAATTTTAGCTCACACACTCTTTGGGATAGTTAGCTGGATGACAGTTGACATGGATGTTTCTATGGCCAATGTTAAGGCCATATTTCTAGATTACATGGAGAAGAATGTTGTCAGAGCATATACAATAACAAAGTGTAGATATTACCTTGTGGCCCATCATATGTGGCCACAAAAGGATGAGGTGCCATAATATTTTTGCAAACAATTATTTGGAGAATTGCATGTAGGTTATGATGTTGATTACACAAACTATCCACAACATGCTGGTCAGGGGTAGGGTAGATTTGTAGATAAGTTTAGATGGATTGATCTACCAAAACTCCCTAAGAAGAGGAAATTTGTGGGTTAAAACCTTTTGGTTCTTCCAAAAGGTTTGGAGGCCCACATTAGAGCTAGAGAGTCTATAATTCAGGAGGCACACCTTGACATGTACTCTAGCATTTCCTACATTGAAACTCAGGTTGAAAATTTGTCATCTGATCACATCGGAGGAAAATGCTACGATCTTGTACTAGCCTTATTTTTGATCCCTCATATCCATTTTAGGATTTGTACATCCATTACAACCTTCCCATGCTTGAGGAAATAGAATGAATACTTGAGGCTTGTCTTCCTTCCATGAGATCCATTTTAGTGAGGGAATTTATTGATTCTTATCAAGGGTATTCTAATTGCATGGGGACACTATGAGTGAGATGCATAAGTTCATTTGAGGGGTCCTTGGGAGATCCTCCATAGGAAATGACCATGGATGTGGAGATGTAGAGGTAGGTACATCTAGATAGGAGGATATTTTGACATGTCCTACAATTCCATGACAGAGTGTGCTTGATCCTACACCTCCTCTAGAGAAGAAAATACCTCTATAAAGGACACCTCAGGTCTCACAATTTTAGACTAGTTTTTCATCTCTTCTTATGGATGAGGGCATTGATCCAGATGCAATGCATTACACTCTTCTGAGTTATTAGACATCGGCCATGCATTCTAGTAGAGAGATTAGGTAAGAAACAAAATTTGGTTTTGTTTAAACAATTATATATATATATATAGAGAGAGAGCTTTCAACACTATATATATATATATTAAATATAATATATATTTTAAATATATTGTGTACAGGAGACTACAATATCCACCATATATGAATATTTATAGGCACCTAGTGATCCTATTCATCAAGATACACATGTAAATTTATTTAAATTTAAATCATGTTATATTTCAAAATTAAATATTCATTCCTTTTCTTAAATATTCTAACCATGGAATTTGTGTATGTTGTACAAAATTTTTGAACATGTGGTAGATTGGATCGGGGACTAGGTGTGGAGGGCACCTTAAATTAGAGTTTGATGTTGTCGATACATTTATATGTACTTCTTGGATCTGGTTATTGCATACATTATATTGTGGACATTGATATTTGATACATGTATATATGTTGTGGGTATTATATTTCTATGTTGTGCACATTTGACATGTATGTACATGTTTATTTTCACACATTTAAATATACATATTCTGGACACATCATGCACATGTTTACATAGACATTTGCATAGACTTATTTTAGAAAAAATATATATAGATATTTCTTGTGTTACATATATATTTATTTATAGACATTTACATGTATGTGTTACATACATACATTTATATTATAGGTCCATTTCTTGTGTTATGTAATGATCTTATATTTCATGTGCTCGATTCTAAATTTAGATTTCAAGTGTTAGATTTCAGGTTACAACTTGTTTTTGGTTAGAATATTCATGTGTCTTTTTGTTATGTACATATATGGAAAATGTATCCATGAGTTATCTTCAAGTTACCTTAACTAATGGTATGTATTTAAAATTCTTGATTTATCACATTAAGATGGTATATTGATATAAATAAATGAAATATATAAGTAATTTAAATATTGAAACTAATCATGCAATCAATGACATATATAAGAAATGTATCACATCAAATATTACATATATAAGAAATATATCAACAAACATAACATATAACCAATGTATCAAATATAAGTTCATCATCTTAAAATGGAAGCACTTCCTTCTTGATAGGTTTAACACCCTCTTTTTGTACATTTATCATGATAGAATTGCATTTAGGGTGCATTCTGCACTTGATTCCTTCATTCTAGATGAAATTAGGGTTAGAATCACAAGGATTCTCCTTAATTTCCCTCTTCCATGGCTCTATTTTCTAGCTAGGATTTAGAAATATGTCCTCCTAGCCTTCATCACAATCATCATAGGATTTTGTGCCTCTCCCTAGCATTCTGTCCCATTATGGCATAATTTCTAGGTCTTCGGGCATCCCCGGGACCTCCTATCCTGATTCTGGCAAGATCTGGGCCCACTGGGTCAAGGATGAGGTCATCTCTGACCTAGGTTAGGGTCAAGGTCATCCTTGACCTAGGTCAGAGATGAGGTCATCTTTGACCTCCTTTGGAATTTGTTCCCCTTTTTCAAATTTGGTCCCGACGGGCCTCGAAATCAATGTCGCACCCTCAGATCCGAGTGCAGAAAGGTTTTAATTCAAAATTCATTTAATTATTTTCCCTCCTTAGTTGGTTATTATGATTGGACCATAATTCGAGGTGAAATTTGAATAATGGGTCCTCACATTACTCTAGGATCCTCACCTTGAAACCTCTATATAAAGACTCTCATTTGCCTTCATTTTCACAACAAGACCAAGCGATTTCATGATCAAGTATCCATCAAGTAGAGACATAATTGATTCAAGAAAAGAATGGTAAAGTGAAGATGCAAGATTACAAGAGGATGATATAAAATATCATGATATTGTTGATATCAAGCATCTTTGTGAGCACACCATTGTGAACACCTATTTGGAGAAAGAGAGAGATCCTTTCTTCCTTGATCCACCTTTTCCAACATTCAAGCATTCAAAGATACAATAATGGGGTAGCAATTATGGATTATGAATTTGGTAGGAGTACTTTAGCCTTGGGGGCTTGGTATGCTTTCTTATCTTATTGAAATCTATGCATTTCTTTCTCATACATATTCATGCTAGGGTTTCAATCTAGAGGATTAGATCTTAGCATTACACTTTCAATACACACACACATTCTATTTCAATTGGCTATTCATGGAGGTGGAGATCACCAAAATGGGGTTTGACTAAGGCAAAACCCTATATAGCCACCCCAAAACCTTTTTCAGATATCTACAATCACTATTTCGAGAATGGGAGGACAGATCTATGTACCCTTTTCAGAGAACTTCCAAGTTCTATGAACAAAGTCAAAGTCGACCTTCAAAATATTAATGTAGCCTTTGACCTTTTATCAAGGTCAAAGACTACCTACTACCAGAAAGATGAAATTTTTATGGGTTTTCTCTGTTACAGTTTTTTGGTCATGGATCTGGTTGCAAAATCTTCCAAAACTCCCCACAGGCTTCAAAAAATAGGTATTTCTAAATATGTTCCATAATGAGGTATGTATCTTATCTTAATTAATTTTCAAGCATTTCCAGATTTACTTTGCTTATTATGATTCAAAACACATACACATGAATAGTGGTGACTGATAGGTACATTACAAAGGTTCCTTTTCTATATTATTCATTTTGGTGAACCCATTTATGACAACTCTTTCTTTTTGGTGTTAGATTTAAATCTTGCATGCTTATAAGATTAGATTTATTGCATTTATATTTGAAAAATACAAATTTTTTTTTTGCAAAATATCTTTAAAATACAAAAATATTTTACATTTTCATGCTTTTAGTATTTCTTTGTATTAAACATGTATGATTCTTGTTTTGAGTACTTTGATGAGGCTTTTATTGTACAAGAGGATAGATTACCTAATGAGGTACATGGTAGTGAGGATGAAAATGGTCGGATAATATCTTCATGGATCCTATTCCTATTTCACTCTCCTCCACAACCTCTCCAATTGACCTTTACCATAGGTTGGGTGCATGGTTACCTTCATGTCCCACTATTTGTAACATTGATAAACCTAAAATGATATATCCTACACCTTTGATGATGGTAAAAGGATTTCCTCGTATAACAATTAAGGGTAAACCTAGAGATCCTTTGGATTTCTTTGATAAAAATGATTCCATTTCACATGCTTATTGCACACAGAATAACCCTCAGCCTACTTTTCTAGTTTCTTTACCGCCTTCTCAACCTATGCTTCCTCAAGAACCTAGGTTTCCATCTACCTTTAAGGAGTATAACTTAGTTGACCAATTACGTGCTACTCCTGCTAAGATATCTTTATGGGAATTACTTCAAACTTTTGATGTAGGGGCATCCAAGGTTAAGGCAGGGCATTCTGTGTCCTTGATAAAACTGCATGGAGTGTTGGTATTTTGGCTGGTGTTACTCGGTTGCAGCCTTGACCGACGGTCTTGTTCATTGAAGGAAGCTCGGTCACTGAAGGAAATCAGTAGTATTTGGCACTCGATGAAAGTGTTACTTAGTCATGCCTGTGGTGCTCGGTCAACATTGGTGCTTAGCGATGCTTGGCTTGCTTGCTTAATTCACTATTGCTTGGTAGTTCTAGTTTAGCGACGGGAGTTCTATGTGATTTATTGAGCTAACTTGGTGCATTTATTGTTGGTAGCTATTTTTATAGGCTGACATGCTAAATTAAATGTTTGTATACATTTGTAAGCCAACCTGTATGACATTTAATTATTTGTTTGGGAGAGTTAAGGGTTTCATCTTGCTAACTTCTGGCTAATGATTAGTATTTAAGGAGTGCTTGGGTAGATGTTTAGAGGAGATATCATCATGAGTAGACCATGAAGGAGTAGAGAAGTTCATGACTTGAAGACTTAGTGAGTCAGATATGAGGTTCTGAAGCTGAAGTTGGTGAAGTTGTGGAAAAGTTCTTGATGTTCTTGCAGATCAGATTGATATCTGATAGTTGTTTATAGCAGAGCTAGGGGTTTCATACTTGGACACAAGAAGATTACTTGGAGGATTGCAAGCTCAAGTTTAGATCCACCTTAGGGTTTCCATCAGCTTCTGATTGTCTTTAGAGCTGAACTAGCTGAGATTGTATTGGATCTTGTCGGATCTTACAGAATTATTTTCTGATTGTAATTGGCCCTAATCTGGAAGCCCTTATAGCCAGGCATGTTAATGAAAATTAGTTTTAAATAATTACTTTGTGTTACATTGTTGAGTAATCCACTATGTAATTCTATTGGCTGCAAGGTTTGGACTGTCCTTAATTGGATCCACCATCCTTGACTACATCAACTTCCCTAACATATCATGAGGCATTGCAAAAAGATTTATCTACTCTTCCTGCTTCTCCTCCTAATGAAGAGAATATTCATTCTATTTTAGATTGTATGCATACTATGCCTTCTATACCTCCTATTGTGTTTTCTAATAATGATTTACCTTCCCTAGAGGTGCAGAAGCAATATGGTGCTCTTATGGTTGTTGTCTCTATTAACCAGAGTATCATTCAAAGAACCTTAATTGATAATGGATTTGGGCTTAATGTTTGTAGCATGGACATGCTCAAGGAAATTAAGGCTGATCTTACTACTATTCAACCTGATAATGTTCCTATACGTAGATTTGAACATATTATGAAGAGAACTTTGGGCATTATTACCTTACTTGTTAAAGTTGGTCCAATTATTCTAAATACTCCTATTCATGTTATGCTTGGACCTCTCAATTATAACCTTCTTTTAGGAAGACCATGGTTACATAATATGCATGTAGTTCCTTCTACTCTTCATCGTAAGGTTAGGTTCATCTATAACAACTTAATGTAATCATTACATGCGGATGATGCGCCGAATCCTTTCTTAAATGCAGAATATGCCAAAATCTCTGAGCCTCTTTAGCCTAGTAAAGAGATTGACAAACAATTGGAAATACAATAATTTGAGATAAAACAACCTGAGATTCAACAACAGGAAGCTCCATCTTCCTCTTTGATTGAGGATGATTGGGGGACATTGGATTTTAATCCTACTTTTATTGGAGAATACAAGGTCTCTAATTTGGAATTTATGAAGCAACAAAATGAATTTGAGAAAAACATTTTTGATCCTTCTTCGCTTTCTGAAGAACTAAAAAGTAATTTTGTTGCTTCTTCAATTAATGAAACGATTGAAACTATAAATCTTGATTGTTATGATATTGTGACATATGCTGGTCCTTGGACTCCTGATATGACTGATCAATATGGTCCTGGTTATCATTTTCTTAAGAAGTCAGGATTTAATGGGGAAGGATGTGGTAAATATGAACAAGGTATACAAGTACCTTTAGATAATGAAGTTTATGATCATACATATGAATTAGGATTTAATCCTTATAGACAACCATAAGCTTTTCCTCTTAATGTTAATCATATTTGTAGTGGACAGTTGAAGTTGGTTAACCCACTTCTCATTGAACTTAATCAAGCACCTACTTTGGATATTTTTCCTAAAGATGAAGCCTTAATGGAATTTTTAGGGGTTTATGGAGACTTACCTAAGTTTCATCACAAATGATGGAAGCCTTATTGTTTAAGTACCGATGCTTATTTTGGGGAACATGACAAATAGGATACTCTTCCTTTATCAATGGATCTTCCGATACAAAATGATTTGTTAATAACTGAAACTATTGATATTCAAATGGATGAGAACAACACTAAGAGGATGATAAAGATTGGGAAATGTTCGAATCAAGATGAATGTGATTAGTTGGTCTCCCTTTTACTTGAATTTAAAGACATCTTTGCTTGGACATATTCAGATATGTTGGGTATAGATTCTAGGATTGTTACTCATAACACTATTTTAAAAATGAATGTGAAACCTGTGAAGCAAAAAATTTGAAAGATGAATCCATGAATTGCTTTATTAGTCAATGGTAAAGTTGAAAAATTATTGGATTCTGGATTTATTCATTCTATTGATTATTCAGATTGGATTTCAAATATTGTGCCTATGTTAAAAGGAGAAAACAAGATAAGGATGTGTACTGATTTTAGAGATTTAAATAAGGCATCCTTGAAAGATGATTTCTCATTACCTAATATCGATATGATTGTGGATTCAACAATGGGTCATGCCTTGCTATCTTTTACGAATGGTTTTTTGGGATATAATCAAATCTTTATCCCTCCTGAAGATCAATTTAAAACTGCATTTATAACACCTTGGGGAACCTTTTGTTGGGTCATGATGCCTTTTGGATTAAAAAATGCAGGAGCAACTTATCAACGAGCTATGACTCTGATTTTTCATGACTACATTCATAAGATCCTTGAAGATTATGTGGATGATATGTTAGAAAAATCCATACAAAGAGAAGATCATTCTACTATTTTACGACAGATATTTGAAAGGATTAGAAGTTACAACATGAGATTGAATCCTAAGAAATGTGTCTTTGGAGTTGATTCCGGTAAATTATTAGGATTTATAATCTCTAAGAGAGCCATAGAAGTAGCTACTGAAAAGATTGAAGCTATTGTTAATATGCCTCCTAATAATATTTCTTAGTTACAGAGTTTACAAGGAAAAATACAAACTATTCTTTTCTTTATTTCTAATTTAGCAGACCGAACTATCCCTTTTACTTCTTTACTTAGAAAGGATACCACTTTCTCTTGGAATGATGAGTGTAAACAAGCCTTTGAGAAATTTAAGGAGTATCTTGCAAATCCTCCTATCTTGCAGCCTACTAAATTTGATAAACTATTCCATTTATACACTTCAGTGACTCCGCGGGCCATGAGTGCATTGTTAGCTCAAATTAGTGATGATGGTAAGGAACGACTTGTGTATTACATTAGTTGGACTTTACTTGATTATGAAACAAGATAAAAAGATTTAGAAAGGCAATGTCTAGCTGTAGTTTATGCATGCCAGAAACTTAGGCATTATCTTATAAATGCTGAAGTTAATGTGATTGTCAAATTTGATCCTTTGAAACATCTTTTCTCATAGACTGATCTCTCTGGCCAATTGGCAAAGTGGGTGATGTTTCTTATAGAGTTTGATCTTAATTTTATTTCTCAAAAGTCTATTAAGGGACAAGTGTTAACCGATTATCTAGTTGAAGCTCCTTGTCCTCACTCAGATACATGTTCTACTTCAATAGAATTACCTGATGATAATATTCTAGCTATTCAACAAGATGATATTTGGGAATTATATTTCGATGGGTTTAAATGTAAGATAGGTTCTAGTGTGTATATTATATTGATTCCCCCTATGAAAAAACCCATCCCTTTATCATAAAAATTAACCTTTCCTTGTACTAATAACATTGTAGAGTATGAAGCTCTTATAACTAGCCTACGAGTAGCTTCATCCCTTAATATCAAACATTTACAAATATATGGAGATTCATAATTAATTATTGAACAAATTAAAGGAGGATATCAGACTAAGAATGCTAAAATAACACAATATAGAGATTTATCTCTTAATGTGCTTTCACAATTCTCCTCTTATACGATTCAGACTTTACCTAGGAAGGATAATCAACATGCAGATGCCATGGCAAGCACAAATTCTTTGGTTTGTCTCAAGAATAATGCTGAAAACATTCAATTTACTATACAAACTCTTAAAATCCCTACAATTTTTGACAAGATTACCTCTGATTGTTTCAATTTGCATTCAGATGAATGGTATTCACATATTTTTCATTTTTTGATTGATGGTACTTTTCTTGAATCAACAACAAGGAACACGTGTAATCATATTAGGAAGCTTACAACACATTACATCATTTTAGGAGATAAACTTTATAAATGCTCTTATGAAGGATTATTATTGAGATGTCTCAATAGAACTGAAATCCCTGTAGCTTTGGTAGAAGCTCATTCTAGTTCTTGTGGGGGACATTTTGGTGGAAAATCCCTGGTTAATAAATTTCTTCGAGTGGGATATTATTGTCAAACAATGGAACAATATTCTTTCATGTTTGTTAAGAAATGTCCTCAATGTCAAGAACATAGTAATTTGATTCATGCTCCTGCTCATGAGCTTTGTAATCAGGTTTTTCCATGGCCTTTTAGTGTTTGGGGTTTTGACATTATTGGAAAAATATCACCGGCTACTTCCCAAGGACATATTTACATTCTCACTACTACGGATTACTTCATGAAGTGGGTCAAAGCTATCCCTCTTTGTTCAACAACAATGGATGTTATTTGTGATTTCACCCTTAATAATATCATAACAAGATTTGGAATTCCTTCTACGATAATTTCAAATAATGGAACCTCTTTTAAAAATAAAGAAGTCACAAAATTCTTGGAGAAAAATAGAATTCAACATAGATTTTCAACTCCTTATTATCTTCAATCTAATGGACAAGCTAAAGCATCAAACAAAATCATTGAACAAATTTTCAGAAAAATAGTTGGTAAGCATGCGAAAGATTGGCATACTTAATTGACTTATGCTTTATGGGCCTATAGGACTAGTGTTCGTACTGCCACAGGTACTTCTCCTTACAACCTTGTCTATGGTACTAATGCTATTATGCCTTTGGAACTAGAAATACCTTCTCTACATGTTTCATTTCATGTGATAATTGATAAAGATACTTTTTGTGAACAATGCTTAGAAGAGCTAAAAATGTTGGATGAACAACGAATACATGCATTAGAACATATCAAAGCTTATCATAAATATCTTCAGAAACAATACAATCATAAGGTAATTGAATGAACATTTGTGGTTGGTGATTTAGTTCTTTATGAGAATCAACAAAATGTGAATGCTTTACTGGGCGAAAAAGGAAAATTTAGCCCTAATTGGCTTGGACGTTTTGTTGTTATTGAAGACTTTGGTTCGGGTGCTTATGAACTTTCTAATATGGATGGTGTTTCTTTTAAGGAATCCATTAATATTATGCATCTCAAATGTTATTATTCTTAAATTCATTCATTTTTACTTGTGCATTTATGTATTCCTTATAAAGTTTGTTTTATAGGTTATGTAGTTCTAGCAAAATTACACATTGAATATATTTATGCACTTCCTTTCTTTCTATTAAGTTTTATATTGATGAAAGCATAGTAATCAATAATAGAACTAATCAGTAGAGAAAGCTTTTCATTCGTCAAAAAAGAATTTTTCAAGTTTTGATACATATGTTGCCAATGGCCCTATCTATCACTACGCTCTGATTGCCAATGTCTACCAGATCTCTTTGCCCTATGATAGGAAGATGAAGATTTGTGTGTTTGTGTGTGGTTCCTCGATATGCTCATACCCTGTGGATGGTCTCGGGCACTCTATAGCTCAGCTATCAACTTCTCCTCCCTTTCTCTGCACAATCTTAGCTATTGCTGGATGCATGCAAAGATATTGACATGCTTGCTGGGATCTCTGTGACCAATAGAAGAATCTCTCTCTTCAGCTGGTAGTCGGTAGGATATAATTGTATCCTTGAGAATCCCAGATACAAAGCTCCTCTACTCCACTACGTTAGCTATATAATGAAAACATTTATCAGTCTAGTGTCTTTTTATCTCAAATCAAATCACATATTCAATCAAATTTCATATTTCATACCTGGGTCTCCCTCTCGGACATCACTAAAGTGTCTAGATAGGGGGGGGCATGGAATGACTACTCTCTCCATGCTCACTATATCTAGGTCTTGAAGGTGGTATCTCTATGTGGGGCCATGGGGCCCATCATGATCTCAGTGATGATGCATGAGTAATGGGTATATTTGCACCATTATCACTAGCTTGGGGCATGTCCTCAGCTCTCTCCTTTGCTCTCTCTACTCTCTCCTCCTCCATGGGATCTCCTTTAGAGATTTTCTGCTCCTCATCTTTGATATCCTCATCATCCTCTATGGTACCACTATGCTAGTGTGTCCCCTTTGTAGAACCTGGATCACCTGTGGGGTAATCCTCAAGAAAGATAAGATAGATCCCCTGTAGACTTTAGTACCTGATATAATCCTAGCTCACACCTAAATAGGTCACATCTGATGGTACCTCTATGTCCTCTATCTCATTTGTATCTCTATCCTCTATGTCTACTATTGATGGTCAGTGCATAGCACTGGGTCTCTGATAGTACCTCATCATATGTGCATAGAGAGGTACTGCTCTAGGGATTCCCTGTAATAGGCCAAACTACCTCATCACCCAATCATAATAGTATGGCATCACTATATGATTCTAATGACCCTCTAGAAGCTTACACCATTGTGAATATCTCATCTAAAAACATGTATCAGGCCACTCTGTCATCTAATAGTAGGGTCTCCATATCACATCAGTCCTTGAAATGTGGTCTAGATGTACTCTCCAATAGAGCATATCTCCAAACTACCAAAAATCTCTCAAAGGATACACAAAGACTCTTAGTGTACTCACATCTACCATCACTGGAACTCCATGTGGAAATGTACTTGTGAAATGCTCAAACAACCAAATCTGCAAGAGTGTACATATCGATAGACTCTCCCTCTGATACTGCACTAGATGACCTAGCTCATGGTATAGTTGGGTTAACATGCTGCAACCCCATGAGAACATAGTCCTCTCTCTCTCTCTCTCTCCATCCTCTATACGAGATGTGTAAGAAGTGTACAAAATATAGTAGCCTTTGTGTTGGGTAACACAACCAAGGATACTATGGAAAGCATCACCCTCCGTACTAAAGGTGTAGGGCCTAACAATATGGATGATAATAGGACCTGATCTAACCGGGTCCACATCTATGTAATCCATCCTATATAATAATCTGCATCTACACAAATCTCCTCACAAGCATGCTGTTGTCTAGGTCTAATGGTCTCACCTCAGACTGGAAGCCGCATGATCTTGTAGACATCCTCTAATGTCACTATGATCTCTCCAGAGAGAAGATGGAAGGAGCATGTATCCTCATCCCACCTCTCTATTAGAGCTGATAGCATGGCTCAGTGTAGTCTGATCTATGGAAGGAATAATATCTACTATAGTCCCACATCCCTCAGTAACTAAATCTCCTCATCATCAAGCTCAGACAGTCTCTCTCTGACCTTGACTAGCAACTCTCCAAAGGGATGCTCTTAGAAATAGACCAAGTCCTACAAGCACAAACAGATATCATATCAACTATCTACATCATCAAAATTGAAAATCTAACTGAACTAGGTCAAAGTCAACCTCAGTTAGGTCAAGGAAGACCTTATTGGGTCAATGTTGACATTTTTGGGTCAGAGTCAACCTTGTTGGGTCAAGGTCAACCTCATCCCAGAAACAATCAAAAACCCTTTGGTCAATGTCAACTTTCATGGGTCAAAGTCAACCTAGATGGGTCAGGGCTGACCTAAGAGGGGTAAAGTCGACCTTTCCTATAAAAAATAGGAATTTTGAAAGTATAGTAGCATACAACAATAAACTCACCTCAGGAAGTGACTGTCTGGTAGCCAGGCGGTGTCTTAGAAGCTCTAGGTGGGTTGCTCGAAGTTCCCCTCTCCTCAGCATCTTGCTTCCTTGTTTCAAATCTGCAAATGGTAAGAATGAGTAATTTTTTCTCTCTTTTCCTTATTTATAAGTTTAAATTAGGTTTTTATTAGGGTTTCATCAAGGTAAACTTAGATTTCCCTTCATATGCATTTAGATAGACATCCACTCTTTTCATCATAACTTGAGTTCGGTAACTCTATTTTTAGTGCTGTCAGCGGTGTTGGAATTGTGATTTAGATAGATAACTAATTGAACTAGTTTAGGAAAGTTAGGAATCCTTCTAATTGGTTTAGGAAAGGAATTTTCATCAAACTGCATATCCAGTGTATAGAGTTTTTCTTATCACCTTGTTTCACCCTTCCAAAGTAGAAAGCCGAAATAGGGGGGCATAAGGGGATTTATGCACTTCTCAAATTATCATATAGTAAGCCCTAGGTGATTTATTTATTTTCATTAACATTATGTGTTACAGGTTCTAACAATTTTTTGCAGGATCTGTACATCAAGGACTTGGCTATATCCTCTTTATTTACTATGATGTTTTCTTAGTTTAGCTTGCATATTCACGTAGTGTCATATCTAAGATAAAGTGGGGGCTCAATGTATCATCTTAAAATGTAAGAACTTCCATATTGATAGGTTTAGCACCCTCTTTTTGTACATTTATCATGATAGACTTGCATTTAGGGTGCATTCTGCACTTGATTCCTTCATTCTAGGAGAAATTAGGGTTAGAATCTCAAGGAATCTCCTTAATTTCCCTCTTCCATGGCTCTATTTTCTAGGTAGGATTTATAAATAGTTCCTCCTAGACTTCATCACAATCATCATAGGATTTTGTGTCTCTCCCTATCATTCTGTCCCATTTTGGTATCATTTCTAGGTCTCCGGGCATCCTCGGGACCTCCTCTCCTGATTCTAGCAGGATCTGGGTCCACTGGGTCAAGGATGAGGTCACCCCTAACCTAGGTCAGGGTTAATGTTATCCCTAACCTAGGTTAGAGGTGAGGTCATCTTTGACCTCCTTTTAAATTTGTTCCCCTTTTTCAAATTTGGTCTCGACGGGCCCCAAAATCAATACCGGACCCTCAAATCCGAGTGTGAAAAGGTTTTAATTCAAAATTCATTTAATTATTTTCCCTCCTTAGTTGGTTATTGTGATTGGACCATAATTCAAGGTGAAATTTGAGTTATGGGTTCTCACATTACTCTAGGAGCCTCACCTTGAAACCTCTATATAAAGACTCTCATTTGCCTTCATTTTCACAACAAGACGAAGAAATTTCATGATCAAGTATCCATCAAGTGGAGACATAATGGATTCAAGAAAGGAATGGTGAAGTGAAGATGCAAGATTGCAAGAGGATGATACAGAAGATCAAGCCATTATTGATATCAAGCATCTTTGTGAGCACACCATTGTGAACACTTATTTGGAGCAAGAGAGAGATCCTTTCTTCCTTGATCTAGCATTGCCAACATTCAAGCATTCAAAGATACAATCATGGGGTAGCAATTACAGATTATGATTTTGGTAGGAGTACTTTAGCCTTGGGGTCTTGGTATGCTTTCTTATCTTATTCAAATATATGCATTGCTTTCTCATACATATTCATGCTAGGGGTTCAATCTAGAGGATTAGATCTTAGCATTGCACTTTCAATACTGATGCAGGAGCATCCTAGGTGTAAGAGCAATCTTGCATCACCCAAAAAAATATTTCTATTTTTATATTCAATAAGGGTTATTTTGTGCAGAGCTACTATTTATGGAAAGTTACTATTTTTGGTAATTTTTGTATGTGCTCAGAATGATCTAATTTCTTTCTTGGAGGTTCATTTTGGTCATATAAGTCTGCCAGTAAAGTTTCATTGCCAGATCAAGTGTATATTGGAAGATATTGAGGATTTTCGGTATTGGCAGTAGGGTACAAAAACTTTGAACTCAATTTTGAAGGCTTTAGAGGCCCTGGATGAGGTCAAAAATTTGGGTGATGGGTGCTTGCGCGGGTCAAGCCTGTAGAGCGCTTCCTGACGTTTCTGAAATGGGGTTATAATAGCTGATCGGGTCAACTGGTGATGACTTATGGTCTTCAGAAGTTGGGCCACCTGAAATGGCAGAAAATAATTTTCTTCAAAATTTTTGTTTGGGTTTCAAAGGTTATCTTGAGCTGACTATGATGTAATAAAATGTAAAATAAAATAATTCTAAGTTTGGTCAGCCTTATTGGCTAAAATTTTGGAACCTTCCCAGGCGGTAGAAAATTGCCTATATAAGGAAGGCTGTATTATTGTCTTAGGCAGTTCAGAATAGTTCTGGGTAGTAGATCTGGGTATTGATTTGAGGCTTTGTCCTATAGAATATTGTAAGGAATGCCCATGTGGCTTTGCATATTGTAATTCTAAAAGTTTGTAATTCCACATTTGTGGAGATAATAAGAAGCCAATTTTCTGTTCTTGCATATTATTGTTGTTGTTTCTCTATTTTTGTTATGTGTTTGTGGTATTAAGGGGAGCACCCTTCATCAAGTGGTATCAGAGCAGGTTTTCTTGAGTGTGTAAACAGATCACTGACTGTGAGGCAGTTTGCATTAGGACTGTGGTTAGGGTTTCAGTGCGCATCGCGAAAATGCCTCCACGAAGAGAACGTGGTGAAAGAGCTGGTGTTGTGACACCTGAGGTTAGAGAGCTGCAAAGACAAGTGCGAGCATTGCAAGAAGAGATTCACAGAGGAATGAATCTTAATGTCAGAGATGAAAGTGAGGATGAAGCCGAAGAAGAATATCAAGAAGGAGAAGCTGAAATTGTGAACCAGGAGGAAGAAAGACTTTTTCGGGCGATTTCCAAGATTGGGAAAAGACCTAAGATTGAGGTTCCCACATTTTTTGGAAATCTTAACCCAGAGGAATTGATCGACTGGATCAATGAATGTGAGGAATATTTTGAGTATGAAGATGTTGAGGATCCTGATAGGGTCAAATTTGCGAAGGCTAGACTGAAAGGTCATGTGAAGATATGGTGGCAAGAGATTCAGTTAGAGTGAAATAGAAGGGGAAAGGAGAAAATGATGAGATGGGATCGGATGGTGGATAAATTGAAGTGACAGTTCATTCCTGTTGATTATGAGCTTGACCTACTGAAGAAAATGCAGAGTTTGAAGCAAGCAGGAAGATCTGTTCAGGAGTATATAGAGGAGTTCTATCGACTTCTCATCAGAATAGGCCATGCTGAAGCTGATAAGGAGAAAGTTTCCCGATACCTTAATGGGTTAAGGCCAAGCATTCAGGAGGAGCTGCATCTGGTTTGAATGAACAGTATTGAAGAGGCATACCAGTTTGCCCTAAAAGTAGAGGAAAAGCTGAACAAGAAGTTTGAGAGCAGACAAAATGGAAGAGGTCGCGGTGGATGATCTGGTGGATGGTCATATGGTGGCCGAAATGAAGATCCGATAAAGAAGGATGAGGCCAGTAGCAGTCATAATCAGTGAGGAAATAATTCCAATCACTTCTAGGATCAGAATAATAGAGATCAGAGAGGAAGAGGAAGAGGACAAGGATCTGGAAGAGGTGGCTTCCGTGGAACATGTTTTCATTGTGGAGAAGAAGGTCATAGGGCATTTGAATGTCCTTAGTGCCAAGGCAGAACAGACAGGAGAAATGAAGGCCAGGCCAGAGTTGCACATGTAGATGAAGATGCTAGATCGTCAAATTTTGAAGATGCTGAAAGAGGAGAAACGCTAATTAACAGAAGAGTCTTGCTGAGTGGTGAGAATGAACCTGAACAAAGGAGGAGCCTGTTTCACACTAGGTGCAAGTGTGAAGGTAAATGTTGTGATGTGATTATTGATAGTGGAAGCACTGACAATTTGGTGTCAGAAGAGATGGTGACAAAATTGAAGCTCAAGAGACAGAAACACCCACATCCATATCGGATTGCCTAGGTACAGGATGACCACAAGGTCATGGTCAATGAACAATGCCTGGTGAAGTTCAAGATTGGCGGATACCAAGATGAGGTATTGTGTGATATCATATCTATGGATGCATGTCATATGTTATTGGGTAGACCGTGGCAGTTTGACAAATGTGCTGTACACGATGGTCGTGTGAAAACCTATTCCCTGACAAAGGATGGAGTGCGACATAAGCTAAAGCCATTGAAGGAGACCGAAGAAAAGGTATGTGGTAATGCAAGAATAACATTTGTTGATGGAAGAAATTTCCTAGATGGTATGAGGCATGAGCATGTGTGTTTTTCTTTAATTCCAAAAGTTGGTAAAAAAGAAGCAGAGGATGTACCTATAGAGGTTGTAGATTTGTTGAATGAGTTTCAGGATATTGTATCTGATAATGTGCCTGATGGATTACCACCGGTAAGGAAGATCAGTCATCAGATGGATTTGATTCCAGGAGCTAGTTTTCCAAACAAGGCAGCACACAGAATGACACCAGTAGAAAGTGAAGAGTTGAACAGACAAGTACATGAGTTATTGCAGAAAGGGTTGATTCGAGAGAGTCTGAGTCCCTGTGCTATACCAGCAGTATTAGCACCAAAGAAGAATGGAGAGTGGAGGATGTGTACAGATTCCAGAGCAATAAACAAGATCACAATCAAGTATAGGTTTCCATTGCCACGAATGGATGATATTATGGATTGTTTGAGTGGAGCTGTGTATTTCTCAAAGATAGATCTAAAGAGTGGATATCACCAAATTCGGATCAGAGAAGGAGATGAATGGAAGACTGCCTTCAAGACAAAGGAAGGACTATATGAGTGGTTAGTCATGCCTTTTGGGCTAACCAATGCACCGAGCACTTTCATGCGGCTCATGAATGAGGTTCTGAAAGAATTTTTGGGTAAGTTTGTCATTGTTTACCTAGATGATATTTTGATTTTTAGCAAGACATTGGAGGAACATATGATGCATATTCGTATGGTGTTTGAGAAGTTGAGAGATGAGAAATTGTTGATTAATTTGAAGAAGTGCAGTTTTGTGAAGAAAGAGTTAGTGTATTTGGGATTTGTAGTTTTAGTAGAAGGTCTAAAAATGGACCCAGAGAAGGTACAGGCTATCCTTGAATGGCCTACTCCAAGGAGTGCTACTGAGGTAAGATCTTTTCATGGTTTGGCTAGCTTTTACAGAAAGCTTATCAAAAATTTTAACAGTATTTGTGGACCCTTGACTGAAACAATGAGAGGGGATAGAAAAGAGTTTAAGTGGACTAATGGGGTAGAAAAGAGTTTTCAATTGTTGAAACAAAAAGTTACAGAACAACCTGTTTTAGCACTTCCAGATTTTAATAAGGTGTTTCAAGTAGATTGTGATGCTAGTGGTACTGCAATAGGAGCTGTTATGAGCCAAGAAGGTAAACCTGTTGCTTATTTTAGTGAGAAGTTAAATGATGCCAAGAGGAAATATTCTATTTATGATCAGGAATTTTATGCTATAGTTCAGGCATTAAAGAAGTGGAGACATTATCTACTTCCTAACGAGTTTGTTTTGTATACCGATCATCAAACTTTGCAATATTTGAATAGTCAAGGAAAATTGAATCAAAGGCATTTGAAATGGGTTGAGTTTTTGCAGAGTTATACATTTGTTTTGAAACACAGGAGTGGAAAGTCTAACAGGGTTGTAGATGCTCTTAGCAGAAGGCAACTATTGCTGACAAAGATGCAGATTGAGGTGGTTGGGTTCAAGGAACTCAATGATTTATATCCAGAGGATCCTGATTTTGGTGAAGCTTGGAAAGCTTGTACAGAACCTGTTACTCTAGACAGGATGAAATGGTTGGATTTCATCATCCAGGATGATATGCTATTCAGAGGGAGTCATTTGTGCATTCCACGAAGTTCTATGAGGGAGAATCTCATCAAGGAGAAGCATAGCAGAGGATTGGTTGGACATTTTGGTCATGATAAAACCCTTGGTTTGGTTAGTGAGAATTATTATTGGCCACAGTTGCAGCAAGATGTGAAGAAGTTTGTATAGAGTTGTAGAGTATGTCAGATGGCAAAAGGAGTGAAGCAGAATACAGGGTTGTATCAGCCATTACCTATACCAGAGAAGCCTTGGGAGGATATCAGTATGGACTTTGTTCTTGGTTTACCAAGGACACAACGGGGACATGATTCAATTTTTGTGGTGGTTGACAGATTTTCAAAGATGGCACATTTCATTCCCTGTAAGAAAACTAATGCTGTTGTTCATGTAGCAGAATTATTTTTGAGAGAAGTAGTGAGACTTCATGGTTTGCCAAAGACCATAGTTTCAGATCGGGACACTAATTTTGTTGGATATTTCTGGCGTACATTGTGGAAGAAGTTGAAGATAGATTTGAAGTTTAGTTCATCGCATCATCCATAGACTGATAGACAAACAGAGGTGGTGAATAGAAGTTTGGAAAATTTGCTAAGATGTTTGGTTGGAGATAAGCCAACAGGATGGGATTTGATTTTACCATAGGTAGAATTTGCATACAATAATTCTATCAATAGAAGCACTGGTAAATCACCATTCCAGATTGTATATGAAAGTAGTCCAAGAAATGCATCTGAATTGAGGAAGATAGATAAAGGAGAAATAAGTAGTGTTGAAGCTGAGGATTTTGTAGAACACTTGAAGAACATCCATGGGGAGGTGAGGAAGCATATTACCAAGATGAACACATAGTACAAGGCTAAGGAAGATGAGAAAAGGAGGTATAAGGAATTTCAGTTTGGTGATGAAGTCATGGTTCATTTGCGGAAGGAGCGGTTTCCAGTTGGTACATATAACAAGCTGAAAATGAAGTTTGGACCATGTAGGATATTAAAGAAACATGATTTAGGAAACGCATATGAGGTAGAATTGCCTACTGAGCTAAATAGTTCACCAGTGTTTAACATTTCAGATCTGACAGAGTATCATGAAGGAGGTGTTGAAGATGAGATCACAGCAGCATAGTGGAGTATTCCAGCAACTAGTTCAGACACTAAGGAGATCGAAGATATACTGGACAGTTGTGTTGGCAGAAGGACAAGGAACAGGACATATGAAGAATATCTGGTCAAGTGGAAAGGATGACCTATTGAAGATTCATCATGGCTGACAAAGGAGGAGGTTAGCCGTCTTGGTTTTCCTCTGCACACCTAAGTCATGATAGGGTCACTTCTCAAATTACCCCGGGTGTCTGATGCAGGAGCATTCTGGGTGTAAGAGCAATCTTGCATCACCCAAAAAAATATTTCTATTTTTATATTCAATAAGGATTATTTTGTCCAGAGCTGCTATCTATGGAAAGTTACTATTTTTGGTAATTTTTGTATGTGCTTAGAATGATCTGATTTCTTTCTTGGAGGTTCATTTTGGTCATATAAGTCTGCTATTAAAGTTTCATTGCCAGATCAAGTGTATATTGGAAGATATTGAGGATTTTCGGTATTGGCAGCAGGGTACAGAAACTTTGAACTCAGTTTTGAAGGCTTTAGAGGCCCTGGATGAGGTTGAAAATTTGGGTGATGAGCACTTGCGTGGCTCAAGCCTGTAGAGCACTTCGTGGCATTTTTGAAATGGGGTTATAATAGCCGATCGGGTCAACTAGTGATGACTTATGGTCTTCGGAAGTTGGGCCACCTGAAATGGCAGAAAATAATTTTCTTCAAAATTTTTGTTCGAGTTTCAAAAGTTATCTTGAGCTGACTATGATGTAATAAAATGTAAAATAAAATAATTCTAAGTTTGGTCAGCCTTATTGGATAAAATTCTGGAACCTTCCCAAGCGGTGGAAAATTGCCTATATAAGGAAGGCTGTATTATTGTCTTAGGCAGTTCAGAATAGTTCTAGGTAGTAGATCTGGGTATTGATTTGAGGCTTTGTCCTATAGAATATTGTAAGGAATGCCCATGTGGCTTTGCATATTGTAATTCTGAAAGTTTATAATTCCACATTTGTGGAGATAATAAGAAGGCAATTTTCTGTTCTTGCATATTGTTGTTGTTGTTTCTCTATTTCTGTTATGTGTTTGTGGTATTAAGGGGAGCACCCTTCATCAAATACACACACACATTCTATTTCAATTGGCTATTTGTGGAGGTGGAGATCACCAAAATGGGGGCTTGACTAAGGCAAAACCCTATATAGCCACCCTAAAACACACTTTTTTAGATATCTACAGTTGTTGTTCCAAGAATTGTAGGACAGATCTAAGTACCCTTTTCGGTGAACTTTCGAGATCTACGAACAAAGTCAAAGTTGACCTTCAAAATATTAATCTAGCCTTTGATCTTTTCTCAAGGTCAAAGACTACCTACTACCAGAAAGACAAATTTTTTTGGGGTTTTCTCTGTTACAGTTTTCTGGTGCCGAATCTGGTTGCAGAATCTTCTAAAACTCCACACATGCTTCACAAAATAGGTATTTCTAAATATGTTCCATAATGAGGTATGTATCTTATCTTAATTAATTTTCAAGCATTTCCAGATTTACTTTTCTTATTATGATTCAAAATACATACAAATGAATAGTGGTGAATGATAGGTACATTAAAAAGGTTCCATTTCTATACTATTCAATAAGTCTTCATTTCAAAGTTAATGATGTATATAACCAATGTATCTAGACTAATAACATGTAATAAATGTATTTTATAGGTTACAAATTATTTATGGTTAGATTATTCATGTGTGTGTGTTATGTACATGTATTGAAAATTTATACATGAGTTATATTCAAGTTACCTAAACTAATGGCATGTATTTTAAAAGCTTAATTTATCACATTAAGGTGACATATTTATATAAATAAATGACATACATAAGTAATTTAAATATTGTAACTAATCGTGCAATCAATGACATATAGAAGAAATGTATCATAATTAAAATTGCATATATAAGCAATGTATTAAATAACATGACATATTATAACCGATGTATCAAATATAGGTCTTCATTTCAGAGTTAATAATGTATATATAACCAATGTATCTAAACTAATTACATATAATAGATTACATGTATCTAAGTTGTATCAATCAATGGAATATAAGACATCCCCTTATGACATATCCTTTATATCCCCTTAAGGAATCTCCTTTACATCAACTTAAGACAAACCCAAATATGTTGTAATAAGTTGAAATGTGTCATAATAGGTCATAATGGATCATAATAGGTCCCAATGGGCTGTAATAGGTCCTAATGGGTCTTTAGTGGTCCCAGGACACACTATGACCCCTTACAATATATTAGTATCACTTAAGACTATAATGTGTCTTAAGGGGACCTGATTTGTTAAAATTAGTCCTAGTAGGCCCTTATGTATTGTAATAGGTGTTAATGTGTCATAACAGGTTCCATTGGGTGTCTTAAGAGGATGCAAAGGAGATGTCTTAAGGGAATGTAAATGATATGTCTTAAGGGGATCTAAATTTATCATAGTAAGGGCATCTAAAGGATATTTTACAACTATATAACATACAACCATTACACCATAAAATCCATTGAATCATCAAAGTGATTGAACCAATCATGCATATATATAGCTATATAACAAAACCATTGAACCATCAAAACTCTTGAACTAATCATGCATACATATAGCTATATAAAGAAATTATTGTACCATTAAAACCATCAAATGAATCATGCATATATATATATATATATATATATATATATATATATATATATATATATATATATATATATATATATATATATATATATATATATATATATATATATATATATATATATATATATATATATATATATATATATATATATATATATATATATATATATATATACATATATATATATATATATATATATATATATATATATATATATATATATATATATATAAACATTAAACCCTAAATATGACTCAAAAATATGTATCTAGTCCTATTTCAAATCACACATGAGTTTAAACTATAGTTCAAATATGAAAGCACGAGCTACAAAAACAAATTTATCCTAAAACTCCTGATACATATAGTCTTGATCCTCTCTATCTTTTATTATCTTTAAAAAAAATTTATGTTCTTCAATAGGAAACCTCCACTTTGTGTTGCCACGTCCTTTTTTTGGAAATACTTCAAATTGCATCTTTGTCACTATAACCAAGTGATTGTAATGTAGATCTCTTTGGCCAGGCATGTATTCAATAAATTGAACTCCATTTTTTTCGATCTTTATTTTCTGATAATAGGTTCCTTCAATAAGAACTAAACCAGTTGGATATGACTATCCATCACCATCTACAATTACTTTTGGAAACTTGTATTTCTCTTTTATGAATCTTAGTAGATAACCATCTACACCTTTTATACTCTCAGGATCTGCAACCACAACAAAAATATCACCAATACAAATGACTCATACATAAATTAAAAATAAAAGTAATATCTATAAATTTTGAACATCACTCAAGTGATAAATTAAAATTAAATTAAGGAACATGTACATATTCACACACCTATAACAACTAAATCAGAAACACATTCATAATAAGATGAATATATAGGATCATGAATGTCTATGTCACTATCATCATTTTCATAAGGATGCATTTTGATTAAATCTTTTTGTTCCCATTCTAAAACATATCCATTTGCAACATTCTCACATTGACTCATTACATTGTTCTCAACACGGTCATAACAAAAGCATGATTTATCTCTTACTTGAATTAGTGGAGGCTTGTGGTATCTTGAAATCATCACTTGATGTAAGCTTATAATACCAACAATTGATTGATAATTGTAAAGATTAGATCGACCAATACATGTACAAATATGAAATTTTTAGATCAACAATTACGATAAAAATGAGATGCATTTCATGAAATTTTAAAAGAATTTTAGGTAAAAAAAATTAACCTTTCAATTCACAAAAATAGTATTTGTTGTATTTTGTTTTCCGACTAGAAAAATGAGTTCAACACCATTCAACAAATTTTTTTGAACTCTCTATCATGTTACCTACATAGAAGAAGTATTATTTTAAAGAAAATGGAAATTGTTTAGTTTCAATTTCATGTTTCGAGAGTGGACTCTTCACACATGCTCCTGCTCCATCGTGCTCTTCTTTTTTATGTCCACTGTCAAAGAAGTTCTAGAGAAAATTATTATTGCATCTAGTATGTTGCATGGCTAACCAATTAAATAACTTTGTAGACTTAAATGGTCCTCGGAGAAATTTGTAGATACATGTAAAAATAATAATTTAATAAAATGTATAAATTAAAATTATAAATATACCAAAATTGAATTAAAGATAATGTACTTACATGCACAACCATGAGACCAAATCCAGTGTTGTGAAGCATTTATCCCATTTTGTAAGATCTTTAAAAAACATTGAAAAACAATGAGGCATATAGCTCCTATCATGTACTCTATCAAATCATTGATATAGAGATGAGCCTCCTTGATGACAATGTATTCATTGGCATCAGTACTTTCTAGCTCATCCATATCAAATTGTGCATGTGTATGTTGGCATAATTGATGCTAACTAATGATGTGATGGTAAGTGATTTATGGAGTTTCCATGGTATAGATTTGATTACATGATGATTAGTCATTGAGTTGTCATTGATGTCAAGTATTGACCTAGTGTTGCTAGTATTTTTTTGAGTATAAGGTTGATGATCAAAGTGGTGTGGTAATTTTCAATTGTAGGAATTCATATGGGAGATTCAAAAATGTCTTAGAATGTCAAATGCATGTCTTCTACTATTGAGATTGACTGGTAAGAAAGTTATGATTGGATGAAGTATAACAATGAAATTGCTAGAGTAGTTAGTGATAGGCGATAGGTAATTTATTGTTTGTCAAATATTTATTGTGTCTTATAATGTGATTAAAGGATATGGTAGATAATAGTTTTTTTATGCTATGGTTGCAATCATAACAAATTTGGATTACTGGAATGAAGGTTAGATGACTAGTGAATAGAGTCAGAACCAGTAACAGGTTGAAGTGTTTGTGTTCTTGAGTGATAGTTGTTAAATATTTTATTAGTGATCGATGAAGTTATTGCGGTGATTTTAGTTAAGCCAGTCATGATCTATTGATGTGTCTTAAAGATAAGAGGTGATGATCTGACATAATGTTGATTGATGCTAGCGTGTGGAGAAGATTCAAGATGAATGTTGTGTGTGGTTGAAACATCTTTGACCCTTCAAAAAAAATTTCTATGTAAATCATTGTAATGGTTGATGTGGTATTGGAAATTTATGTACATTAAATTTTGTTATTTGATGATTTGGATTGAAGTGTGGAGATTAAAAGTTAAATTTTAAGTTGTTTAGAGTAATATATTAAGGTGGTGAAAAACTTAAAGACTTGATGAACAATATATAAATTGAATGAAGTTGAGAGTTTTTAGTGTTGATTGTGTGTTGTGAAAATGTGGTGTGAAGTGCAAATTGTGATCAAGCCATAACACAGATAAGTTTTTTTAGAAGTGATTGTGTGCTTCAGTGGATCTGATATGGAAAAGGTAGTTCTATTTTACAGATCATTGTTCTTTTTATTTTTTAATAGTTATAATAGTCAAAATACCTTAATCAAGTGGATCCTAGTAGGTCCCTATTATAAATCCTTTAACAAGGTGGCACATTGGTTTTTGTTTTAAGTCCTCTAACAAGGCTACTCTTAATAGGGTAAAGGATCTAACAGGCCTAAAGGTAAATCCCTTAACCAGGTAGCACTTAACAGTGCTTTTTTAAAATCCTAATAGGGTTAAGCTCCTCACAAGGCATACTTTAGAAAAGTACAACATTTAATGGGTACTAATCCCCACCGTAGGTTTTTCCTAATTTGGCTTTCCATAAGATAAACATATGTGTCATGTGTTTTAATTATTTTTTGGATGTGTTCATGGTTATGATTTTTTTTTTTTCTATTAAAGTAAATCTTTTGAATGTTTATATAAAGTTTAAGTGTTTGAAAAAGTTAGAAAATTGTTAGATTACTGATTCACCCCTCCCCTCTCTATAATCAGATCTTAGAATTAACAATTGATACCAATGATAAGTTCCTCTATTTTGGTGAATCTTAACAGCTTGAGGAAAATATTCAAGGATGATGAGAAAGGAAGATCCCAATTTCATAAGAGAAAACTATCAAGCATGGTGTTGCTAGATGAAGCTATATCTTAAAGGTATGGGTGATCAATATTGGGATCACGTGGTTACTAAATATAGTGTCCCTTCACTAGTCCTAACTATAGATCAATTGAAGATTAGACAAGAACATGTTGCTACTATGGAAGAAATTGCACTTGTACTCTTTTAGATGCATAATCTATAGATGTCAAAGACTTGGATACTACTCATGAGATGTGGGAGAAGTAGAAAACTATCTATGATGGAGATCCACGCGTGCATAAGGAAAAAGTTGATAACTTGAGAGGCAAGTATGATGAAATGAGAATGAAAGAAAATGAGAACATATAGCAATAAAGTCAGAGAATCAAAGAGGTTGTTGCTACTAACCGAGGTGTTGGTGGTAATCTTCTTGAGTTGGATGTGGTAAGAAAAGTGTTAAGAACTATTTTATCTCAGTATGGTATTAGAGTTTCAGCCATTCAAGAGCTCAAATCTCTAGGAACTATTTTTGTTACTCTTGGTGCTTTAATAGGAAAGTTGATTGCATTTTAATTAAGTAATTATGACAATAGTATTCCCAAAGTGGAAGCTTCTTTAAAGTCATCATTGAATCTTGCACCATATAGAAAAGGAAAGGAGATATCTAACAACTCTTCAACATTTTATTGTAATGGTTATGAATCTATCATGTCTAAAAAAAGAGAACAAGAAGAATTGGAAGCAATATTTTCTAAAAGACATCCTAGGAGAAAAGGTAGATAGAAGGGTAAGATACCTTTGAAATGCTTAGTTAAATAATAAAGGATGTAGATTGGAGTGCAATGAAGGTATAAGAAGGATCATTTGAAAAATGGTAGAGTTGATTGTTATAGGTGAAAAAACTAAAGGTAACTTGTTCCATCTCTATTCTACAATTAAGAATTTTTTGATTTCTAAGGTAGAAGACTACTGGTTATGGCGTAAAATATTTTGTCATGTAAGTTTTGATAACTTGGTCAAATATAGTAAGATAAAGATAGTGAGAGGTTTTCCTAACCTAGTAAAGCCAGACAATGTGATGTGTAAAGAATGTCATCTTAGGAAGTTAACCAGTTAAAGTTTTATTAGTAAACATTAATCTTCTAAAAATATCTTAGATCTGGTCCTTACCAATTTGTGTGGTCCAATGAGAACTCAGAGTTACTATGGTGATAGAAATTTCATGTTTCTTTCTGATGATTATTCTAGAATATACAATTATTTTTCTTAAGCAGAAATCAAAATCTTTTTACATGTTGAAGATCTACAAAGCTAGAGTGGAGAAGGAGACTAGTAAGACCTTGAAATATCTTAGATCTTATAGAGTAGGTGAGTTTACTTCACATGATTTTATTTCATATTGTGAGGAATAGGGAATTAAATGGAAAATGTTATCTCCTAGAACACCTCAATAGAATGACATTTCTAAAAGAAGAAACAAATCTATCATTTATTGTGCCAGAACATTAATGATTTAGAAAGGTGTTGCACAAATATTTTAGAGGGAAGTGATGAGAACTTCTATTTAAACATTAAATAGAGTTCAACTAAAGAAAGGTACAAATAAAACTCCTTATGAGTTGTGGCATGGTCGATCCTCTAGCATCAAAGAGAGAAGTTTCTAAATGGGTGAACAACCTATATTTAATTAAAATGAACTTTGAAAGTCATAATAAATTTTATATATATATATATATATATATATATATATATATATATATATATATATATATATATATATATATATATATATATATATATATATATATATATATATATATATATATATATATATATATATATATATATATAATATTCATTGTAAATATTGTTTTGAGTAGCACCATTGCGTATTTTTTATTTCTAAAGATCATTTGATTTGGTCCCCATTTGAGGGCTTGAAAGGTATTTTCTTTGCAGAATTTCAACTCACTTAAGAAAAAATTTCAAATTAGGCCCCTTGATGTGAACCCCCCCTTTGCACAAAGGGGTTAAAAGGGTTTGCATGAATGGTGGTTTGTGGGAAAACCCCCTAGGTGAATTTATGATCAAACGTCTGTCGCTAAAAAATTACCTAGCCTAGTTCACCTGAACTAGGTCGGGTAGATTTTTTTTTAGGAGCATATAAATATATATTTCTTTTCATAATTTTCAACATTGAAAATAAAGTGATGTAGCACAACACACTCTGTTAACAATAAATTCGATCACAAGACAAATAACATAGATTTGAAACCTTCACTATTTCTCATTCATCACTGACTACCTCTACAATTCGCTGCAAACTCTTAAGTAACCAAAAAACTAGAAAAGACAAGAAATCTGAAAATTACCCTTTTTGGCAGTTTATTTCCACAGGTGTTTTTTTGCCATTTTTGGTAATTTTTGAAACAATACTTAAAAATATGAGATTTTCGCTAAACGTTCCCTCAACTAAGTTAGAATGAATTACCAACTAATATCCAAGATTTGATAACATAAACTCAAATTTATTACAAAATAGAACTTTCTAAAAACTAGAGAAAAAATACTAAAAGCTGATTTCGGAGCCCGAGATGAAACTTTCAGCTCCCAAAACTATGCTAAAATGGACCCCAATCAATTAGAGAACATTGGCAAAACAAATGCCACCACATGAGGCATGCACCCGAAAAATTTCAACAAAAACCCAGATCTGAGTCAAAAGTTATGACCTCCGGAAGTTTCTGTATGAGATTATGACCTACGGAGGGCCCTGCATCATTCTCCCCTTCTTTAAAGGAATGCGACTCCTGCAAGTGGTTGTCTATGAATTGCTGCAACTTTTTGGGGTCCAATTTCATCACTTCCCATTCTGAGATCCAGGTGCTATCTGTTGTTGGTAATCCCTCCCACCGAATCAGATACCTATTATAATGACCATTCCGGGTGACTGTAGACTGCTTGTCCAAAATGTGGGCAATCTTTTCCTTCTTTTTGCTTGGAAGGTGGTGATGCCAATCCACCTTATCTATACTGGCTGGCTCAGGTAGTTCTCCATGAAATGCATATAAATTAGAAACATTAAAGACATGAGAAATATCTAGATCATCTAGTAGACAAACCTCATAAGCATTATCATTGATCTTCTTCAAAATTCAGCAAGGACCTATCTTTTTGTATTTCAGCTTATGATATGTGCCAGTGGGAAATCACTCACACCTCAAGTACACCATCACCAAATCACCTGCATTAAATACCTATCTCCTTCTACTGGTATCTGCAGTAGCCTTATATCGCTCATTGCTATCCTATAATTTACTCCTCACATCTTGTTGAAGTTGTTGAAGGTGTTCAGCAAATGCTTCCCCATCATCGCTCATTCTATCTTGCACAGAGATTTGTACAAGGTCCAAAACACACTGAGGATTCTTACCATATATGATCTGAAAAGGAGATTTTCTAGTTGATCTATTAACAAAACTGTTGTAAGCAAACTCTGCTTGAGACAATGCTAAGTCCCACTGCTTGGGCTTTTCACCAACAATACACCGTAACAGGTTTCCCAAACTCCAATTGACTACCTCAGTTTGCCCATTAGTTTGGGGATGATAGGCACTACTGAACTGTAACTGTGTTCCCATCTTCTTCCATAAGGTCCTCTAGAAATGACTCAAAAACTTAGTATCCCCATTAGAAGTGATAGTCTTTGGAATGCCATGGAGTCTAACAACTTCTAAGAAAAATAAGTTGGCTATCCTTGTGGCATCATTATTTTTTTTACAAGCAATAAAATGAGCCATCTTAGAGAATCTATCAACAACTACAAAGATAGAATCTGTACCTCACCAGGTGTGGGGAAGCCCTAATACAAAATCCATACTCACATCTATCCATGGCTCAATGGGTATAGGTAGAGGTGTATACAATCCTATGTTTTGGGAGTGACCCTTAGCCACTTGATAGATTCTGCACCTTGCCACGTACTTAGTAATGTCCCTTTTCAATTTTGGCCAGTAGTACCTGTCTTCAACCAAGGCTATTATCTTGTCCTTCCCAAAGTGACTAGCCAAACCACCACTATGAAATTCTCAGATAATATTTTCCCTCATGGAACTAGCTGGTATACAAATTTTTTTCCCTTTAAAGAGGTAACCATCCTGCATAAAGTATTCTCCTCTCGTGTGATCCAAAAGATTAGTTCCTGGTTCTTTAATCTTCTATATAATTTCCCAAAAATCATCATCAACCTCATACAAAATTTTAATAGCATCAAAACCAATGACCTCTGATTCCATTGTAGTTATGAGTGTAACACACCGACTTAGGGCATCAACAACCTAATTTTTCTTTCTAGACTTATGCTTCAAAACAAAATTATACCCTTGCAAGAAAGACACCCATTTAGCATGCCTACTATTCAATCTCTTTTGTGTGTTCACATATTTCAGGGCCAAATGATCTGTAAATAGTGCAAATTCTTGTGGGACCAGATAATGCCTCCAATGCCTTAAGGCTTGAACAATAGCATAAAATTCTAAATCATAGGTAGAATAGTTCTTCCTTGCATCATTTAACTTTTCACTAAAAAAGGCTATTGGTTTACCTGTCTGGATAAGAAAAACACCTATCCCAACATGGGAAGCATCACACTCTACTTCAAATACTTTATCAAAATTTGGAAGTGCCAATATAGGAGCTTCAGTTACCTTTTTCTTCAAGAATTGGAAACTCTATTCAACATTTGTTGTCCATGTGAATTCCCTTCCTTTCATACAATCTGTGATGGGTGCTACAATACTACTAAAATTTTGAATGAACTTTCTATAGAAGGTTGGAAATCCATGAAAAATCCTTACCCCTATTATGCCGGATGGACTAGGCCATTCTAGTATTGCCTTGACCTTTTCTGGGTCCATCTGAACACCATCTTCACAAATGATGAAGCCCAGAAAAGTCAAACTGCTTTGCATGAATCTGCACTTCTTTAAATTTGCACAAAGCTTCTCTTTCCTCAATACACTCAGGATGATCCTCAAGTGTTGTAGGTGGTCTCCTTTGTTTTTTCTATAAATTAGGATATCATCAAAATAAACTACAACAAACTTACCAATGTAGGGTCGTAAGACAGTATTCATCAATCTCATGAATGTACTTGGTGCATTAGAAAGCCCAAATGGCATAACCATCCATTCATACAAGCCATCCCTAGTCTTAAAAGTTGTCTTCCACTCATCTCCTTCATGAATTCAAGTCTGGTTGTATCCACTTCGTAGATCAATCTTGCTGAATTATTTGGCCCCTGCTAATTCATCCATCATATCCTCTATATGAGGAATAGGAAACTGATACTTGATAGTAATCTTATTAATTTCTCTACTGTCAGTACACATCCTCTATGTTCCATCCTTCTTTGGGGTCAACAATGTCGGCACAACACATGGGCTCATGCTTTCTCTAACCAGGCCTTTCTCAACTAGTTATGTTACTTGTTTGTTGAGCTCTGCATGTTTCGTTGGGTTCAGTCAATAAGCTATTTGATTAGGAAGAGTTGCTCCGGGAATCAGATCAATATGGTGTTGTATATCCTTTTTTGGTGGGAGACTGTCAGGTAGCTCATTTGGAATAACATCAGAAAATTCTTCTAGTATCTTTACTGCATCATGTGGTATTATGTCTTCAAGTTCTTCTCCTCTTTTTACTACCAGTGCATAGTAGCAACCTGTCACCTTCATTTCTTTGACAACATCCTTTGTAGACAACATGGGCTTTCTTC
Organism: Chamaecyparis obtusa; assembly: GCA_027943335.1. NCBI lineage: Eukaryota > Viridiplantae > Streptophyta > Pinopsida > Cupressales > Cupressaceae > Chamaecyparis > Chamaecyparis obtusa. The sequence continues at coordinate 1,047,408 of BSBK01003401.1, forward strand.
CTTTCATCCTTAAGTGGTAAGAGAGTCACTTTAGAGCCATCCTTCTAGAAGGTATATGTATTTTTCTCTCCATCATGCGTGATCTTCCTATCATACTGCCATGGCCTTCCCAACAAAATATAACAAGCATCCATAGGAATAACATCACACCATATCTCATCCTTATAGATTTTTCCTATAGTAAACCTAACAAAACATCTTTTATCAACAGTAACCTCATTTCCTTTCTTAAACCATGCAATACAGTAAGGACGAGGATGTTTCTCACATTGCAGATTTAATTTCTCTACCATTTCCTTAGCTACCATATTCTCACAACTACACCCATCAACAATAACTTGGCATACCTTTCCTCCTAAGGTGCATATAGTTCTGAAGATGTTGGTTCGAAGCCACGATTCATCAGAGATCTTTGTAGGGACTTCTTCCTTCTCTGGAATGGTCATTGATCTCCTCATCATGAGAGTTTCTCCTACATCTGGTAGGACTTCTTGCTCTATTCCTACTTCTATGAATTCTGGTTGAACCAGGTTCACTCTAGGTTGTCCTCCTTAATTTCTTTCTTGTGCGTTATAATTGGAACATTCAAAGGCTCTGTGTCCTTCTTCTCCACACCTAAAACAAGTGAAAGGCCTTTTCTAATTTTTCCAGCCTCTTCTACTTCCGTAGCCATGTCCTCTTTGGAAACCCCTTCCTCTTTCTTGATTTGGAGGATCTTGCCTGGTGTCTATATTTTTTTTGAATCTTTGAAAGGGATCTCCCTGACCATTATTAGAACCTCCTTGAAATGGAGTTGAGGTACCCCTTTGACCACCTCTATTCCTCTAGATATATTACCTATTTTGCTGCCTTCAGGGCTAATTGGTAGGCTTCTTCCATACTGTTGACCTGATGCATGCTCAACTCATCTTGGATGGAGAATTTTAGGCCATTCATATATCTAGCAGCCATATGCTCATTATTTTCTTGATGCTCTATGTGCATGGATAGCTTGTAGAATTCATTTATATAGTCTTGCATTGAAGACAAGTTCTGTTTCAAATTCTGGAACCTGCAAAAGAGGGTTTGTGAATAATCCATGGGTAAGAATTTTTCTTTGAGCTTTTTCTCCATCTTGCTCCATGTCTTAATCTTTTCCTTTCCTTTTCTAGTTCATTCCTTTTGGAGATGATCCCACCATATCATTGAATGTCCTTTTAGTTTTGTGCATGCAAACTTCATCTTGTTTTCTTCTGTCATAGGCTTTCATTCAAAAAATTTCCCATCTCATTTAGCCAGTCTATTAATTCTTCTAGCTTAAGAATACCAACATAATTTGAAACATCAATCTTGATTGATTCACTCCTTCCTTCCAAAGCCCTAAGAACTCTATCTTCATAGCTCATTTCTTCCAACCTCTCTCCTATATATTCTTCATTTTGGTCAGCACCTCTTTGGTTTCCCTCTTCATCAAATTCATTCACTCCTTATATCCCTTGATTATCCATTTTTTCACTGAGTCATTCAATCTATCTCTACATATCCAACATCAATATTTGCATCAGTGTTATGCCTCCTCTTCCTCTTCCTCTTCCTCTCCCAACCATCTTCCTGCTCTGAGACCAAATGATGTAGCACAACACACTTTGTTAACAATAAATTTGATCACAAGACAAATAACACAGATTTGAAACCTTCAATATTTCTCATTCATCACTGACTACCTCTACAATTCACTGCAAACTCTGAAGTAACAAAAAAACTAGAAAAAACAAGAAATCTGAAAATTATCCTTTTTGGCAATTTTTTTCCACAAGTGTTTTTTTGCCATTTTTGGTAATTTTTGAAACAACACCTAAAAAGAAGAGATTTTCCCTAAACATGCCCTCGACTAAGTTAGAATGAATTGCCAACTAATATCCGAGATTTGATAACATAAACTCAAATTTATTACAAAATAGAACTTTCTAAAAACTAGAGAAAAAATACTAAAAGCTGATTTTGGAGCCGGAGATGAAACTTTCGGCTCCTGAAACTATGCTAAAATGGACCGGAATCGATCTGAGATCCATTGGAAAAACAAATTCCACCACTTGAGGCATGCACCTAAAAAAATTTAACAAAAACCCAGACCTAAGTCAAAAGTTATGACCTCCAGAAGTTTTTGTATGAGATTATGACCTACGGAGGGCCTTGTATCATTAATAAAGTTAATTCACACTTCTTGGCTTAAATTTAAATTTTCAAAGGTGAATTTGTGAAGGCGAACTCTCAAAGGCAATTTTTTGAAGGCGGTATTTTTAAGGGAATTTTTTTGAAGAATAATAAAGGGAAATAAGAAGGGAAGACAAAGAAAATCTGCCCAAAAAGGGTCTCCTAGGAGGGAAAAAAAACACCTTGAAGATTAATTGACATAATATCATAGAACTAAAGATGATATGTCTGAATATCTAATTTTTCATGTGCCCAAACTTAATGTCTCAATTTTATTTTTCTCTAATTTGATTCATTTATGTGCATGTAGCTCACAATCAACAAGCTCAAGGTGAAGGAGATGTTCAAGTAGGAGCGTCAACACAAGTTGAAGAAATGCATATGGGAGAAGGGTTAGGACTAGTCCCTATATAATCTCAAGAAATGGATGTTGAAGGAAGGTCATGATCACTTGCTTCTACAAGTATGGATGAACTTATAAATCTAACTCAAACTAAAAAGAAAAGAATTACTCATATAAATTTAGATCATTTACTTACAATGGATGTGGAGAAATTGAGATCACTTTCTAATATTTAGCCCTTAACTCTCTAAGAAGAGATCAATGAATAAGGTAACAAGGGAAATAAAGACTAAATTTCATAATCTTGAAAAACTTAAACAATCCAAATTGATTTCACTTGTATTTACACAAAAAAGGTTGCAAGAGACATTAAAATTATTGGGTGTAGACACATAAAAAAAGAGAATATTTTCTAGCATGCAAACTAATATGATTACAAATATTAAGAAAGGTTTGAGAAATGTAGGGAAGAAATCTCAAACTAAAGATAAGACTGTTTAAAAAAGAGTGATGTTGACATCCGTTGTAAGTAATAATGTACCCTAAAATAGACAAATATCTTTAGTTTCTATTAGGATTGAGTAATACTGAGAGGGGGGGTGAATCAATATTACAAAACTTTACTTTCAACTTTAAAAAATTATAAATAATCCAAAGTAATGCAAAAATCAAAAGAACATATAAGCATAACACATTACTCATGACACCATGATTTGTTGTTGAGGAAACCTTGATTAAAGGGAAAACCCCAGTGGGGATGGTACCCACAAATATGCACTAAAGTATAATGTCCCTATTAAGAGATCTAGCCCTATTAGGAGCTAATTGTTACATAGTATATTTCCTTGCTAGAGGATTACAAAAACCTTGTTAGAGGCATACAAAACACCTGGTTAAAGGTGGTGAGCACATTGCTCTTACAATCAATACTATCCAAAAATAGTTCACAAAAGGGAACAATACAAGCACTTGTTAGAAAGAAAAGATCCCCAAGATACTGAGAGAGAAGGGGGGGGGGTGAATCAATTATCTAATAATTAAACCATTTATCAACTTCAATAGCTTTAAACCATATAATCAATGCAATAACCAACCATAGAAAGATAATCATACACAATGACAAAATAACACAAGATATGTTAACCAGGGAACCTCTTGATCAAAGAGTAAACCCCGGTGGGAATGATGCCCATAAAATGATGCACTAATATGAAAGTTCCTCATGAGAGGATGGACCCTGTTAGGAGTCTTATGAAATACATTAAGTATATATGAATCTATATTAGGATATTTTGAATCCCTGTTAAAAGATTCTAACCCTGTTAGGAGTTATGGAAGACAGAAGGACCCACTGCCCAAACAGCTTCAAGGCAAGATCTCTGAACTCACTATCTAATAGATCTTAGGATTATTCAATAGAATAATATTAAATATGTTACCTCCTTCACACTATGCCAAAACTACACTCTCTGCTAAACAAGATCACAAATCCAGATCTCTGTACTTCGCAAGTCTTCCTTCACCACTGAATTAGCTCTATTCTTCACCTCATGCATATATTCATATCACAAATTTCACAATTTCATATCACAACTATTACAATCCCATCTTTCAAAAAGGAAAACATTCCTTCCTTTATACCACACTCAAATAATTACAAATGAGTTGGCATCCAAATATAAAACAATAATTTCAACACGCTACATCAAAATTACATAAAAACTGTCAGCTTCCAGATACAATAACTTTCCAATCATGTGACCTCAAATTTTGTGCTATGAACCACATCACCACCAATGAGTCTCAAACTTCCCTTTAACTACACAGAATCAGATTCCACCCCGGTTAGGAGATATCCTCTGATTACCAAAAACCGCTACTCAGGAACACTGCCAGAATACTGCTTCCACCAAAATGCTTATAACTTTCATGAATAAATAAATTTCCTTTTGTGCTATTAACCATATGTTAATAACACACCAAAGAATATACCATCAACTACGCATAACTCAATTTGCAATATAACATGTGTGCAAAACAAAATTGTGCTTGCTTCTCTGCTAAACTCCAGAATATCACTGTGTTGACATCAATGACAATCATAGTCATGAATGCAACAACCACTGCTACAGAATGACTACCAAAGGCTTCAGCATTCATTCATAACAATCTCCCCCATTGGCATTGATGGCAACATAGATGAAAAATATCCAATGTTCCAAAAATCCAATCACTTCTACTCAACTGCTCTGCTGCTCTTCATCAATAAAATCTTGCTTCGTTTTCCTATTCAATCTCTCCAAAAAATGTAGTTCCTTAATGTTTTTCATGATTCTCTCCCCCATTGACATCAATGATAGAAATTCTATCACCATGTCAAACAATAGCTCAATGTCAAAAGACACTGTTCAGAAAAAAAATATTCACTAGAGTCTTCAATGACTCAGCTCAGATACACATACTCCCCCATAGATGAAGTACCAACATCCAATCCAAAAAATAGATAGGGCCATAAACCACTGGATGGATGCAACCATTTGCATCTTTACTCAAGAGTATATTGGGGCATAACCTGAAGCATACCTCTTAGATACTCAAATGTATCCTTAGGCAAAGGCTTTGTAAATATATCTACTATCTACTCCTTTGTGCTTATGTACTCCAGTCTGACTTCTTTCTCAGCAAATTTCTCTCTTACAACATGATACTTGATCTCTATATGCTTAGTTTTAGAATGTAATATAGGATTCTTAGACATACTAACTATACTGGTGTTATCACAATGCATAACAATAGGCTCATCAAACTGAATTCTAGTATCCTTCAACATTTGCTTCATCCAAATTATCTAGTTACAATTGTTTGTTACTGCTACATACTCTGCTTCTGCTGTACTCTGTGAGATACAATTTTGTTTTTTTCTCAACCAAGAAACTAATCTTCTTCTAAGAAAAAAGACTCCACCACTGGTGCTTTTCTTATCATCAATGTTGCCTCCCCAATCAGCATCAATATATGCACATAGGGTAAAATCATCAGAAGTTTCATACCACAATCCATAGTCCATTGTGCCTCTAAGATATCTCAATATCCTCTTTACTGCTGCATAATGTGACTCTCTAGGTTCAGCTTGAAATCTTTCTACCATTCCAACTGAATGTTGTATATCTGGTCTAGTGTGTGTCAAGTACTATAATCCACCAATCATGGATCTGTACTTCTTCTGCTCAACTACTGGTGTTTCATCTTTACTAGATAGTTTATGTCCTGTAACCATAGGTGTTCCAATTGGTTTATAATTCTCCATACCAAATCTTTTCAAAAAATCATTCAAGTACTTTGTCTGACTTACAAAGATACCATCTTTATTTTGTGTTATCTATAATCCCAAAAAGTATTTCATTTCTCCAATCATACTCATTTCAAATTTTGTCTTCATGTCATTAGCAAATTTGTCACTAGCTTCATCTTCTCCTCCAAAAATAATGTCATCAACAAAAATAACTATAACTAACAATCCATTCTCAATTTATTTTGTGTATAAGTTACTATCAGCTGTTCCTTTTGTAAATCCCAATTTTAACAAATACTTATCCAATCTAGCATACCAAGTTCTACGTGCTTGCTTTAGTCCATACAATGCTTTCTTTAGTTTACATACCATGTCTCCTTCTTGAGTCAAAGGAAAACCTTCAGGTTTCTCAATGTAGACTTCTTCTAATTCACCATTTAGAAATGCTAACTTCACATCCATTTGATACACTTTGAATTTCTTAAATGCTGCATAAGCCAAAAATATTCTTACTGCTTCAAGTCTTGCCACAGGGGCAAAAGCCTCTTCATAGTCAATTCCTTCTTGCTGCGAGTATCCCTTACATACTAATCTTGCTTTGTTTCTAATTACTTCTCCTTATTCATTCATCTTGTTCTTGAATACCCATTTAGTTCCAATCACATTTTTGTCTTTAGGTCTAGTGACCAATTCCCATGTCTTGTTCTTTTCAATCTGATCCAATTCTTCTTTCATAGCTTTAATCCAAAGTTCATCTTCACAAGCTTCATTAGTAGACTTAGGTTCAATTTGAGAAATCAAACATAAATGTACCTTCTTTCTAGTCATAACTCCTCTGTCCAAACTTCCAATCACTTGTTCAATAGGATGATGTCTTGATATATACCTGTTAGGTGTCATAGTCATTGATCTTTCTTCAAATGTAGATTCTTCTTTGTTTTCTTCAACATGACTTTCATTCAACAATTCACTATCAGTCTCAAAAATTTGTTTAGTAGTTTCAATGTTAGGCTGAGGGTTAGTTCCTTCATCAAATTCATAATCCAACATTCTTTCCTAAATTTTAAACTTCTCATCAACTTTTACATTTGCACTTTCAACAATAGTCTTAGTTCTCTTATTGTAACATCTATATGCTTTGCTTTTCAAAGAATATCCAAGAAAAATTCCTTCATCACTTCTAGGATCAAACTTTCCTATATCATCATCTCTCTTAATATAACATTTGCTTCCAAAAATTCTAAAATACTTAACTGAGGGTGCATGTCCTAACCATAATTCATAAGGTGTCTTGTCTGTGTCTACTTTGATTTGTACTATGTTCATTGTATATACTATTGTATTCACTGCTTCTCTCCAAAATGTCTTTTCCAAATCACCTTCAAACAACATAGCTCTAGTTGCTTCAGTCACTGATCTGTTCCTTTTTTCTGTAATACCATTTTGTTCAGGTGTTCTAGGGGCTGAAAACTATCTCTTAATACCATTTACTTCACAAAAGGTGTTAAACTCTTTAGATGTAAATTCTCCACCTCTATTAGATCTCAAACATTTAATCCTCATTCTTGATTCATTCTCAACTTTATTCTTCATGACCTTAAACTTATCAAATGTTTCAGATTTTTCTTTCAAAAATGCAATCCACATCATTCTTGTAAAATCATCAACAAGAATCATAAAATACCTCTCTCCATAGAATCCTCTAGTCCTAGTAGGACCGCTCAAGTCTGTATGAACAATCTCAAACTTTTCTATAGATGTGAACTTCTTGCTAGGAAATGAACTCCTTTTATGCTTAGCCATCACACATTCCTTGCAAATCATGTTAGTAGGCTTCATAATCTTAGGTAAATCTCTTACTGCAAGTGTAGAACTCACTTTCACAATATTATCAAAGTTTATATCACAAAACCTTCTATGTAATAACCAACTGTCATCAATCTTAGTCATCAAACATGTCATCTCAATAGGGTTCAACTAAAATACATTAGCTCTAGTTCTAGATCCTGTTCCAATCAGATTTCCATCTTTATCCGTAATCACACAAGTTTTCTCAGCAAATCAAACATGATATCCCTTATCCACTAACTATCCAACACTCAAAAGATTATGTTTCAATCCATCAACAAAGTAAAGATCATCAGTATTAGTCTTTCCATCAAAAGTAATTGATCCTATACCTTTAATCAAACAAGGTGCATTGTTACCAACTTTAACAACTCCTCCATCATAATTGTTAAGCTTTATGAAATTTCCTTTATCACCAGTCATATTATGTGAACAACCACTGTCTATAATCCAATCATCTTTCTTTTCAACTTGGGAAACTAACACTTTCTCTTCCTTAACATTAGATTTAGAATTTTCTTCCTTAATTGCTACAAATCCTATGTCATCAAAGTTATCATTATCACTGTTGCTCAAATGTCTTTCAATTCCTACTTCAATTTCTTCATCATTTTCATAATAACATTCTTTAGATCTTCTAGGTTTAAAATTGTTTCTATACTTCTTAACTCTCTTAGGACACTTAGATGCAAAATGACCATATTCTTGACATGTCCAACATTTAAATATTTTCTTACCATCTGGTTCTCTTTTCACAAGCAAGGCAATACCTTCTTCAATCTTCTTATCTTCATTAGATTTGGATCTACTACTGCTGGCATAATCTCCATTCACACTTGTACTTCTAGACAAAGTAGGTTTGATGCTAAGAGCACTGAATGTTGTCTCCACTCTAGGTAGTTCTCCTGATAATCTCAAATTCATCTCTACTACTTCCAATCTTCCAAGAAGAGTCTCTTTTGAAAATTTTGGTGTACAAGGTATCACTTTTTCAATCATTTGTGTAGTCTACCTGAATACCGGTGTCAATGTTCTCAAAATCTTCCATATTACTTCATTCTCTGTCTTTTCATCTCCACAAGACTTTATTCCTGCAACAATTTCTAACATCCTACCAATATAGCTTCTAATAGATTCATCTTCCATCATTCTTATGTCTTCAAATGCACAAATCCAATTAGGTAACCTAGCTTTCTTTGCATGTTCATCACCTTCAAAAGTAGAATGTAAAGCTTTCCAAATATCATAAGATCTAGTTAAACCTTTTACCTAACTGTATTCATTCTCTAGAAGTGCTGATAAAAGTGCTTCTCTTGCAAGTATGTTACACATGAATAGATCTACATCATCTTTAGAACTTGATTCAAGACTGTCTTCTTCAATTATAGTTCTCTCATTTTTTGTAATCAACCAATAACCTGGTCCTAAACACAAGAGATGTGTCTTCATCTTTTCTTTCCAGCTGTCAAAATTTACTCCATCAAACTTAGGGATTTCTTTCCTAAAATTTCCCATAGATCTCCTTAAGTTGTTAAACTTCTCTTTCAAGGACCTGTCGCTCTGATACCAATTGTTAGAAAGCAAAGATCCCCAAGATAAGTGAGAGGTGGGGGGGGGGGGGGGTGAATCAGTTATCTAATAATTAAACCATTTATCAACTTCAATATCAACTTCAACAACTTTAAACCATATAATCAATACAGTAACCAACCATAGAAAGATAATCATACACAATGACACAATAACACAAGATATGTTGACTAGGGAACCTCTTGATCAAAGAGTAAACCCCGGTGGGAATGATGCCCACAAAATGATGCACTAATATGAAATTTCCTTGTGAGAGGATGGACCCTATTAGGAGTCTTTTGAAATACATTCAGTACATATGAATCTTTGTTAGGAGATTTTGAATCCCTGTTAAAAGATTCTAACCCTATTAGGAGTTATGGAAGACAGAAGGACCCATTGCCCAAACAGCTTCAAGGAAAGATCTCTAAACTCACTATCCAATAGATCTTAGGATTATTGAATAGAATAATATGAAATATTTTACCTCCTTCACACTATGCCAAAACCACACTCTCTGCTACACAAGATCACAAATCCAGATCTCTGTACTTCACAAGTCTTCCTTCACCACTGAATTAGCTCTATTCTTCACCTCATGCATATATTCACATCACAACTTTCACAATTTCATGTCACAACTATTAAAATCATGTCTTTTAATAAGGAAAACATTCCTTTCTTTATACCACACTCAAATAATTACAAATGAGTTAGCATCCAAATATAAAATAATAATTTCAACACGCTACATCAAAATTACATAAAAACTATCAGCTTCCAGATACAATAACTTTCCAATTGTGTGACCTTGAAGTTTTCACTGTGAACCATGTCACCACCAATGAGTCTCAAACTTCCCTTTAACTGCATAGAATTAGATTCCATCCCGGTTAGGAAATATCCTCTGATTACCAAAAACTGCTACTCAGGAACACTGCCAGAATACTGCTTCCACCAAAATGCTTATAACTTTCATGAATAGAAGAATTTCTTTTTGTGCTATTAACCATAGGTTAATAACACACCAAAGAACATACCATCCACTATGCATAACTCAATTTGTAATATAACATGTGCACAAAAAAAAACTGTGCCTGCTTCTCTGCTAAACTCCAGAATATCACTGTGTTGACATCAATGACAATCATAGTCATGAATGCAACAACCACTAATACAAAATGATTGCCAAAGGCTTCAACATTAATTCCTAACAACACTTATCTTGCTTAGAAAGTTATATTTATAACTCTACCTCCTATTGATCTTGCATCTAACTTCTGCATTCTTTTTTGCAATCACAACATTATCCTTCTACCACAAAAGTAATATGTATTTATACAAAACTAGCCTTCCAGTTGGCTCCACAAAATGTCATACTTGACATAGTAAAAACTTGTGCAAAAGATATATATGGAGTTAGAACTCTTATATTATGAAAGAGTTAGCATTAAAATTTATTTACATAACTTATCACGTTATCATATTCATCATGCTTTCCTTAATCATTGCAACTGTTCATGTACCCTGATATGTTGTTTTGTTGTCTTCGCATACCTTTTGAACACTATATCTCATACACTAGCTATCCAAAACTTATGTGATCTTAGCTGAAGCATTTACATGTACCAAAATGCCTCTTGTTAACTTTTCAAGCCATAATACCTTGTATGTCTTCATCACTAACCAAAATTGTGCCATTGTACCCCATTTTCTTGATTCTGGACTTAGGCATTTTCATGACTGTGAATCCAGTGGCAATCTCCACAACATGCAATCATACTTACATAAGTGTTGCCATAAATGAAAACCCTTAGAAGATTTCTAGTACTCCAAAACATCACATGCCAACAATCTCTCCCTTTGCCATTCATGGCAACACTTAGAAAAATGACTAAGTGTCACAGAGTACTCTTTTATTTTTCTTTCCTTTTTCTTCCTCTCCCTTTGACATTAATGGCAAAGGTAAATCTCAAAATTTCAAAACTGAAGCATAGGTGATCTAGTTTTTGCTTACCAGATTTAAGACATCATGGAAGGATGTTTCTGTTGGGTCAATTTTTTGTCATTGCAAAATCCTTTGTAATTGGTCTATTCCCTGCAATGTTTTTGTTTTGTTGTCCTGCCGTGCCTACAATCTCAGTCTTGACTTGCGATGAAAATCTTTAGTGTTTCATGGTATGTGTGTCCTGCCCTTGTTAGTTTATGTTGTCACATGGCCCTGGTTCAAACTAAATCTCCTAATCTGTAAAACCCAGAAAGATTTTCAAATCCTAGGGTCTGCGAGAAGCATTTTAAATTTTTGCCACAGTGTCGAAAACATACTGTGTTTTCAAAAATCCATGTTGTTTTCAACCTTTTTGGCCTGCATAAAAGCCCGTGTTGTTTTCAGCTTCTTTATTTGCCTTTGTGTCATGTTGAAAACTTCGTGTGTTTTCGATCTTTCACAGAAAACACTATGTGTTTTCGACCTTGCCTGTCTTCTTTTCTACCAACTCTCCATGTTCTTTGTCTTAACTACGCAAGTGTGACCGTGTGGGGCTAGAGGGAGGAGATCAACGGTTGGTGTGTGATAGCATGGAATATTCATTACCCATGCATGATCATGCACCTACCGTTGATCTTATCTGTTCCAACATTGCTTCCATTTGGTGGGCCGAGATTTTCAAAGGCTTCTTCCCTATTGGCTGTCGCATGGTTGCATGTTAGACTTTTCTGACATGCGATCATGCGACCGCTCGCCACCTATCCATGTGGGTCCTAGTTCGGTAAGGCTGCTTGGTGGTTTACTTGTTTAAGTGCACAAGTCTGATGTACAGTGGGACCTAGTTTCTGGATTGAGCAGAGGGTCCTGACATGTCAGAAGATCAATGGTTGTCGTTAAAGCGCGAGGGATGTGTCAAGGCTATGCACTTTTACAACAATTGTCCGATCCCCTAAAGGGTGAGGCTCATGCCCAATTGGTCCATGTGGTGGTGACTTGTCAGTGGGGCCCGGTATCAAAGATCAAAGATCTATGGTCGGTGTATGATCGCATGGAATATTCCTTACCCATATGATCATGTGCCCACCATCCGATGTGGATAGCAGGTGGTTGCAGATCGGTGCTAGTTGCAGTTTGACGAGATGTGGTAGCCTTTGGTTGGCTATCACATGATCACATAGCCCATTCTTTGGCTATGTGATCATGTGACCGGCTGACATGTGTCCATGGTGATGCGGTGGCGGTTGCGGTTTTCCTGACGGTTATGCTACCGGTAGCGGTGGCGGTGGCGGTTGCGGTAGGATTGAGATCTACGGGTTGTCGCATGTTCACATAGCCCGTCCCTAGGCTATGTGATCATGTGACTAACCATCCATTTGTCATGGTTGTGGGGTTGTGATAGTGAAGTGGTCGAGGGCTTTGTAGAGACCGATTGACTATGGCTTGGAGACCACGGTCGCATGATTGCAAGGGTTAGTTTGGTGCCTTGCGATCATGCGACCATGCAAATTTTGAGCCCGTTTCCTATAGCCATGAGTTATGACTGCATGGTTATGCGACTGGGGAAAAAGGCTAGAGAACATAAAGCCCACAAAATGCATGTAGCCGTTGTAGTTTGAAGTTTGTTTTTTAGCGACAGAGGGTACCATAGTTTTATGAAATTGAATGTAGAAGTGACCTTGTTTGGTGAGAAGAAATTTGCAGTGTGGTCCAGGGTGCCTGGCGGTTGTTTGCAAAGGAATTTGTACCTTGAGGAATGATTACACTCTTGGCTCGAGAGGTGTTTGCAAGTGGCCAATTTGACTAATTTTCATGGCAGCTCCTAGTTCTCTATCGTGGCTCACAAATTTTCATGATTGCAGATCTGTTTGAGATTCTCTTTCTCTGGACTACTTGGTTTCCTTCCCTTGTAATAAATTTTGATGTAAATCTTGGCATGTCGGGTGGTTGAGACCCTTGCCCTAGCTGTCCATAGCTTGTTGCATTCTCTCTGAGAATTCCAAGGCGGCTAGTGGTATAAGTTGCTTTTTTTTTAAATTTTGAGGGGGTTCCAAAACATTGTTATTTTTTGGTCCCTGGTTTTTGACTGTATTATACTGATAGAGGTCTAGTTTTGTGATTTTCTCTGGTCTTAGTGTTATTCTAATTGTATGCTGATTCTGGATTTGTTAATGAAAACACCATTGAATCCCAATCTTGCATCTTGTGTATGTCTTCTTGCTGGTCTCTGAGCTCATATATGTTAATGTCACAAAGTGTGTTAATGTATGGTAAACAAAGAGTATTTTGAATTCATCTCTGAGTTTCTAATAAAGCTAGGATTAAACCCTTTTAGGTGAATTCAGTGAGTTTACAGCCAGGTATAGAATTTGATGTCCTTGTGCTTGAGGGAAAGGGGTAATAGGCAAAGCACTTACTCTAGTTTCCATTATGTTTGATTTGAGGTATTTAGTTGAGGTATATAGTTAGGTGATTCTGAGCCCTGGGATAAGGCACTGGTCTTTCCTCTTGAGGTATGCATGGTTAACAATCAGAAACATAAACATTCATTTGACAAACCTTTTTAGACTTGTGTTGAGTATAGTATGCATCATTTTAAGACTCCTTTGAAGAAGTGAGTCAAGGGTACACCCACCTGAGCATTGAAGCTCAAAGAGTAGAAGGATCTTTGATCCTTGTCAGTTGGCCCTCTTCCTTGTGGACTTTGGAGTGGTGATAGAGTCAGGAGTTGTATTTGAATTATCCATCAAAGTGTAAATCTGCAAGTTGAAGATCAAAGGGAATAATCGACAACCAACAAAATGGTGACTCTGCTAGGGACAACTAAAAGATATGCATTTGCTAAGAGTCAGTGATTCTACTGGGGAGAATCTAAAGAGAAAGGTTATTTTTTTTTCTTGTTTTCCTGAGTGTTTTGAAGATTTCCCATCTAGGTGGGTGGTGGCTCAAAGGTCTGAACCAGTACAACATATTGAAGAAGCATGGATAAGAGGAGAAATACTAGGTCATATGTTAGAAAGAATCTGGAGGTCACTCTGGAGCAATTACCTAGATAGGAAAACAAGAGCTGGATTAGGAGGAATGGTGAGCCTACCAGTGCTCCCATGAGAGAATAAAGAAATGCAAGAGCTAGAAGACCACATGTATCCTCAAGTGAGGATAGTACACAGAACAAAGTTTCTAGATTAGAAGGTGGTCACTCTGAAGAGAGATTTCATGATACCCCTGAGGCTACATTTTAGGATAAACATTCGTTGCTTGCAGGTCAAGATGAAGAAAATAGAGATGTGGGTTTAGAGGTTGACTTGGATCTTGATGAAGATCAATTCAGAGGAGAACCCATGAGACATAGGTAAGTTCATTTCCCATATCAAAATATTCCTGATGTGGATGTGTCATCTAGTTCTGATGACATTATGGTAGATCCTAATGACTTGGATGCACTGAGGTTGCAGTTGGCAGAGCAAGATGCCATACATAAAAGATTACAAGAAGAGAGAGAAGCTGAAAAAGTAAATGCTTTGATAGAGAGGCAATCTCTCTTGAGAAAAATAAATGAAATGAAGGAGAGAAATACAATGCTTGCTTCTGCTCCTAAAACACTGTAGCATGATGTTTTTGGTGATCTTTATGCCTTGAGGAGTGAGGAAGAATGCTTACTGTAGGATCATGAATTTGATAATGAGGGCCCTGTGGTTAGACAAGTGCAAAGTTATGTCCCTTTGCCTAAAGATAAGGATGGGCATAGGATTACCAGACCTGCTATTATCATAAATGAGAAAGGAAAGTAGAAGATGGTGGGTAACCAAGAAAGTAAACCAGTGACAATACCAAGGATCCCACCACCTGATTCAAATAAGGACATTGAAATGGAGAGAAGGAGAAAAGAAGATGAGAACCTTGCAAGAGAACTAGAGAGAGCTGATGTTGACGCTACCATTGTAGAAAAGAAAAGGAAGATCTAATTTTTGCAGGCTTCTTCAGCTAATGCTCTTGGCACATCTGCTACTGAACTAGGTATGCCATCTATGACTACTGCTTTTCCACTTAGTAATGCTACTAGTTCTATTCCTTCTTCATCTGCTAGGATAGGTGCAGATCCTAGGCAATAGTCAAATGCTCAGATAAATGTAGATGCTAATGTTGATCCTAGGGTTAACACTAGTTCGAGCTTTAAAAGAAGACCTATGCAATTAGAAGGCTATAGGAAAATAAGTTTTGATGGAATTCCTGGCTATCCAAATGCTTTTCCAAATGATATTAGAGATAAGGTACCTAAGTTTTCTGGTAATAATGCTATAAGTTGTGAGGAGCATCTTAGGTTATTTGTTGATATGCTTAATGATTATGAGGTAGAGCATGAGGATGTTGTCATGAAATTATTTGTTTAATTTCTAATGGAGGATGCTAGAGATTGGTTTAATAGGCTTCCTGATAGATGTATTAATACTTGGGACTCTTTTGAGAAATATTTCAAAGAGTAGTATGGTGATAGGCCTAATGCTAGCTTCATGTTGAATGAATTCAATACCATAAGGAAAAATCAGAATGATTCTGCAGTTGAATTCAACATGAGATTTCAGAAAGGTATGCACAAGTTGTTCCAAGTCATGCAGTTGGATGACAATGTCTATCTGACTACATATTTGAATGCATTTTATGGGAAGATGGGATATTTATTGAGGGATAAAGAACCAAGAACTCTTAGGGATGCTTTTAGGATTACTGTCAATATTGAGAGCAACATGAAAATGTTAGGAAAGTTGGGTGGAAAGAGAGATGACCCAAAGTTGTTTGGGGATAGGAAATACAAGAAAGAAAATGATAAGGGTGTTAGATCTAGGAGGTAGGAAGAAGATAAGTTGGATAAGGTGCTTAATGCATTGAAGGATATGAAGGTACCTGCAAATAGGAACATCAGTACTCCTACCAATGAGAGGCCTAGGTTCAAAAACAATTTCAGTAAGCAGAATAGATTGCAGAATTACCCATACAACACCCAATGGAAGGATGGAAAGCCTACTGTCCCTGCTGCAAGAAGAAACAATGATAGAGGTGTCCCTGACCCTCTACATAAAGCTTCATTAAATTTCATGGAAAATGTACCATGGTGTGTTGCATGCCAGTCCCTTCATTCTACAAAGCATTGTGTGGTTGCACAATCTATGGCTACAAATCAAGATTGTGGTGATGAGGAGATAGAACAAGAAGAAGAACAAGATGATGTTGGATGCAACATGGCTTCTTCATATCTAGGATATGAAGATGATTCTAATTTTGATGAAGAGACAGATGTGAATGTGAAGAGACATAATCAAACTCTTTTTCATCAAGAGGTTTTTCCTGATGGTGAGTGCATTGATCAGAGAACATGTAACATGAAATCTTCTCCCGAGCCAGTAAATTTGAGAAGACCTTCCAGAGAAGAGATGGAGAGGATTACTACAAAAATGATTGCCCAGGTGCAAAATAGAGGCATGGTGGCAAGGAACACAAATGAGAAAGCTGCAGGAATGTTTATAAAGAGTACCAACTCCAGAGAACCTAATGAGAACAAATCAAAGGTTGATCACATAGTGAAATTAAAGAATGTAAAAGGTAAGCATTGTGAGCCTAAGGGAGTTGGAATTGAAAAGATCTCTTGTGAGATTGAGAAGCCAGTTAACGCAATGGCTAAGGTTGAAAAAATGAAGGTGGTCAATACACCTAATATGACAGATAAGCAAAAGGATGTTAAAGCAGTGCAGATTGAGATTCCTGCCTCTACCCCTGTTGGCATGTTATCTGTATTGTCACAAATTACAGTTAAGGTTCCATTGTCAGAATTATTGAGGATCCCTGAACATAAAGATAAAGCTATTGCATGGGTTGGTAATACTCACAAAAATGATACTTCATGCAATGGATCTAAAGATAAAGCTTTGAAGGATCTTTCTACTTAGGGAATTGTGTCTCAAATTCCTCCAATATATTTGGATAGTTCTGTCAATGTCAGCCTTGAAAATATTGACCCATTCTTCTTAAGTGTTCTTGTGAATGGAATGTAGTTAATAAATTGTATGATTGATAGTGGTGCCTCTAATGCTATCATGCCCTTAAAAATCATGGAGAGGTTGGGCCTTAAAGTTGATACAGTGCAGGGCAGGTGTTGTGAAATGGATCAGAGGGAGGTACTAGTTATAGGGACTATCAATACAATGCCATATAGGCTGGCAGCATATCCAGAGAAAGAGCTAACAATGAGTGTTTTAGTGATGGATATCCCTTCTCATTATGGGATGTTTCTATCAAGAAGATGGAGTGCTGCCATGGGTGGAAGTTTACAGTGTGATTTGTCCTATGCAACTTTCAAGATTGATGAACAGTTTGTCAAGATTGAACGAGAGCCAAGAGTATGCCACATGATTGAGAGAAACATAGATAATGAAACTACATGTTTTGTGGATACTGATGTAAATGCTTTTAGGGCAGAGATCTTTGTATTTGAAAATGAGCTTGTTTTGTCACCTATTTCTACTGAGGTAGGTGCTGACTCTATGGAGGGTGATTTGTGGGTCATGTACTTTGATGGTGCAAACTGCAAAGATGGTGCAGGAGCAGGTATTTTGTTTATTTCTCCTGATGCAAGCACCTACAAGTTCTCTTTCAAATTGAACTTCTTTTGTACCAACAATATAGCAGAATATGAGGCTTTGTTGTTAGGACTAAGGTTGGCACAAAAGCATGGTATAAAATGCATAAGTGTTGTTGGTGATTCTGAGTTGGTGGTGTCCCAAGTTAGGTCAGTGTATGCTTCCAAGAATAGAAGGTTGAAACAATATAGGAATGTAGTGTGGGATTTGATTGAGCAGTTTGATGCCTTCAATATTGAATTGAGGGATAGGAGTAACAACAAGATGGCTGACTTGTTGGCCAATATTGCAATCAATCTTAATGATGTTACATTCTCTAGTATTTCTAAAGTTGAAATTCAGGCTAGGCCTTGTATACTAGACAATATTGAGAATTGGCAAGTTTTTGATGATGATAGTGATATTTTGAAGTTTATGGAATGCAAGGATCAGTATCATGGTCAGGAACTTGACTGTTCAGCCTTGGTTGAGTTAATAGAAGGAAGGGAGGTTGTCTTAGGCAATGAGGTCATTCAGCTTAGAACTAACAAGGTGCCCAAGGGGCTTGTTATTTTGGAGACTATTTTTGACAACCAAGATAGAGTTCAAAAGAATATCAAAGGAGAAGATCATGCTGATCTTGAGGAGATAAATCTTGGATCACATGAGGCTCCTAAGAAAGTGTACATTGGTAGAGATATATCTCAAAAGGTAAGGAAACCCTTGATTGAATTATTGAGGAAATTCAGGCATGTTTTTGCATGGTCATATGATGACCTAAAGGTTTATAGAGAGGATTTATTTCAGCATGTTATCCCATTGAGAGAAGATGCTAAACCTTTTTGGCAAAAGAAAAGGCCTATTAATCCTACTTTGGCACCCAAGATGCAAGAAGAGTTAATGAAGTTGAGAGATGCTGGCATTATCAAGCCTATAAGGCATTCTTCTTGGGTGTCCAATCTTGTTCCTGTAAGAAAAAAGAATGGTGACATCAGGCTTTGTGTGGACTTCAAAAATTTGAACATCAGCTCACTGAAAGATAATTATTGTTTGCCCAATATGGAGGCTATGTTGTAGAGAGTAACCAGATCAGAATTGATGTCAATGATGGATGGTTTCTCTGGCTACAATCAGGTCATTGTTAAGGAATTAGAACAATTCAAGATAGCCTTTACAACACCTTGGGGAACATATGTTTATGTGAGAATGCCTTTTGGTCTCACAAATGCTGGTGCTATTTTTCAGAGGGCAATGGATGTTGCCTTCTCAGATTTCATTAATGATTTCCTTGCTGTGTATCAGGATAATCTAACTGCCTATTCCAAGAAGGAAGAGGACCATTGTGCTCATTTAGAGAAAATATTTATGAGGGCCTTTGAATTTGGCATTTCATTAAACCCAAGGAAATGTGCTTTTGGTGTCACAGAAGGTAAGTTGCTTGGCCACTTAGTTGGGAAGCAAGGAGTGAGAATTGACCTAGAGAGGGTAGTAGCAATTGATAAAATTTTGAGGCCAATGAATGTTAAAGGGATGCAGTCTTTCTTTGGTCAGGTCAATTTTCTAAGGAGGTTTGTAACAAACTTTGCAGAGGTTACTAGACCTATTTCCAAGATGTTGAAGAAGGGATCTGTAATCAATTGGGAGGGTGAGCCTGATAAGGCTTTGAAGAATATCAAGCAGGCTATCAAAGATGCACAAGTGCTAAAGACACCTGATTATAGTGTCCCAATTCATATCTTTTCTTTTGCGTCCTTTCACACCATTGCTGTAGTTTTGTTACAAAAGAATAAGGATGGTTTTGAGCAGCCTATTGCATTTTTCAGTAAATCTTTGTAGGCTATAGAATTAAAGTATGACATAAATGAGAAGCAAGCTTATGCACTTGTGAAGGAAATTAAGGCTTTTAGATGTTACTTGATGGGAGTAGTTGTGATTGCTTTTGTGCCAAGTGCAGCTATGAAGGATATTTTCTCATAGCAGGAGGTGTCTGGAAGAAGATGCAGATGGATCAATAGGATCCAGGAATTCAATGTTGAGGTCCAGATCACTAAATTGGTTAGAGGATAGGGATTGGCAAAGTTGATGGCCCAATCCAATCTAGATGCAAACCAGGTAAATCATTCTGAAATTGACTCTACATGTGATATGGATGATTGTATTTGGTATCAGGATATTATTTACTATTTGAGAAACATGAGGTGTCTAGATAGTATGAATGATAATCAAAAGAGGACATTGAAGCTACAGGCCATCAAGTATGTGATTGTGAAATGTAAGCTGTATAGAAAAAATTTGGATTGCATACTATTGAAATGTGTAGACGAGAATCAGGCTAATCTATTGTTGAAGGAGATGCATGAGGGAGTTTGTGGTGGACATTATATGGGTAAAAAAACTGCTCATAAGATCTTGAGAGCAGGATTTTGGTGGCCCATAGTCTTCAGGGATGCAGAATAGTTGGTAAGGAGATGTGATGCTTGTCAAAGGTTCTCTGGTAAGCTTAAGTTTTTAGGTAATGTACCATTAAAACCAATAGAAGTTCAGGCTCCTTTCTAGCAGTGGGGAATTGATTTCATAGGGGAGATATCAAACAAGTCAAGTAGAGGACATTCATGGATCTTAGTTGCCACTGACTACTTTACAAAGTGGGTAGAAGCTGTACCTACAAGGAATGCAACTAGCAGGGTGGTAATTGAATTTTTGATGAATAATATTGTTACAAAGTTTGGGTGCCCTGAGAGGATAGTGAGTGACAATGCTATGTGCTTCAAGTTTGCTGAATATAAGGACTTTTGCAAAGGTTTGGGAATTTAGATTTCTAATTCCTCACCTTATCATCCACAAGGAAATGGTCAGGAAGAATCTACTAATAAGGGTTTGATTAAAATCTTGAAGAGAATTCTGGAGAAGAATAGGAATGCATGGAATTCAAAGCTGCCATTAGCTCTATGGGTTGATAGGGTAACTGTGAAGAAGGCAATTGGTTGTGCACCATTTAACCTGGTGTATGGAATTCATGCTAGGATGCCTCAGAATAATTTGTTGGAGATGTACAAGTTTGTGCAGTTGTATGATGATGACATTGATGATGAGATGCAATTGAGAATTGAGGACCTCATTAGATTGGATGAAACTAGAAGAGAATCAGTTGCAAGGAATGCCAAATTGTAGTTGTAGGTTAAGAATCTATATGATAAAAAGACTGTTGACAAAAAAATTGAGCCCGGTGATTTGGTGTTAGTTTGGAATGCCAGATTGGAGGATAAGGGGAAACATGGTAAATTTGATCCCATCTGGTTAGGGCCATATCTGATTCATGAGAAGTGGGGCCAAGATTCTTACATCATCAAGGATTCTAATGGTGATATTCAAGAGTTGCCAGTTCATGGATAATTCTTGAAGTAGTACTTCATTTGAGGTACTCTATTTTCCATGAACAATAGTTAGGGTTGTACATCTTGTAAATCTTTGTATATAGGTTGCTTTCCCCTACCCTATTTTTCCTTGGTCTGTTGGTTTCTAGTCATGTTGCTTGGTCTTGCCTTGCTTATTCCTTGGTCTCTACATTTTTGTCCTGTGGGATGGTCTACTTTAACCAGTGATTCTAGGTCCTTGCTATGTCTGCATGAGGCATACATCCCCAGACAGAGCCACTGTTAGGTCAATTTTTTGTCATTGCAAAATCCTTTGTAATTGGCCTATTCCCTGCAATGTTTTTGTTTTTCTATCCTGTCATGCCTGTAATCTCAGTCTTGACTTGCGATGAAAATCTTTAGTGTTTCATGGTATGCGTGTCCTGCCCCTGGTAGTTTATGTTGTCACCTGGCCTTGGTTCAAACTACATCTCCTAATCCACAAAACCCAGAAAGATTTTTGAATCCTAGGGTCCGCAGGAAGTGTTTTAAATTTCTACCACAGTGTCGAAAACATACTGTGTTTTCAAAAATCCACGTTGTTTTTGACCTTTTTGGCCTGCATAAAAGACCATGTTATTTTCAGCTTCTTTGTTTGCCTTCGTGTCATGTCGAAAACTTCATGTTTTTTCGATCTTTGATAGAAAACACTATGTTTTTGACCTTGCCTGTCTTCTTTTCTGCCAGCTCTCCTTGTTCTTTGTCTTAACCATGCAAGTGCAACCGTGTGGGGCCAAAGAGAGGAGATCAATGGTTGGTGTGTGATCACATGGAATATTCCTTACCCATGCAATGATGTGCCTGTCATTGATCTTATTTGTTCCAATATTGCTTCCGTTTGGTGGGCCCAAATTTTCAAAGGCTTCTTCCCTATTGGCTGTCACATGGCCACATGTCAGACTTTTCTGACATGCGATCATGCGACCGCTCATCACTTGTCTATTTGGGTCCTAGTTCGGTAAGGCTGCTTGGTGGTTTACTTGTTTAAGTGTGCAAGTCCAATGTGCAGTGGGACCTGGTTTTTAGATTGAGCAGAGGGTCTTGACGTGTTAGAAGATAAATAGTTATCGTTAAAGAGTGAGGGATGCGTCAAGGCTATGTGCTTTTAAGACAACCATTTGATCCCCTAAAGGGTGAGGCTCATGCCTGATTGGTCCATGTGGTGGTGACTTGTCAGCGGGGCCTAGTATCAGAGATCAAAGATCTACGGTTGGTGTATGATCGCATGGAATATTCCTTACCCATGTGATCATGCGCCCACCGTAAAATGTGGATAGCGTGTGGTTGCAGTTCAGTGCTGGTTGTAGTTTGGTGACATGTGGCAGCCTTTGGTTTCTTTTTGCATGATTTTATAGCCCATTCTTTGGCTATGAGATCATGCGACCGGCTGACACGTGTCCATGGTGATGTGGTGGCGGTTGCGGTTTTCCTGTGATTATGCTACCGATAGCAGTGGTGGTGGCGGTTGTGGTAGGATTGAGATCTGCGGGTTGTCGCATGTTCACATAGCCCATTGCCATGCTATGTGATCATCTGACTAACCATCTATTTGTCACGGTTGTGGGGTTGTGATAGTGAAGTGGCCGAGGGCTTTGTAGAGACCGATTGACTGTGGCTTGGAGACCGCGGTTGCATGATCACAAGGGTTAGTTTGGTGCCTTGCGATCATGCTACCATGCAAATTTCAATCCCATTTCCTGTAGCGGTGAGTTATGACTATGTGGTTGCATGACTAGGGAAAAAGGCTAGAGAACGTAGAGCCCGCAAAATGCATGTAGTCGTTGCAGTTTGAAGTTTGTTTTTCAGTGACAAACGGTACCATATTTTTATGGAATTGAATGTAGAAGTGACCGTGTTTGGTGAGAAGCAATTTGCAGTGTGGTCCAGGGTGCCTGGCAGTTGTTTGCAAAGGGATTTGTACCATGAGGAATGATTACACTCTTGGCTCGAGAGGTGTTTGCAGGTGGCTGATTTGACTGATTTTCATGGCAGCTCCTAGTTCTCTATCCTTGCTCGTAGATTTTCATGATTGCAGATCTGTTTGAGATTCTCTTTCTTTGGACTACTTGGTTTCCTACCCTTGTAATAAATTTTGATGTAAATCTTGGCATGTCAGGTGGTTGAGACCCTTGCCCTAGCTGTCCGTAGCTTGTTGCATTCTCTCTAAGAATTCCAAGGTGGCTAGTGGTATAAGTTGCTTTTTTTTTTTTTTGTTTTTTGAGGGGGTTCCAAAACATTGTTTTTTTTTGGTCCCTAGTTTTTTACTGTATTATACTGATAGAGGTCTGGTTTTGTGATTTTCTCTAGTCTTGGTGTTATTCTAATTGTATGCTGATTCTAGATTTGTTAATGAAAACACCATTGAATCCCAATCTTGCATCTTGTGTATGTCTTCTTGCTTGTCTCTGAGCTCATATATGTTAATGTCACAAAGTGTGTTAATGTATGGTAAACAAAGAGTATTTTGAATTCATCTCTGAGTTTCTAACAAAGTTAGGATTAAATCCTTTTAGGTGAATTCAGTGAGTTTATAGCTAGGTATAGAATTTGATGTCCTTGTGCTTGAGGGAAAGGGGTAATAGGCAAAGCACTTACTCTGGTTTCCATTATGTTTGATTTCAGGCATTCAGTTGAGGTATATAGTTAGGTGATTCTGAGCCCTGGGATAAGGCACTGGTCTTTCCTCTTGAGGTATGCATGGTTAACAATTAGAAACATAAACATTCATTTGACAAACCTTTTTAGACTTGTGTTGAGTATATTATGCATCATTTTAAGACTCCTTTGAAGAAGTGAGTCAAGGGTACACCCGCCTGAGCATTGAAGCTCAAAGAGTAGAAGAATCTTTGATCCTTTTCAGTTGGCCCTCTTCCTTGTGGACTTTGGAGTGGTGATAGAGTCAGGAGTTGTATTTGAATTATCCATCAAAGTGTAAATCTGTAAGTTGAAGATCAAAGGGAATAATCCACAACTAATAGTTTCCAAGGTCTTAATCTCCTCAACCCATGAACTTATCAGTATCTCACTGACATGGATTAACCCATTCAATGCATATGATGCTATCTCTATTACCTTAAGCTTAATGAGAGTAGATACTCTCATTGAACTTTCAACCTTTATCATCTCGGAGAGATGAGTCTCTAATATTGAGAGCTTGGGAGTTAATAGGTGTCTTAGCACACTAAATATGTCAGCAACTCTCCCTTTCTCCATTTCTAGTATCCTTATATTGTCTAGTAATCTAGATATCTCTTTGTCAATTTCTTCCATAGTTTGTGAAGATGACTCACAACTATCCATTATTGTGTCAAGATTGACCCTATCTTTTTGCTATACCCTCCTCTACATTTTTCAGATATCTACAGGGATTTATGCAATGGCTATAAAGTTTTTTGCCTTGTGCCACATAGCTCTTGGCTTTAAGAGTGGTAGCCTTAAGAATGTCTAAGTCCCATGAGATGGACTTATGAACTTCGCTTAACTTCTTCTCCAAAAAGTTTCTTTTAGCCTTTTCCTCTATTGTTTTTAGCAATGAGTGAAAGTGACCATCAAAGCTATCTAGTAGTGTGCTGAGATTTTTAGTTTCATCCTTGCCTTTTAGGATAAGTGGAGAGGGTAGTAACATGTTTACCATTTCTACTGCCCTGCCCATTATCTTAGCTCTTTTGTCTCCTTTTTGGGCTGATCTTTCCTTAGCTTTTGCAAATGCCATGAATGAGAGTCTTATCAGTTCATCTTCATCCATGATATCCACATCAAAATTTATGAGTTTGGCAACACTTGCCAACATAGAGATGAATCGAGACTAATTCCAGTAATCTCCTCTACCTTTGGTTATTTTTCTTGATATTCTTCATGATGTAAATCCTTCTCCTATACTTGTTCTACTTTTTTTTCATCTGATTTCCTTTCTTCTGTCTGTCCTTGGTCTTCAACTTCCATCACACTATCCATCTTGTCCATGAATGGATCATGTATATCTTGTGAGGTGTGAAGGTTAACAGGCACACCAGTGACAAAGAAGTCTGGTTGCAAGTTATCTTGACCACTCTTATCTATTGTTTGTGAACTCTCTCCCAAACATAATGACACAGGTTTATCAATTTTAGGTGATGACTCCCTTTTAGGCATGTTTTGCATTAACACTTCATCTAATGCCTTTTGGGTATCTTCAATTACTTCATCATATCTTCTAGCCATGATTTTGACTAGTCTAGTCTTTGTTCTCAAAAGAGGTTTTAGTGCTTTTATGATTCTTTCCCTTTCTTGGATAGACACAATAGGAAACATATCATCAAAATTTTGTAGAAGACACTTATGGTTTTAAGAATGTGGTTTATGAAAGTATCAAATGAATTATAAGAGAGTTTGTAAATTAATACATATGATGTTGTTGTATGGTGTAAGGCACATTTTGCATTAAATGAGGTTGACACATCATAAAGAATAAGTTAAGTGGTACCATATAGATAATTTTGGGAGATAATAGGTATGATCTTTACATTCAGTTATGTGTACAAATAATCACATTTAGACGTTGAACACCAGGGAATACACATATTTTTGTTGTCACTGCATTACTAAAAAATATGAGGAATGCATGAATCATGGGCGTGGATATGTAGGTGCATGGAATTTGGTGCCACTCTTTGTTACCAATTCAATTAGTATAGATTCATATGAAAACTTTGATGATATTTCTTTTATTTATACTGATTATGATCATATCTTGATATTGGTAAAAATTGGTAAGTATAATCTAAATTAAAATTTACACATACATGTGTGCACACACACAAATAAAAATTGAAGCAAGTAAAATTCTAGGATCTCATGTATATATTTTTTGTGTGCATGAGATATCTTTGTAGTGATTGTTGAGCCTGGAAATGTAGAAGGTGTTAGCTATTATTTATTATATTGTACTGTAGAGAGGATGAAGGTATATGATCCTAAAGAAAGTGATGGAATATTGTTTTCCATAGGTTTTCATGTGTTCTTTATATATGTTATCGTACATGTTTAGAGATCAATTTTTTAACAAATTTAATTTCAAATATTTTAATTTATTATATTGTTAAAATTTGTGGTGTAGGTTTAATTTTTATAAAGGGGACCTATTTGAAGAAAATAAAAATAGTCCAACATGCAAGAATTTACTTTGTTGATTATCAACTAAACAATAAGGTGTTTCAATATAGCCACCTAGTAATCACCACCTCCCCTTGTCTCCATCCAGATAAATCTAAACATGGATGTCGTAAGTGGAGACTATATATTGAGGATAAGAAGAGAATATTGCATGTTATAAATGAGAGGTATGAACCACTTGAGGTGGACTAAATAATTTAAACTATTTTAGGACCTATTTGATATCTCTAATGAAGAACTAAATTGTAGAATCAACTAAGTGTTAACTCAACCAGAAAGAAGACATTATGCAAGGTATAGGAAACCAGATTTGGAGTTGGAGATCAAGTTAAGATGTAAGGTTGGGAAGATATCATCTATAGAGGCATATTTAACTACATCTATGACTGCATTAGTTATATTGAAGAATAAAATGAGTTATTGAGGATTGAAGAGGCACTAGTAGTAAGAATAGGAGATAGGAAAAGTGATTTTGGCTAGATTAGCAAATTCACCAATTTAGAGTTAGTAAATATTTTATTTATGACTTGGTTAATGTTGTATTGACTTTATTGAGTTGAACAATGCATTTTGTAATGATCATATTTGATTTTTATCTCAGTGGGTAAACTAGTTTTTTGGCAAAAGGTCGACTTGAAAAAAGTGTTTTATAAAAGAAGGTTGAAATCAAGTTTTAGGGATGATGTGATAGGTGGTTGTGATTGTCTAAAGCTTTATAAAATAGATTTGGATGTTTACGTTATTTTGTGCTAATAATTAAAGTGGATCTATCATACATGTGTTAATATGATTTAGAACAACAGAGGGGGGGGGGGGAGGTGAATCAGTTGTTCTCAGGTCCAGATGTATAAAACAAACTTTAAACTCTTCAAAAAATTAGATCTAATAACCAACACCTACTCAGTCATTGCTGATTTCATAATAGAAACATATAACAGTGCAGTCCACTTATCCAATAGCATCTAACTTGTAAAACACAAAAAAATTCAAACCAAAACATTCACACAAGTATCAACACCAAGATTTATAGTGGAAACTCAATTAGGGAAAAACCACTTTGTAACATGTTACTATTATGTTCACTCTTCTAAAGTGAGCTTGGTGAAAATCCAACCGTATCAAAGGTTACAAACACACTGTCAGGTGTGACGTGGTTAAAGGATTTAAACCACTCTGTTAAAAGTGCACCTTGTTATAGGACTTACATACAATCCATTAGAATGCAAACTTTTTTAAAGGATTTATACCTATGACTATTAGGTCAACCTCTATTTAAAGGATTTTGAGAGTTACAATGGTTAGAAAGTAGTAGTATTGATCTGAAAAACATACAACTCACTTTGCAAATATCAGATCTAATTCTGTACACATATGCTGGCTTATTGACTGTGAACCTTTACCATCTCCATCACTGATCTACTCAGAACTCTCCTCAAGAAATCACAACACTTCTCCTTCAGCCTTCTCTGCTTAGACAGTTAATGACATCAACAACACTTCCAGCATCCACTCTATTTTCAACCTCTAGCTTAGGTTGCCTTAATACTTCCTCTATTAGGTGAATAGATCTTTTGCCTCTTAATCTCCTTTGTATATCTTAGGGTTAGGTTAGATTCATTGAATCCATCCTACATTATGTTCTTCAGCTATCCTTCTAGAAATATCTCGAATCTCTTAATAGATTTACAATAAAATGATTTATAGTGCATTAAATTCATATAATCAATAAATAAAGTCAACATGTTTTACATAATCCAAGAATTCAATGATGTCGATTGGAAATCTGAATTCTTCCTCAAATGCAAAATACTGATGCTAGATTCATACTATGTTCAACTTCTCAGTCTTCACTAGAAAGCTTAGTCACCACATAAATTGTTTCCTCGGCTAACACTGTCTTCCTCAACAATTAACTGGTGTTCGGTCAACATTGAATTTACTTAGCATATACTAGCTCGATCGACACTAACAACACTTGGCTTACACTAGATTTCTTCACTTTTTCTCAGTTAAGCCTACCAGTTTAGTCTTCATTCTTACTTAGATAAAAAATACATTGTCTTATCATTGTGCCACATAATCAAGTAATCATTGAAGTATCAAGATAACTCAACCTTTCCTCAGGTGCTATTGTTACAAACCTTACCTATCCCTTTAGCAACACTCAAATAGATATAGTACTTTCTTAAATAGCAATAGTCTTACCAGTTAAGGTTTGACATCAATGACAATATAACAATTTCTTCAATTGCAGTTTCCAACAATCTCCCTCTTTGGCATTGATGGCAACACCATATGAATATCACATGAATTACCAACCAATCCAAAAAACTTATCAATCCATCAAAGATATTAATAATATCATTAGCTTCATTCTAATACAAAATCAATTAGCCATGCTTGACTGTCTACTGAATCTCTCCCTCTGTCTTGATCTTCTCATTCTATGTATTCATCTGTGATCATCTCCCTCTTTGACAAAAAATGCAAAGCAACAATAGAAACATACATCTTGCAGATGTAGATATCATCTCTTCAGTTCAGTAACAATATTTCTCCCTCTGTCATCTTTTCTTATGATTGATTCTAGGCTTTTCTATTCTTTTCACAACTCTAGGCTGCTCCTAAAGTGTGACCTTTCTCTGCATCAACTTACTAGATATTCTTTGCAACACATTTGATGCAGTGCTCCTAGCTTGACTAGGTAGCCTGAGGTAGGGGAAGGACCCCTAATTGACTTCTCAAGCATTCATGAGCTTCTCCAGGTAAAGCCTTAGTGAATATGTCTTCTAATTGTTCCTTTATATTCATATATTCCATGCAAACCTCTTTATCTTGTACCAATTCTCTCAAGTAATGATACTTGATGGCAATGTGTTTGGTGTTTGTGTGCATCACTACATTCTTAGATATGTTGATAGCACTTGTGTTGTCATAGAAAATGACAAATGGTTGAGTGATTTCTTCTTTCATGCCTACCAACAATTTCCTTATCCATATCAAATTTGAATAGTTCATAGCTGCAGCCACATACCACTTAAAAAATTGAAAAGCATCAAATTTTTCCTTTAAGAACATTACATGCAGCATTCTGGTATAACCATCAAAAAATAGGATAAAATATCTAACACCACAATATCTTTGTATAACCATCAGTCCAAAAAGTTCAGTATGAACCAAATCTAAGATATTCTCAGAAGAAAAAGTTTTTCTCTTGAAACTAGACTTTGTCATCTTACCCAACTGACATTCTTTGCATGTTACATTCTCAAGTTTCTTCAATCTAGGTCGACCTCTCACTTTATTTTTCTTACTAATCTCTACCAGATTATCAAATTTAACATGACATAGCCTCTTATGCCATAACCAAACATCATCAAGTTGTGCAATCATACATGTTTCTTCAGATAGGTCTAGATAGAACAAATTACCTCTTATCTGTTCTCCACTTCCAATCAGTTCACCAGTGGCATCAAATATTTTGGCCTTTCTATGATGAAATTCCACTTGGTAGCTAGTGCTATTAAGTTGTGCAACACTCAACAGATTATAGTTAAGACCCTCAACCCAATAAGCATTTTCACAAGTGATCTTATCAATTAGCTTAACCAATCATTTTCCTCTAACAAGACATGGTGCATCATTACCAAATTTCACACTCCTACCTTTATAATAATCTAAGGTATCAAACTTACTCTTATCTCCAGTCATATGATGTGAACAACCACTATAAATAATCCATTTATCATTTTTGTTCACATAAGATATCAATGCAGTTTTCTCATCCTCATCAGATTCATTTTTCATTGCAACATAGACAAGTTCAATTTCAAAATCATCACTATCAGTGTCAGTCTCTTCTTCGACAATGTAGCAAGATTTCTTACCTTTTCCTTTTTAGTCCTTGTATCTTCAATAACCTCTATCCTCTCTTTTGTCTTTATGCTTGCTATCTCTTTCTTCATCCTTATTATCCCTTTCAGGAAATCTAGCAGCTATATGACCAACTTTGTTACATGAAAAACATATAATAGGGAGTTTACCTTTGTACCTTCCTTTTCACATTTTCAGTCTTCTAGCCATAAGAGCTTCTAGATCCTCAAGTTCTTCATCAAATGTGTTACTATCACTTTCACTTTCACTTTCACTTTCACTTTCACTGATGCATCTTTCTTTTTCCTTCTTTGACTTACTCAGAACCATTTGTGACTTAAAAGAAGATTCAATATTACTAGTAGTGAAATTATCATAGTTAGAAAGTTGAAAAGTAGTAAGACTACCAACCAAACTTTCCAAAGTAAGAGCATTAGTAGAGTTACATCTAGATTCCTAAATTGTAGAAATTTTGATTGCATAGATAGGATGCAAAGTTCTCAATACTTTTCCTATTATAGTTTCATCCTCAATAGTTCCATTTTCACCTCTAATAGCAGTTACAATGTCTTTTATTCTACCACAATATTGTGCAATATTCTCACCTTCTTGCATTCTCATTTCATCAAATTTACCTCTTAGGCTCTCAACTTTTGCTCTCAAAACATTTATGTCACCACCATAAATGTTTTCAAGGGTATCCCACATTTTCTTTGCAGTACTGCAGTCTTTGATGTCTTCAAATTATTGATAACTTAGGGCAGATACAATCTCCAACATTGCTTGGTTGTGCTCTTGTTTAGCTTTCATTTCGTCAATAGTCAGAGGTGCAACAGGTGTGGCATAGTCATGCTCAATGCAATACTTTGCAGAATCACCAATACTGACCAGATGTAGCTTCATCAAGCTTTTCCATGTAGGGAAGTTCTCCTTATTCAGCTTTGGTACCTCCTTCTTATACATCTTGATCATTTTCTTCAAGTACCTTCAAACTTGTTCTCTGTAAGCACCAAAAGTTCTAATACCAATTGTTAATATGATTTAGAACACTAGAGAGGGGGGGTGAATCAGTTGTTCTCAGGTCTAGATGTATAAAACAAACTTTAAACTACTCAACAAATCAGATCTAATAACCAACACCTACTCAGTCATTACCGATTTCATAACATAAACATATAATAGTGCAGTCCAATTACCCAATAGCATCTAACTTGTAAAACAAAAAAATGTTCAAACCAAAACATTCACACAAGTATCAACACTAGGATTTATAGTGGAAACTCAATTATGGAAAAACCACTTTGTAACATATTCCTATTATGTTCACTCTTCTAAACTGAGCTCGGTGAAAAGCCAACCCTGTCAAAGGTTACAAACACACTGTCAGGTGTGACCCGGTTAAAGGATTTAAACCACTCTATTAAAAGTGCACCTTGTTATAGGACTTACAGACACTCCATTAGAATGCTACCATTTTCAAAGGATTTATACCTATGACTGTTAGGTCAACCTCTATTAAAAGGATTTTGACTATTACAATGGTTAGAAAGTAGCAATAGTATTGATCTGAAAAACATACAACTCACTTTGCAAATATCAGATCCAATTCCATACACATATGTTGGCTTACTGACTGTGAACCTTTACCATCTCCATCACTAATCTACTCAAAACTCTCCTCAAGAAATCACAACACTTCTCCTTCAGCCTTCTTTGCTTAGACAATCAATAACATCAACAACACTTCCAACATCCACTCTGTTTTCAACCTCTAAATTAGATTGCCTTAATACTTCCTCTATTAGGTCAATACATCTTTTTCTGCTTAATCTCCTTCGTAGATCTTAGGATTAGGTCAGATTCATTGAATCCATCCTACATTATGTTCTTTGGCTATCCTTCTAGAAATATCTCAAATCTCTTAATATATTTACAATAAAACATTTTACAGTGCATTAAATGCTTTCATATCAATCAATAAATAAAGTCAACACATTTTAACATAATCCAAGAATTCAACAATGTCGACTGGAAATTTGAATTCTTCCTCAAATGCAAAATACTGATGCTCAGTCAATACTATGTTCAACTTCTTGGTCTTCACTAGAAAGCTCGGTCACCACATAAATTGTTTCCTCAGCTAACACTGTCTTCCTCATCAATTAACTGGTGTTCGGTCAACACTAAATTTACTTGGCATATAATAGCTCGGTCGACACTAACAACACTCGGCTTACACTAGATTTCTTCACTTTTTCTCAGTTAAGCCTACCAGTTTAGTCTTCATTATTACTTAGATAAACAATACATTGTCTTATCATTGTGCCACATAATCAAGTACTCATTGAAGTATCAAGATAACTCAACCTTTCCTTAGGTTCTATTGTTACCAACCTTACCTATCCCCTTAGCAACACTCAAATAGATATAGTACTTTCATAAATATAAATAGTCTTACCAGTTAAGGTTTGACATCAATGACAATAAAATAATTGCTTCAATTGCAATGTCCAACAACATGAAGTGTCATAATTAGATCATTCAATCTTGGGTCTATCTCAAGGTAATCCCTAAAAAGTTTGTAGGTAAAATCCTTATACAAGGTCACTCCTAATATAGTGAAAAAGATTTATAATAGGATCTAAAGTATAAATCCTCTAACAAGGTGACCTTGAGAAGAATTTTGAAATCCCTTAACTAGGTAGTCCTGAACATGGTTTTTGTAGCTTCTAACAAGACAATAAAAAGTCTTAATCAGGTATAACCTTAGGAGGGTTTTGTAATTTATCCTAATAGGGAAGATTTCAATTGTGTACTAGTTAAATTTATGGGCATAATTCCCACATGTGGTTTTTTCCTTATAACAAGGGTTTCCACAGGAAAAATCTTATGTCTTGAGTTCATAGTGTGTGAATGTTTTATTTGCTATGCTTCTATTTTATATTATCATTTGCATGTTGGATCTTATGGAAGATTATTGTTAAAGGTTTTAGATTTGTAGATGCACTGACTCAGCCCCCCCGCTCAGTGCATAATACTAATAGTATATTGATAATGGTGATTAGGGATAAGGTTTATTTGATGTAATAACTACATTTGCACTCCAACTTGAGGATAATATATGTGATATTTCTACTTTTAATAGTTGTTTTCCATATATTGTTTGGTAATTATACTATGGCATTAATAGCTTCAAGGCTCAAAGATCTCATTTAGGGATTCTCTATCCTTGACTGCACCAAATGGTATCAAAGAAAGTTGACCTTATTCCAAGTTCTGACTTGTAGACCTTTTTTTTGTGGAGTGGTAGAGCAGAGGAATTGATGTACGTCAACCAAAGACTAGTGCAAGGTGGCAAAAGGATGTCTATTTGATGAAGTGATAAAGCTTGGAATGATTGAATATTACATCTTGAGAACCTAGTTGTGGGATGGAAGAGTAGTATATCTGACCTACAATTAGAGAGGTTACAAAAGGAAGATCAATTGAGTGACAAGTTGGTAGATTTTTTGTTACCAAACAAACGTAATTTCTTGAAGAATATTTTTGGTGTTGGTAAATTATTAGATCAGATTGGGAAATCAACACTTGTGATTAGATCACCAAAAATAAGTGTTAGATAATTGAGAGGGGGGTGAATCAGTTATGTCCAGTTATCCTACAGTTCCAAATTAGTTCTTTTTCTATCATCAATATTTCTAGCCCTATCAACATCTATATAGACTTGAAGTTCAAAATTGCCTTCTTTCTTATACCATAATCCATAGTTCTTAGTGTTCTTTAGATATCTTAAGATTCTTTTCACAACAATCATGTGTGTCTCTTTAGGGTTAGCTGAAAATATAGCTACAATGCCAACATCATGTGCAATATATGGTCTACTATTCATAACATACATCAGTTTTCCAATCATAGATCTATATAAGGTTAGATTTACATCTATTGACTTGTCATCCTTGGTCAACTTTCATTTGGTTACCATAGGTGTACCGACTAGTTTTGAGTCCTCCATAATGAATTTCTTCAAGATTTATTTAATGTATTTTGAATATGTAATGTAGATACCTTGCTTCAGTTGTTGAATTTTCAGACCAAGAAAGAATTTTATCTCTCCAAACATTGATATTTTAAAGAATTTTATCTCTCCAAATATGATATCATCAATACAAATTTCAAGAATAAGAATTTTATCATCATTTTCACCTTTCAAATATAGAGTGTTGTTATCACTATTGTAAAAAATCTAATTCTTATCAAATAAGAGTGCAATATTTCATGCCATGCTCTCAGTGCCTACTTCAGACCATAAAGTTCCTTGTGCAACTTACAAACCATGTTCTTCTGATTTGGATCTAGAAAACCTTTAGGTTGTAATTCAATGTATATCTCTTCTTCATTTATCCCATTAAGAAGTGAATATTTCACATCCATATGATGTACCTTGAATCCTTTATAAGAAGTGTATGTAAGTAGTATTCTCACTCCTTCTAGTCTAGAGAAAAAGATGCAAAAGTTTCTCCATAGCCAATTCCTTCTTCTTGTGCATAAGCTTTGTAGACTAATCTTGCCTTGTTCCTTGTAACATCTCCATTCTCATTCAATTTGTTTGTAAAAATCCATTTCATGCCAATCACATTTTTGTCTTTAGGCCTCGGTACTAATGTCCATGTCTTGTTTTTCTATATTTGCTCGATTTCTTCATTCATTGCTTTAATCCAATCATCATTTTCCAATGCATCCTTAATAGTTCTAGGTTCAAATTCACAAACTAAATTATTATTGTTCATCAACTTACTTATTGTCATAATTCCTACTCCTTTGTCTCCAATTATCTGATCCGGTGGATGGTGGCTTCTCACATATTTTTCCAGTACAATCTCAGATCTGTGTTCTTCAATATTTTCTCCACTCGGTGCATGATCATTATTTTCCTTGATAACTATTTGTTGTTGCTTGGTTTGTAAGGATTCTTTCTCAGTAGTAGTATTCTATTGCTCAGTGACACCAAAATTTTTCTTGGGTAAAGTATCAGGATCTTCATTTTCTATGTAAACAAATCTTATGTAGTCTTTTGGTTCCTTCTTGATTTCTTCATCATTTTTCTCAGAAAAATCATCAACTCTCGCATTTGCACTCTCAATCATCTTGTTAGTAGTCATGTTCAAACATTTATAAGGCTTATTTCTAGTAGAGTAACCTAGAAATATCCCTTCATCACCTTTAAAATCAAATTTTCTATTTCTATCATCTTTCAGAATGTAACATCTACTTCTAAATATTCTGAAATAGATCACATTAGATGTTTAACCATACCATAGCTCATAAGGTGTCTTGTTTGATTATTTCTTCATTTGTACTTAGTTTATTGTAAAAACAAGAATACTGATAGCTCCTCTCCAGTAATTTTATGCAACATCTTTTTCAATTAGTAATATTTAGCACAATCAACAATTGATATGTTCCTTCTTTCAATAATTCAATTCCTTTGACATGTGCTTGGTATTGATACCCATCTCTTGATTCCATGTTCATTACAAAAGTTAGTAAATTCATCAGAAATGAATTCACCACCTTGATCAGATCTCAAGAATTTTAGTTTCTTACAAGTTTCTTTCTCTACTTTTTCTCTATACCACTTAAACATTTGAAAATCTTCTAATTTTTATTTTAAGAACATGACATACATCATTCTAGAGAAATCATCAACAAATAAGATAAAATATATATCTCCGTAATAGCTCTTAGTTCTCATTGGACCACATAAGTCAGTATGAACTAAATCCATAATTGCATTAGATGAGTAATTTTTTCTCTTGAAACTAAACTTTGACATTTGACCCATTTGACATTATTTGTGCATCACTCAGTTAGGCTTAGATATACTTAGTAAACCCCCAACTTTCCTTTTCTTACTAATCTTTACCGTGTTGTCAAAATTCACATGACATAACCTCTTGTGCCATAACCAAACATCATCTTTCTTAGCCATTAAACATGAAGTTTCAACATTATCCAAATAAAATAGGTCACCTCTTGATTTTTCACTAGTATCGATAAGTCTTCTATCATCATCATAGTTCTTTACTCTTCTTTTCTCAAATGCAACTCAGTGACCTATATTATTCTTTTACGAATGAATTTTGGATGTTGGCAATCATTCTGTAGTAGTTGATGTTACATTCATGACTATGATTGTCATTGATGTCAACACAGTGATCTTATGGAGACTAGCAGAGAAGTAGACTGTGTTTTGATTAGCGCACGTGGGATATTACAGTTGGAGCTATGTGATGTTGAGGTTATACTCTTTGATATGTTATATGTCTATGGTTAAGAGTGCAGATAGTAATTCATTGATTCGTGAAAGTTATGAGCATTTTGGTAAAAGCAGTTAGAGATCAAGTATCATAGAGATCAAGTATCATGTTGTAAGAGAGAAAGTTGCTGAAAAGGAAGTTAGACTGGAATACATAAGCACAAAGGAACAGATAGCAGACATGTTTACAAAGCCTTTTCCTAAGGATACATTTGAGTATCTAAGAGGTATGCTTGGGGTTATGCCCCAGCCTACTTTTGAGTAATGATGCAGTTGATTACATCCGTCTAGTGGTATATGAGCCCTATCTTTTTCTGGATTGGATGTTGGTACTTCCTCTATGGGGGAGTATGTGTATCTGAGCTCATTCATGAGGACTCTTGTGAATATATTTTCTGAACAGTGTCTTTTGACATTGAGTTGTTGTTGACATAGTGATGAAATTTCTGTCATTGATGTCAATGGGGGAGAAGTATGCATGAAAAACCACTTGAAGCATCCATTGGAGAGAACTGAATAGGATAACCAAGCAAGATTTGATTGATGAAGAGGATTTGAAGAATTTTCAAAGGATCAATGCAACAGTGTTATAGTATTGGATTTTTGGAACATTGGATGTTTTTCATCTATGTTGCCATCAATGCCAATGGGGGAGATTGTTATGAATGAATGATAGATGTTGGAAGTCATTCTGTAGCATTTGATGTTGCATTCATGACTATGATTGTCATTGATGTCAACACAGTGATCTTCTGGAGACTAGCAGAGAAGCAGACAATGTTTTGATTATTGCACATAGGATATTGTAGTTGGAGCTATGCGATGTTGAGGTTATAGTCTTTGATATGTTATATGTCTATGGTTAAGAGTGCAAATAGTAATTCATTGATTCATAAAATTTATGAGCATTTTGGTAAAAGCGTTATTCAGGCAGTGTTCCTGAGTAGCAGTTTGTGGAAATCAGATGATATCTCCTAATTGGGATGGAATCTAGTTTTGTGCAGTTATATGGAAGTTTGAGACACATTCATGGTGATGTGGTTCATAGTGTAAACTTTGAGGTCACACGAGTGAAGAGATATTGCATTTGGAAGCTGACAGTTTTTGTGTAATTTTGATGTAGCGTATGGAAACTTTTATTTTGTAATTGTGTGCTAACTCATTTGTAATTATTTGAGTGTGGTATAAAGGAAGGAATGATTTTCCTTATTGTATATAGTTATAAATGTGAAAGAAGTGTGAGCATGGTTTCGTTGCATGCGAATGTAAGCATGAAGTGAAGAAAAGAGCCTAAGAGATTGTGAAAGTGAAATTGTGAAGGAAGACATGTGAAGTACAAAGATCTGGTGTAGCAGTCAGTGCGGTTTGGCATAGTAAGGAGGTATCATATTTCATATTATTCTACTGAATAATATTAAGGTTATTTGGATATTGTGTTTAGTGATCTTACCCTGAAGCTGTTTGGGCAGTGGGTCCTTCTGTCTTCCATAACTCTTAACAGGGTTAGAATCTTTTAACAGGGATTCAAAATCTCCTAAGAGGGATTTATATGTACTGAATGTATTTCATAAGACTCCTAACATAGTCCATCCTCTCACAAGGAATATTCATATTAGTGCATCTTTTGTGGGCATCATTCCCACCGGGGTTTACTCTTTGATCAAGAGGTTCTGTAGTCAACATATCTTGTGTTATTGTATCATTGTGTATGAATATCTTTGTATGGCTAGTAATTGCATTTCTTACATGGTTAAATGTTGTTGAAGATGTTAAAATTTATCATTATCTAATAACTGATTCACCCCCCCTCTAACTTATCTTGGTGGACTTTACTTTCTAACAAGTGGTATCAGAGCAGCAGGTCCTTGATAAGAAAGTTTGATAGCTTGAGGAGATCCATGGAAAATTTTAGGAAAGAAAGCCCTAAGTATGATGGAGTAAATTTTGATAGCTGGAAGGAAAAGATGAAGACACATCTATTGTGTTTAGGACCAGGCTATTGGTTGATTAAAAAGAATGATAGGACTATAATTGAAGAAGATAGTCTTGAAACAAGTTCTGAAGATGAGGTAGATCTATTCATGTGTAACATACTTGCAAGAGAAGCACTCTTGACAACACTTCCAGAGAATGAATACAGTCAGGTAAAATGTTTTAAGAAATCTAATAAAATTTGGAAAGCTTTACACTCTACTTTTGAAGGTGATGAACATGCAAAAATAGCTAGATTACATAATTGGATATGTGCATTTGAAGATATTAGAATGATGGAAGATGAATCTGTTAGAAGCTATATTGGTAGAATGTCAGAAATTGTTGCAAGGATAAAATCTTGTGGAGGATCAAAGACAGAGAATGAAGTGATATGGAAAATTCTGAGGACATTGACTACTATATTTAAGCAGACAACATAGATGATTGAAAAAGTTATACCCTGTACTACTAACTT
The DNA here is from genome assembly GCA_027943335.1 of Chamaecyparis obtusa. Taxonomy (NCBI): domain Eukaryota; kingdom Viridiplantae; phylum Streptophyta; class Pinopsida; order Cupressales; family Cupressaceae; genus Chamaecyparis; species Chamaecyparis obtusa. The sequence continues at coordinate 1,086,450 of BSBK01003401.1, forward strand.
TACAAGAGAGACTCTTCTTGGAAGATTGGAAGCAGCAAAGATGAACTTGAGGTTATCAGGAGACTTACCTAGAATGGAGACAAGATTTAGTGCACTTAGTATTCATCCTACTTTGTCAAGAAGTACCAGTGTGAGTGGAGATTATGCCAGCAGCAACAGATCTAGAAATGAAGAAGATAAGAAGATTGAAGAAGGTATTGCCTTGCTTGTGAAAAGAGAACCAAACGGTAAGAAAACTTTTAAATGTTGGACTTGTCAAGAATATGGTCATTTTGCATCTAAATGTCCAAAGAGAGTTAAGAAGTACATAAATAATTTCAAGCCTAGAAGATCTAAGGAATGTTATTATGCTAATGATGAAGATCTTGAAGCTAGTATAGAAAGAACTTTGAGTGAAAGTGATACTGAGAATAATGATGAAATAGGATCTGTAGCAATTAGAGAAGAAAATTTTGAATCTGATGTTAAAGAAGAAAAAGCATTAGTTTCCCAAGTTGAAAAGAAAGCTGATTGGATTATAGATAGTGGTTGTTCACATCATATGACTGGAGATATGAAGAAGTTCATAAAGTTTAGAAATTATGATGGAGGAGTTGTTAGAGTTGGTAACAATGCACCTTGTTTGATTAAAGGTATAGGATCTATTACTCTTGATGGAAAGACTAATACTGATGATGTTTACTTTGTTGATGGATTGAAACATAATCTTTTGAGTGTTGGACAGTTAGTGGATAAGGGATATCAAGTTTGGTTTACTGAGAAAACTTGTGTGATAAAGGATAAAGATGGAAATCTAATTGGAACTAGATCTAGAACCAGAGGTAATGTATTTTAGTTGAATCCTACTAAGATGACATGCTTGATTAATAAAATTGATGATAGTTGGTTATGGCATAGAAGGTTTTGTCATATAAACTTTGATAACATTGTGAAAGTGAGTACTACACTTGCAGTAAGGGATTTGCCTAAAATTATGAAGCCTACTAACATGATTTGCAAAGAATGTGTGATGGCTAAGTAGAAGAGAAGTTCATTTCCTAGTAAGAAGTTCACATCAGCAGAGAAGTTGGAGATTGTTCATACAGACTTGAGAGGTCCTACCAGGACTAGAGGATTCTGTGGAGAAAGGTATTTTATGATTCTTGTTGATGATTTTACAAGAATGATGTGGATTGCATTTTTGAAAGAAAAATTTGAAGCATTTGATAAGTTTAAGATAATTAAGAATAAATTTGAGAATGAATCTAGAATGAAGATTAAATGTTTGAGATCTGATAGAGGTGGAGAATTTACTTCTAGAGAGTTGAACACTTTTTGTGAAATGAATGACATTAAGAGACATTTTTCAGCCCCTAGAACACCTGAACAAAATGGTATTGCAGAAAGAAGAAATAGGTCAATAACTGAAGCATTAAGAGCTATGTTATTTGAGAATGACTTGGTAAAGACATTTTGGAGAGAAGTGGTGAATACAACAGTATATACAATAAATGGAGTACAAATCAGAGTAGACATAGATAAGACACCTTATGAATTATGGTTTGGACATGCACCCTTAGTTAAGTATTTTAGAATTTTTGGAAGCAAATGTTATATAAAGAGAGATGATGATATTGGAAAGTTTGATCCTAGAAGTGATGAAGGTATTTTTCTTGGATAATAATAAGAGAACTAAAACTATTGTTGAGAGCACAAATGTTAAGGTTGATGAGAAGATTAAAATTCAGGAAAAAATGCTTGATTATGAATCTGACGAAGAAGCTAATCCTTAGCCTAACATTGAAACTATTGAATTATTCTATGAGACTGGTAGTGAATTGTTGAATGAGAATCATACTATAGAAGAAACCAGAGAAGAATCTAAAGAAGAATCTACAGTTGAAGCAAGATCTGTGACTATGACACCGAACAGGTATCTATCTAGACATCATCCTGTTGAACAAGTTATTGGAAGTTTGGACAGAGGAGTTATGACTAGAAATAATGTACATTTATGTTTGATTTCTCAAATTGAACCTAAATCTACAAATGAAGCTTGTGAAGATGAACATTAGATTAATGCTATGAAAGAAGAACTAGATCAAATTGAAAAGAACAAGACATGGGAATTGGTTCCTAGACCTAAAGACAATAATGTGATTGGAACTAAATGGGTATTCAGAAAAAAGATGAATGAAGAAGGAGAAGTAGTAAGAAACAAAGCAAGATTAGTATGTAAGGGATACTCGCAACAAGAAGTAATTGACTATGAAGAAACCTTTGCACCAGTAGCAAGACTTGAAGTAGTAAGAATGTTTTTGGCTTATCCAGCCTTTAAGAAATTCAAAGTGTATCAGATGGATGTGAAGTCCACATTTTTTAATGGTGAATTGGAAGAAGTCTACATTGAGAAGACTGAAGGTTTTCATTTGACTCAAGAAGGAGATATGGTATGTAAATTGAAGAAAGCATTATATGGACCAAAGCAAGCACCTAGAACTTGGTATGCTAGATCAGATAAGTATTTGTTGAAATTGAGATTTACTAAAGGAACAAAAAATGGTAATATATACATAAAAGAAATTGAAAATGGATTGTTAGTTATAGTTATTTTTGTTGATGACATTATCTTTGGAGGAGAAGATGAAGCTAGTGACAAATTTGTTGATTAAAGGAAGACTGAATTTGAAATGAGCATGATTGGTGAGATGAAATACTTTTTGAGATTATAGATAACACAGAACAATGATGGTATCTTTGCTAGCCAGAAAAAGCACTTGAATGATTTGCTGAAAAGATTTGGAATGGAAGACCTATGGTTGCAGGACACAAACTATCAAGCAAAGATGAAACACTAGCAGTTGAGCAGAAGAAATACAGATCCATGATTGGAGGATTGCAGTACTTAACACACACTAGACCGGGTATACAACATTCAGTTGGAATGGTAGCAAGATTTCAAGCTGAACCTAGAGAGTCACATTATGTAGCAGTAAAGAGAATATTGAGATATTTAAGAGGCACAATGGACTATGGATTGTGGTATGAAAAATTTGATGATTTTACCCTATGTGCATATATAGATTTTGATTGGGGAGGTAGTGTTGATGATAAGAAAAGCACCAGTGGTGGAGCATTTTTCTTGGATGAAGATTAGTTTCCTGGTTGAGCAAGAAGTAGAATTGTATTTCACAGAGTACAACAGAAGCAGAATATGTAGTAGCAACAAATGATTGTAACCAGATAATTTGGATGCAGCAGATGCTGAAGGATATTGGAATTACATTTATTGAGCCTATTGTCATACATTGTGACAACACCAATACAGTTAGTATGTCTAAGAATCCTGTATTGCATTCTAAGACTAAGCATATAGAGATCAAGTATCATGTTGTCAGAGAGAAAGTTTCTGAAAATGAAGTCAGACTGGAATACATAAGCACAAAGGAATAGATAGCAGACATATTTACAAAGCCTTTGCCTAAGGATACATTTGAGTATCTAAGAGGTATGCTTGGGGTTATGCCCCAACCTACTTTTGAGTAATGATGCAGTTGATTGCATCCATCCAGTGGTATATGAGCCCTATCTTTTTCTAGATTGGATGTTGGTACTTCCTCTATGGGGGAGTATGTGTATCTGAGCTGAGTTATGAGGACTCTTGTGAATATATTTTCTAAACAATGTCTTTTGACATTGAGTTGTTTTTAACATAGTGATGAACTTCTATCATTGTTGTCAATGGGGGAGAAGTATGCATGAAAAACCACTTGTACCATCTGTTGGAGAGAACTGAATAGGATAACAAAGCAAGATTTGATTGATGAAGAGGATTTGAAGAATTTTCAGAGAATTAGTGCAACAGTGTTGCAGTATTGGATTTTTGGAATATTGGATGTTTTTCATCTATGTTGCCATCAATGCCAATGGGGGAGGTTGTTATGAATGAATGCTAGATGTTGGCAGTCATTCTGTAGCAGTTGATGTTGCATTCATGACTATGATTGTCATTGATGTCAACATAGTGATCTTCTGGAGATTAGTAGAGAATCAAAGAGTGTTTTGATGAGTGCACATGGGATATTGCAGTTGGAGATTGTGAAAGTGAAATTGTGAAGGAAGACATGCAAAGTATAGAGATCTAGAATTAAGATCTAGTGTAGCAGTGAGTGTGGTTTGGCATAGTAAGGAGGTAACATATTTCATATTATTCTGCTGAATAATATTAAGGTTATTTGGATAGTGTGTTCAGTGATCTTACCCTGAAGTTGTTTGGGCAGTGGGTCCTTTTGTCTTCCATAACTCTTAACAGGGTTAGAATATTTTAACAAGGATTCAAAATATCCTAAGAGGGATTTATATGTACTGAATGTATTTCATAAGACTCCTAATAGAGTCCATCCTCTCTCAAGGAATATTCATATTAGTGCATCTTTTTTGGGCATCATTCCCACTGGGGTTTACTCTTTGATCAAGAGGTTCCCTAGTCAACATATCTTGTGTTATTGTATCATTGTGTATGAATATCTTTGTATGGCTAGTAATTGCATTTCTTACATGGTTAAATTCTGTTGAAGATGTTAAAATTTATAATTATCTGATAACTGATTCACCCCCCCCCTCTCAGTTATCTTGGTGGACTTTACTTTCTAACATATTCAACTATGCTACACTCAAAAGATTACAGTTAAGTCCTTTCACCCAATAAGCATTTTCACATCTGATCTTGTTGTTAAGAAATATTGATCCTTTACCTTTCACTTGACAAGGTGTATCTTTTCCTATTTTTACAAATCCTCCATTATAATGCTCAAGATATTCAAAATTATCTTCATCACTAGTCATATGATGTGTGCAACCACTATCAATAATGCAAGTATCTTTCTTTCTAACTTTAGAAATAAGTTCCTTTTCTACATACCTTTCTTCTTCTTCAAAATATTCCTTCAATGCAACAAACACCACTTCTACATATTCATTAGTTTTAGTCTCGACATCATCATCTTCTTCAACAAGGTACCATTTCTTTTTTCCTTTATCTCTGCAGTCTTGGTTTTCTTTGTTTCCTTTCTATCAGTTGCCTTTGTGATCTTGGTAATTTCTACTATCATTATTTCTTTCACTTGATCTTTCACTTGTCTCCTCATTATCATTTTTATCAAGATATCTTGGAGCAATATGACCAATCTCTTTACATATAAAACATACCAAGGGTAGTTTACCTCTATATTTTCCTTTGTTCTTTGGTAGCCTTCTATCCATTAATGTTTCAAGTTCTTCAAGCTCATCTTCTTCAACTTCATAATTAATTCCATGTTTGTTACTTGATCTTCCAATATTTAAAGATGACACAAATACAGATTCAACCTTAGGTACAACACTGCTATCATATTTTTTAAGCTCAAATGTGGTCAATCTACTGATTAGACTATCAAGGGAAACACCATTACCTAGTGTGAATCTCACTTCATGTATTGTAGAGAATCTAATAAAATAGGCAGGTGATAGTGTTCTTAGAATTTTACTTACCATAGTTTCTTCTTCAATAATTCCACCTGCTCTTCAGATAGCATTGACCACCTCCTTGACTCAGTTGTTGTATTGAGTTATGTTTTCACCTTATTTCATCTTCATGTCATCAAATTTTCCTCTTAATATTTCTACCTTTTCCCTGAGCACATTTTGATCTCCTCCATGAAAAAGTGTCATTTTGTCCCTCATTTCTTTTACAATAGTACAGTTCTTAATGTCTTCGAATTTGGCATCTGATAAAGAAGAAGTAATCTCAACCATCATTGCATTATTCTCTTTTCTTTCTTTCATCTGGTTGACAGTCAAAGGACCTATAGGAGTTATGAATTCATTTTCCAAATAGTATAATGCAAAATCTCCAATGCCTGATAAATACAACTTCATCTTGCTTTGCCATGTTGAGAAATTATCTTTGTTCAGCTTCAATACCTCTCTCTTATACATCTTTAGATCTTTAAATAAAGTCCTTCAAAATTTTCCTTCAATTACTCTATGATTTGTAATTGTTAGATAACTAAGAGGGGGGTGAATCAATTATGTCTAGTTATCCTACAGTCCCAAATTCCTCTTAGATGCATAATATCAACTTCAACAAACAAACTAAACAACTCGGTAAAAACTTGACTGTGCCTTTCTGATTAATTAATTGATTGTCAGATAATGTAAACATATACCAATCTAACTAGTAATTATAATGTGTAAATTAAAATAAAAAAACATCACATGCATACACATTTAACAGTTGATTTTTAATGTGGAAACCCTGTTAAGGGAAAAACCACTCGAGACTGGTACCTAAAATATTTTCACTCTTCGAAAGTGAGCTTGGTTAAGAGCCAACCCTATTAAAGGTTACAAAATACAATGTAAGGTGTGACCTTGTTAGAGGATTTATCACTAATAGTTTTCTATGACCATACATTCACTTGGGTCAACAAGAAAACAAGTAACATTTATTGAATGTCATTAAGAAATAAAAAGATAGTTAAGTCTTGCTCGGTGAAGAGATTTTATCTATAGAAATGGTTAGAAAGTAATAGTATATGACCTGATTAAAATTCAACTTCCTTTTCTCACATTCAGATCTATGCTAAGCTCAATATCACTCTAGGGTATATGCAGGATCATGGTATGCCAAAAAGTGGCGATGTGAAAAAGAAGTCCTGATTGATAGACTCTTTCAAAAACAACTATAACATTAAAACATTATAATATTTTTGAAATATGAAATATACATCACATTCTATGCTTCACCTAATAAAATAATAATAAACAGTTATTTCAATTTGATGAAGTTTAGACTTAGTTAAGGTGGTGATACATGAGATTTTTTATATTCAGGAAAATTTGTAGTAGAAAAATCATAATTAATTATTTACTTGGAAAAAAATACAAACAAATATACATCACATTTGGAAATGAGTCTACTAATTTTATCTATAATCTTATAAAAAAATATTATCAATTGATTTTATTTAATGGGGTCAGACATACACCTACTTGTTATCTTTCTACTCCTGATTGATAAACTTATTGAAAAATAGCTATAAGTTTGAAACTGTACAACAGTTTTGAAATCCAAAATATGTGTCACATTCTATGATTTCCCTACTACAAGAAAAATAAAAAAAAATTTCAATTTGATAAAGTTTAGACTAAGTTAACGTGGTCAGACACGAGAGTTTTTGTATTATGCAAAAGTTGTAGAAGAAAAATCATAATTAATTATTTAGTTAGAAATAAATTATAAAAAAATATGTGTCAGATCTAGACATGAGTCTACTACTTATATTTAGAATCTTGTAAAACAAAATTATCATTTGATTGTGTTTAAGGTGGTTAGACATATACCTACTTATTTTTTCTTGAAATTTTGTACTACTACATTGAAATTTGAAATTTTCAACATATAGAATAATTGTTTTTCAAAAAAGGCCTCATATCTTAGAAACTAGATTCAATTTTTTATAGATTCTTTTCTTACATATTTTTGATATAATATTTATAACTTGTTCAATTTTGTATGTCAACTTTCCCAAACCTGATTTTTTTTAATTTTCATTGCCACTTAAGGGCCTAGTTTGGCATACCATGATCCTGCACATACCCTCTAGTCATCATAATCTCTTCAATCTCCTTCTTCCCCTAACTTTATTCTTCTTGGTTATCTCATTCTATCACTTGGTTAGGTATACAGAATTACTCAATTTTGACTTCAACCTATTTGACTAGCTTTGCATGTATGCACTAGAAATTTGCATAGGGATGCAATCTTCTCTCATGCACAATTCAAATTCCTTATCTCCTTATATAGACATGATTAACCATTTTATTTTCAGCCATATTTTTTTCCTCTTAATCTCCATTGTTAGTTTTGCCTCTTCAACCTTCCTCAGAACTTGTGCCTTGAAACATTTTTGGTCTTCATCATCTGATCATCCTTAAATTTTGTCAGCCATAGATCTTCATAAATTTTTTTTTCTTTATCCTTAGAATCTTCTAGATTTGTCCAACTCATCATCTCATGTTAGAAATCACATGTTCCTCCTTATTTCTCCTGCTCGGTCAATATCGTGATATGTAAGTTTCTTCCAACTCAGTTAATACTACACTTGATATACACTATATTTTCTTAGTGTATACTAAGTTCTTCATATATCGACCAATTTAACTTCTGCATTTTTTTTTATCTTTAACACTTAACGTAATTATGTAAGCCAATCAAATAACTACCATAATGTCATAGACTCATCAATAAGTTTCCCAATGAATACCTTATGCATAACTAGCTCATACATCTCATCTTCATGTCTATATCTCTTTCCTTCACCAATATTATCTTCTTTAGATGTTTTCAACTATCATGATAAGTACAGTCAAAACTAGTTGACATCAATGAGAATATAAAATTGATCTAATGTCCCACATATACCTTAGTAGCTTTGTGTTCATCATCACATTCTCCCATTCTATTTTCCAAGTAGTCTACCAGTTATAGTGTAACACTAAGGAGACTAAAGATTATTATGCTTGTGAATATGCCACCTAGATGGATGAATCCTAGAAGATTAGAGCATATGATGGAGGAATTTAGAAATGAGATGAGGACTGATGGGGATATTTCCTTCCCTAGAGATTTCTTTCTCCTCTCATGACCTTCTCTTGGATCTTCCTAGGGTACTTATCTCTACCCTAATCAGAGAACTCTCCTATGGTTCCCTCTTTCCTCAAAATCTCTCCACCAACTTCAAACACTCTTCAATTCCTTCTCAACTCCACTGAGTCATCATAGGTTTAGCCAAAGCAACTATGGTCCAAATTGTTCTTGGAAATAGGAATATATGTTACCTTTATTCCCCCTTCATTTTCAATCCATTCTGACCCAATTTGATGGATTCTTTCAAATATTTCTCATCGGGTTCATGCTTTCCTAGTTTCTAGGCCTTGTAGCCTTTTTAGCCCAATTAGGCCTCCTAAAACTTGGGATCTTGGCATTAGTCCAAAATTCCCTTAACAACCCTCCTAACTAGTTGTGGATTCTTCCTAAGGACTTTGTAGGCTTCAAGATTTTGTAGGTATTAGGTCTCCAAAGTGTCCATACATAGGACTTTCAACAAACCCATATTTAAAGGGTTTCTAGGGCATGTAGACTGGTCTATCTTCTTTTCTTTCAACACATTCTTTAATGGGCTCCCCTGCTTCTTGCCTCGCATACACATGGTATTAACACATGCTCCTAAAATCTTCCACCAATGATTGGCACACACCAATGCATTAAATAAGGCTTCTTGCCATTGCAACAGTTCAATCTCCTAGTTGGATACCTCTATACTTGCCTAGGGCCTACTTGTAATAATAGCTCCCTAGCACAAAAATAACCCTAAAACCATATTTACACTATTTAAAATGTTCCTTGCTTGATTTCAATTGGCCATGGTGATTCAAACATGGTAAATCAAGAAGGAGCCATATTTACATGGTAGGCACTATTCAGGACAACGAACTAGTACAACTTAAAGAATTTACAAAATGACAAAGAGATACTTCAAACTTCCAAAATGATTCCAAAAAAATTTAATTACATAATAGACACTAAAACTTCAATGCATTATAGTACTCCAATCAATCCATTAAGGTTGGATTATGGCTACAAGATAGTCTCTGTGATATCAAAACAATGCTCCCAATGAACCAGTCCATACAATCTGATAACCAACCAAGAGATTAGGGCTTATCTGACCTTATATAGTCCATCCCCACATGCTCAGACCCTAAGGTAAGGATTTGGACCCATTTCATCCTAATTGCAACATTTTAGGAATGTTGTCATGAGCAACTTTTACAACTTTTGATTTCTTGACTTACAACTACTCTCATTTTCTCAACTCAATCCAAACCACTCCATTGGATCCTAAATCATCTAAAAACAACAAAATAAAAACTATATCTCCATTTTTGGACTTTGGTCATTTTTTGACCATGCTTGACTTTCCTAGTCACCTAGTGCCCTTAAACTAGCTAGGACCTTCCTAAATCAAAACAAAGGTAGAACTCATAACTCCTATTTACACACACACCTTGGGACTTTATCTTAGTCCTTATTCATTGGTGGTTGGCTAGAACCACCTACAAGTCAAAATTGAAACTAGGATCAACTAGGACCCTAAGGTGCTCCTGCACCAAGGACTAAAACTTGAAGTGATTTAACTGGAGCTAGGAGAAACCTTGCGACTGAAGATGAATTTAAAGAGGCTATTGAAGATCTTGAAATAGTTGAAGTTGAGATTCCTACTGAGGAGAAAAGATTAATAAAATCTATGGTACAAATGGGTAAGAGTCAGAGGCTTGATATTTCTAACTTTTCTAGTTCATTACATCTTGGGGATTCAATAGATTGGATTAATGAATTAGAGAACTAATTTTAGCTCAAAGATATTAGAGATCTATAGAGGGTTAGTTTAGCATAGACTAATTTCAAAGGTCATGTTTCCTTATAGTGGAAGGAATGTTGTATCTATAGTGAAGAATGGTCACAAGTTCACTTTGATTCCTTTGAAGGAGAAAGGAAGGAAAGCTAAGAACCTAAGTGTAACAAGATCTTACAGCTTATGAGATCAAATTGATTTGGATTAGAAGGTATTTGATTTGTACTAGGTGGTGAAGAATATTCTCAAGGTGTTACAATTATTTTTGAATCTGATGAATGAATTTAAACTAGTAGAGTTGAAGGATAGTGATGAAAATATCATGTTACAATATAATATCAGAGGAGTGGTACCAAATGAGAAGCATAATCTTGTGATTAGATCAATGGTTGAAGCTAAAAAGTTATGAAACAATGTCAGAAGTGGAGTCAAATAGTAGAAAAGGAAGAAGACATTGAATACTGACTGTAGGAGCACCAAATAAAGAAGCAATTTGAAAGGATTTGAGAATTAGAGAAGAGATTGTGGAAGTAGAAAAATAAATAGAATGACATTGAATATTGAGAAGGATGTTACTAGGTTGGCATTGAACACTTACAGAGTCAGAGAATATATTTTCATTCTAATGGAGAGGATACATGGGTTAAGAATGAACATGGGATTTATGTTCTGAATCCTATCAGATGCTTATAAATTTCTCTTATAGAAAATATTCTATTCACTTGGGGTGTATGATGTAGAAGCATCCCTAGGTCATTAGAAATATTTTATCACCCAAAAATATTTCCTTTCAATTTGTATGTTTACTATTCTAATTGGCCAGTTTCTAGTGTTTAGGCTAGCGATCATTCTACTTCACTCATTTTCTTATGAAATCCTTATGTTGTTTTCTAGAAATCCTAGAGATCCTATGTCTAGCTTCATATCTCATTATGGTGTTTATATGTTTATGCAAGGTCATTCTAGGGTACTCGATGAATCTTCATGGTGGTGTGTTGTTTTGGTTCTATGTTACTTGGTTGCAGCTTTAATCGATGGTCTCAGTTATTGAAGGAAGCTCGATTGCTGAAGGGACTCGATGAAACCTCTTGCTCTTAGTAGAACTTGTACTTGGTGATGCCTATGGTGCTTGGTCGACGTGTTTTCTCAGTAATACCTATGTTGCTCAGTGATGCTTGGCGTGGTTAGTTGTTTCATTGGTGCTCGGTTGTTCTCTGGCGCTTGGTAGTTTTGGTTTACCGATTCAAGTTCTTGAAGATTTGGTTGGCTAAATTGGTGCATTTATTGTTGGTAGCTTTTGTTCTATTCTCCTATGTAGATCTAGAGGCTGACATGCAGAATTAAATGTTTTTAAGGATTTTTGAGAGCTGATTGTTGTTGCATTTAATATTTGTTGTAATAGAAGACGACTTGGATTAGGAGTTAATTATTTCTTTCAGCTAACTTGTAGTTGAGGAAATGTATTTAAGGAGAGTTTGGGTAGTTATTTAGGAGGTAGATTTGGGAAAGATAGAGGGATAGATTTGGATCCTATGAGATCTTGAAGATCATATTGTTTATCTAATAGTTGTAATAGTAGAGCTAGTGGTTTTCATGCTTGGAGACAAGGAGATTTCTTGGAGGTTTGCAAGCTCAAATTTAGACCTACCTTAGTGTTTCCATCCATTGCTAATTGTTACAGAGCTAGACTAGCTAGAAGATTGCATAAATACTTTGATTGTATTTGGACCTAACCCGGAAGGCCTTACAACCGAGCATGTTAATGAAAATTTAGTTGAAACATTGTCTTGTTGTGTTATTCTGCATTGTTGGTGTTTGGCTGGAAGTTTGGACTCTCCTTAATTGGATCCTCCTTACCTATCCTATGTCAAGTGGTAAAAGAGCTTGAATATATTGAGTGTGTAAATTGATCTCTGAGTAGAGGTTGTTTGCACTAGGAGCTTGGTTGGTGATTTATTTCTTTGGGATTTTGAAAATCTTGAGGGATTCCTCTGAGAAAATTGGACCCTAGAGTGAATGCAGATCTTTGTGATGTTGTGGAATTGAAGATTACAGAGAAAGTTAAAGTTGATTTCAGATCTGAGATGGAATTGATGAAGAATGACATGATCACTGAGGTCATGAGAGCTATTGTTGGTATGCCGAGGAATTTTGGTACTAAAGATGGTTATGAGGAAGCTGTTGAAGACTTTGAAGCTACTAGATCTAGTGGAGATGACCAGAGAGATAGATCTAGTGAAGAAAGAACTAGACGATTACATAGATCTAGAGCTCGGTTAAGTACTAGTTACCCAATGAAAGTTTCTACTTTCTTTGGTACTTTGAGACCTGAGGACTTGATTGATTAGATTGGTGAATTAGAAGACTTCTTTGAGCTCAAAGAAATTTAAGATCCTCTTAGAGTTTAAGATTGGTATAGACTAAGGTGAAAGGACATGCTTCTCTTTGGTGGAAATAATTACAAAGAGATAGAGAATATGAAGGTGAAATGAAGATCAATCGGTGGAGGTTGATGGTGACTAAATTGAAAGCTAAGTTCATATTTGCTGACTATGAGATTGACTTGTTTAAGAAAATGCAAAATCTGAAGGAAAAATATTTGACTATGGAGGACTATACTAAGGAGATCTATAAGTTGACTATTTAGTCTAGACATAGAGAACTTGGTAAAGAAAAAGTAGCTCGGTATGCAAATGGTTTAAGATTTAATATTCAGGAGGAGCTTGGTATGTTGAAGATTGATTCTATTTAGGATGCTTATCAGTATTCTCTGAAGGTAGAAGATAAGTTGAAAAGGAGACAAACTAGTAATCCCCAAGGGAAGGAAAAGATTGATCACTCGGTGAAGGATAAATTGATTGTTGAAGACGAACCAAAACCTATGGAACTGAAAAAGAAGACAGGTAGGGTTATCTTTTAGGGTAGTTGTTATAATTGTGGTGAAGAAGGACACCGATCTTTTGAGTGTACACAGAAGAAATTTGGTGACTAATTTACTGATGTGGTAAATGAGAACATTCAGAATGAACCTGAATCTGAGAACTTTCTGGTTCAAAGAACATTAGTCAGTGCAAAGGAGGAACCTTGTCAGAAGAGTAACTTGTTCAGAACTTGGTGCAAGTCTAGAGGTAAACTTTGTGATGTGATTGTTGATAGTGGTATTACTGATAACGTTGTTACTAAGGACATGGTTTAGAAACTTGTTTTGAAGAGATTGAAGCATCCTTATCCATATAGGATTGGCTAGTTACAAGATGTTCATGCTCTAGAAGTAAGGGAGCTATGCTTTGTTGATTTTAAGATTGGCCATTATAAGGATCTAGTGTTGTGTGATATTGTGGAGATAAATAGTTGTCATATATTTCTTGATAGACCTTGGCAGTATGATTGAAGAGATATGTATGATTGTGTCAAGAATGTTTTTACTGATGAGAAGAATAACATGAATCTTTCCTTGATGCCTTTGCTAGATACAACACTTGGTAGCAGAAACTTGAGCTTTGGTAGCCAAGATGAGTTGAAATTTTTTGAAATGATGGATGAGTATGGAGAACAAGCCTGTGTGTTATCAAGGAAGGATTTGAAAAGATAGAGGAAATAAAAATGGAAGAGTGTGCAAGGTGAAGAGTTGAGGGGCTTGTATGTGAAGAACTAGTTCGGGGTTTATGTGCTAAGTCCTAGAAGATGCTCTTCTAGCCTATGAGAACATCTTTTTGAACCTGGGGTGTCTGATGTAGGTGCATTCTAGGGTACTCAATGAGTCTTCATGGTGGCATGTTGTTTTGGTTATGTGTTACTCAGCTGCAGCTTTAATCGATGGTCTTAGTTATTGAAGGAAGCTTGGTCACTGAAGGAACTCGGTGAAACCTCTTGCGCTCGGTGGAACTTGTAGTTGGCAATACCTCTGGTGCTTAGTCGACGTGCTTGCTCAATGATGCCTATATTTCTTAGTGATTCTTGGCGTGGTTGGTTGTTTCATTGGTGCTCGGTTGTTTGTTTGGTGCTCGGTAGTTCTAGTTTATCGATCGGAGTTCTTGAAGATTTGGTTGGCTAACTTGGTGCATTTATTGTTGGTAGGTTTTGTTGTATTATCCTATGTAGATCTAGAGGCCGATATGGAGAATTAAATGTTTGAAAGGATATTTGAGAGCCGACTATTGTTGTATTTAATATTTTTTTTTAATAGAAGCTGACTTGTCTTGGGAGTTAATTATTTCCTCTAGCCGACTTGTGGTTGAGGAAATGTATTTAAGGTGAGTTTGGGTAGTTTTTTAGGAGGTAGATTTGGGGAAGATAGAGTGATAGATTTGGATCTTGCAAGATCTTGAAGATAAGATTGTTTATATGATAGTTGTAATAGTAGAGCTAGTGGTTTGCATGCTTGGAGACAAGGAGATTGCTTGGAGGCTTGCAAGTTCAAGTTTAGATTTTCCTTATTGTTTCCATCAATTTTTGATTGTTACAGAGTTGGACTAGCTGGAAGATAGAAGAAATAATTTGATTGTATTTGGCCCTAACTTGGAAGGCCTTACAACTAGGAATGTTAATGAAAATTTAGGTAAAACATTGTCTTGTTGTGTTATTCAGCATTTTTGGTGTTTGGCTACAAGTTTGGACTATCCTTAATTGGATCCTCCTTACTTGTCTTGCATTATATGTGAAGTTATTTAATGATTGGTTTAGTTCTATTTAGTTTTCCTATTCTAATGACCAAGGTGGAAAGATTCAACCTGCAATTGAGCTTCACATTATGCAAAGCTTCATGACTCTTTTTCCTATGTTCCTATATAGGTGGCAAACCTCCTTATATGTTTTCAAAAAATGATGTATCTGATTGAGGGTTTTCTTATAGATTTAAGTCCTCACCTATATGTTGTAAACTATTTTCTTTATCTTGGGGATTTTGATCAGATAAGTTGACTTATGGTTGGTGATCTTGTATTTAATTAGGTCTTTTGGTTCTTGTAAGGGAGGAGAGACAAAAAGATCCAAGATTTTAGGATTTGAAGAATAAGATGTAGCTTGTGATAGCTAGGGTATGTGGCTTGGTCTATAAAAATTATCATAATTTTGAGTGATAATTAGTTGTTCCTTTATTGAAAGCTTGGTAATGAGGAAAATGAACATTTTTTTTTGTTGTAGTTATATATTGATAATGGTGACCATGGATAATATTTTCTTGATGTAATAACTACATTTATAGGCCAACTTGAGGATAATATATGTGATGTTTCTAATTTAAATGGTTGTTTTAAATATCTTGTTTGGTATTTATGCTATGGAATTTATAGTTGCAAGGTTCAGACACCTCCTTTTTGGATTATCTATCCTTGACTATAACACACACTCATACCTTTGATATAGAAACTAAAAAAGTACATTCATTTATGATTCTATAAACTCACCTTTTTAACTTGACCCTTTGGTGAACAATCCAAACAATTGGCCCCTTGTCTTACCTTCTTTCCTCTCCCAATTATACATTTTCTAGCATGAAGAAGGGAGTGGATCAAGGAGTCTTAGGATTTACTAAAAAAGATAATAGGACACCTAAACCCTTACTCAACTAAGTATATAGCCCAATAGAAGGACAAGAATCCTCTCTTTTTTTTAGCATCATCAAAGGATTCTACATCCTCACTACTAAAACCATAGATCAATTCCTACCCCTTAGAGAATCCCAATTCAAATTTGATCTAGCATGAACATCAAAAGATGCTAACTCCATCATTCTATTTTATTCCCTTATCATTTTATTGCATCAATGCTTATAGGTTATATACAACAAGTATTATATTCATCAACATGATCAAGCTCGAGGTATACTATTTTAAATTCAAAAATTTACTTTAGTTTTGGCCTCTATCATACAATTGTAATATCTCTTTTATATACATCATTATTACATGGTAGTGTATTGGTGTAAACATGATTGTATCAAAAGAAAATGATATTCCCTTGACAACCAGTTTTGCAACATGCATTCAAATATCTCTAATCTAGATGAACTAGTCGATATATATATTTATAGATTAAGAGAAATAATATTTTGGTTGCATAAATGAAAGGAGTAGATGGAAAGGAGTTTTCTATGCAATCAGATTATCTTAGATAAGGATGCTAATGTCACATGTGAAAATATTTACATGGTGCATTATAGTCTTGTATAGGTCAAAATAAGAAACACTTAGAATTTGACAAAAACTCAGGTCTTTATTTTCAATTACCTACAAAAAAGCATTAAAAATATAATGAAAAATACTATGTAATAGAGATAAATAGAATAAAAAAATGAAAGAAAACCTATGTGTGGTTGAACATCTTCAATAAACCTCCACACAATCAAGACATGAACTTTTTTTGGGGATGTTTGGAGACTTGCCTCAGTCAAGTCCCTACTTTGGTGTTACCACCAGCTCTAAAATCGTATAGATAAATAGATTAAAAAGATAAATAAATAAATGACAAAATAATAGAAATAAGCCCTGATAGGTGGAGGAGAACCCCTATTCGGGGAAACATGAGGTGTAAGGCATGAGGCATAAGGAGGTCCAACCGCTAGGCACTTACTCATGAACTCCATTATTTGGTGGCTTCAGCCAACACTGATGGATGAAGGGCCAACCCCATGAATGAATAGGTCTGGTGGCTGACCACCCACTTGGCTTGTGCATCGATCATATATAATTGCTACACTACTAGGGATTGATGTGGATTTTTCCCTACTATTCATAAGGGGGAATGATGTGATCCTTAATCTTCTGACTGATATTTCTGCCTGGGTGATTGAGTGAGTTTGATGGAAAGAATGTAGTCTGACCTTCCTCTCCTTCTTGCTCAAGGAAGGGGAAAGGTTAGTTGAACTGGTTGAGGGCTAGAGCTTTCTAATTTGATATGATATATGTGAATAGAAATAAACCCCCATATTGGAGGAAAACCCTTATTGCATGAAATATATTATAGACAAATGATCTGATAAATCAGAAGATGCTCAAACACATAATATAAAGGGAGAGATATTACAAAATCACTCTATGAGATTGTTGTAGGAAGTGAGAGCACAAAAGATCTATAAGAGCCAAGATAATGCAAGATATTTGTGAGTGTGTGTGTGTGTGTGTGTGTGTGTGTGTGTGTGTGTGTGAGAGAGAGAGAGAGAGAGAGAGAGAGAGAGAGAGAGAGAGAGAGAGAGAGAGAGAGAGAGAGAGAGAGAGAGAGAGAGAGAGAGAGAGAGAGAGATATTTGAATGTTAAGATGTTGCAAGATGAATGTTTGATGTGCAAAAATCAATGAGGCATGCTAGTGTCCAAGAAAATCATGATAGAAAATAGTAGATGAAAAAAGAAACATATGAATAATAAAAAGTTGATGCTAGAGTATAGCTCCTTAAAAGGAATTTGAGTGTCCTAAGAGGGAAAAGGTTGATGCAAGGGTTGAAATGGACCTATACAAATACTATGATAATAGACACTAAAGTGGTAGTCTAGATTGTAATGGGTTGTGCAAATTTTGAATCTACAGGTAGGTTAATTTCTACTAAAGATTTGATATAAGGACCCCATACAAACATAAATTTTTTTATCTCTCTTATATGCATGCATGACATATTTTAATATACAAAGTAGTATAATGAGATAATAGAAACATTGAAACACCATTTTATATCAATAATAGAATAAAAATCCCTGAGTATCATGTAGAACCAACATAGTCTAGCATGTTTTTTGTAAAGTTTGGAGGAGAGGTAGCCTACAGGATTTTGAGACTATATTTCTCACATGTTTTCACTTGGACATGTATCTAGAGTATGCGATCTAGGTCCATAGTCAGGTTTATACTCTAGATAGTAGGCACAAATTCCTCTCCACTTTCTTTTTCTATATCTATGGTTTCAAGTTTGATTTAGAGTTTTGTATCTTCTTGTTAATTTTATTTATTTCCATACTCCCTATTTATTGTACATTATTTCTCATTATATTATTTCTTGTCATATCAAAATTGAAAAATAATGAATTGATCAATCAGTTGGACCATCCCTCCTAAGGGTTTGAGGTTGGGCCTATTATTTTTTCTTTAATGAATGGTGATGTGAATGTGTGTGATTCTTCGATTGCATGTTTAGACCAATGAACCCAATTTCCACCACATTATAAGAACTATAATTCTAATAAAACATGCTATATGTTTTTGATTAAGTAAAATAGGTTTTACAGGGTTCCTGAAATCCACAACATCTTAAAATATAGAAAAATAGAGATCAAGTCTTTAGGAAACAAAAACAAATGATGAAACAGGCCATAGGTAGGCCGAGAGAGAAATGACCTCAGAGACAGAATAGTCAAAATAGAGGAAAAAGGGATAGGAAAATAGGCACTAGGAAGAAAGGTCAGGAGAGGTTCCTGAGCATCACAACAATGTTGGTTTCAAGAAGCTCCATCTTCTCTACCACCTCCTTGATCTTCTAAATGTCATTGGAATCTTCTTCATCCATATTTCTCTTTCTTGGACCTTCATTGGGCTTCTCCTTTTTTTCCTCTTTGATAATCTGCACATCCTTGCCTTCCATCTTTTCTTCCATTTTGTCTATGGGAAATTTTATGTACGCATTGGAGGCTTTAAGGATATTGAAGTTTTTCTCTGCTATACCTTTGAGGGTATCCTCAAGGCTTTTCATCTTATCTTCCATTTTGTTAATCTTTGATTCCAGGCGACAAAGATCCTCTATGGCTTTGTGATCCTTATTTTTTTTGATGCCCTAGGTTTTTTCCTTGAGGTCTTCAAGCTCATGAAAGAGCCATTTAAATGACCTGAACTGGTCCAAAATACAATTCTTTGTGTTTTTATGAAGATTTAGCTCCATTTCCCTAGCCTTGTCACCGATGACAACCAAGGCAGGGTCAATCAGGTCCTCGTTATAGATTCTACCATATATATCCTTGAGGATTTTAGGGTTCACTACTTCCCTAATTATCCCCATCTACACAGTGTTCATGTTGAAATTCTGCCACACTTTTTTCCCCTTGCCAGAGTCATCACTGTGATACTCCCCTCTGGACTGGTTCTCTAAAAAGTCCAGTGGGCTGGGGGACTGGGTTAAGGGATCTTCCTAGTCATTATTAGGCACCTCAGTATTAGGGTCTTGAGTCTTTTCATTGGATCTAGAAGGGGTAGGGGGAGTATAATCTTCGCTAATGGCCAGGTCAATAGAAAGACAACTAGAGCATTCCCCCTTTGTATTGTTTTTCTTCCCAATAGTTTGTTTCCTGTTCTTCCTAGCCTCTCCATTGGAATTATCCAAATCGTTATCGGTTTTCATATCATCCACATTTTCATTGTACTCCTCTTCTGAGGAGATCTCCTTTCTAGCCTGCTATTTGGAGGATTTTTCTTTTTTGTCCAAGCTCATTGTTCTCTTCTTAGAGGAGGAGCCATGTTTCAACTTTTGAACCTCATCATCCTCATTTTCCTCTAAGTGAATTACCACACTATCTTCTGGGTCCAAGGGGAAAAACTGACTCGGAGACATCAACTCTTTCCTTTTTGTCTGCAATCTCCTTCCCTAGGGTTTGGGCTTTGAAGAATTCATAAATTAACAGTAACAGACCCTCATGTAAAGCAGGATTAGCTATATTCTTCTCTATAAAGCCATTAATATTATCATTAATAGAAGAATACAAGTACAACAGGATGTAAACCTTCATACTGTGCCTTATATGATTCAGTAGCATGAAGTGGTAGGTCCCGATCTTGTCAAACTTGGTGTCCAATGTGACATAAGAGATCAAGGCTTTGAGAACAAACTTCCATAACATTCTGATACCTTTGGGTTAGTAGTAAGTACCCATTTTAACAATAGCTTTCTTCTTTTCCTCATCTCTCACAAAATCATTGACAAAAGTGTCAGAGATTTTGTGGTCCCCGTAGAATTTTTTGCCTACAATAGGGATACCGATGACTTTCGAGATGACCTCCTTAGTGACTATAAAATTCTATCCCTCTATTTCCATGCACCCTTTGTTCTATCTTTTCACAAAAATATTAGTGACCACCTGCTTGCTTCCATGTAATCTTTCGATGAAGGTCGTGATTTCCCCTTTTTGTAGATCATTCCAAACCTTAGTGTGTGTCTCCCATTTCACACTGTCATTCATGGGCTCCCTTCTATGTCTTTCCCCTACCATTGCCCCGACAGGGATTTAGACAATTCTCTGGTAAGACTGATAGCTATTGTTCAGATATTTCCTAGCAATGGTCATCCCGAGCTTTCTTCTTTTTGGCTTTTGGGAATAGATATGATTCTTGGGAATGAATACCCAGAAAGTGTACGAAAGGGACACCTAGTTATTAGCTTTTTTGTCCCTCCAGTACTTGCCATTTATGGAATGGAACATAGAATAATCTATATTACAATTCATTATTATAATTAATGATTCCCTCCTTTTTGTGGTATTTGTCCCTCTCAACTAAATCCTTCACCTCGCAAGGGAAATCTACATTGTGATGCCACCTCATCATTGCTTCCTTTTTAACAACCACGTTGGCAAACCAATCAGCTACATGGTTGGCTTCCCTATAAATGTGGGATATGTGAACCTCTTCAAAAGAATTTAAAAGAGCCCACATTTATTCTATCATATTGGAAATAGTCCATGAGGGGGAATGATTGAGTTTTAAACAGTAAATGATGTTCTTGGAGTCTCCTTCAAGCCAGAGCTTTTTGACCCCTATGTCATGGGTAAGTTTGGTGACTTGGAGGGCTGCACTCACTTTAGCAAATTGGTTTGTTTGTGGGCCAAGAGGTGAGATGACAATATCAGACCTAAAACTATGACAATTCCTCATCACACCTCCACTACCCAACATGCCTGGATTCCCTTTGGTTACACCATCAAAGTTTTCTTTGGACCAGCCTTCTGGGGGACAACTCTAGGTATAATTATGTCTTTTCTCCTTGCTCTTCTTAGGGATAGAAGCTTGGACCTTTCTTGCAAAATGGTTAGAGCCACCACAGAAATAAAAGTTTTCTTTCATAGCAAACTGGATCTTTTCAAAGATAATTTTGGGAGGAGTAGAACTATCTCAAAAGATGTGATTATTGTGTTCTTTCCAAACTCCCCAGCAAAAGTGTGGAAGAATCTAGGAGCTAAATAATCAGAATTCAAAATTATTTGAGGAGAAATCCCATTAAGAAAAAAGTTCTTTAAAAGACAGGGGAAAGCACCAGGATAAATCTAGAGAAAAAAGGAGAAGATGCCAAATTTTACTTACAAAAGAGTAATGGATAAACAAGTGACCCACTAATTCAGCTTGGCATCTACAAAGCACGAACTTGTTGGGGATCTAGAAACCTCTCTTGATAAGATTATCAATTGTAAGAATGTGATTCTGAAGTAAAAGCCAAAAGAAGATGTTATTTTTTGGGTAAGGCCTGGGAGCTAGGCTTTAGCCCAAAGAGGATTGGCTTTCGGAGTCTGAGACAACTAATGAGGAGTAGGCAGAGACCATCATTAAGGTCCCATCAAGATATCCTTCACAAATAAGCTCATCCTGGGTAGAAAATAGGGAGACCACATTGAGGGAAATCATAAGAGGAATCGGGTCCTAAGAAACCTGGGGGAGGTCAACCCAATCATTGTCCATTCTATAGTTACTGACTTTTGAGCCATAGATGTGGGTGAATTCTTCCATCTAGATATTGAGAGGCTCACAATCTCTTAAGCGACCCAACTGATGCCAGTTATCATTCCAGAAGTTAATGGATTGGCCATTCCCTATCTTCCATTTTGCCTTGGACTTGGCCAAATACTTAGCATTGAGGAAACCATTCCATATAAAAGAGCCTTTCGGGGAATCAATCTCTTCAAATAAAAGTTTTATTGAATTGTTAGTGAGATACTTATCTTCAAAAGTGTCACGACATTCCCTAGTTCCATTGAAGATGCACCATAATTTTTTTAGCTTGGAGAGCTTTGTTGAAAGGTTTGATTCTCCTTATCCTTGGGCCACCAACATGCTTAGGGTGATAAACTTTGTCCCAGGCTATTAGAGGGAGTCTCTTATGGTCTTTAGTTCTAAACTAGAGAAATATTCTCTAAATTCTTTCCATGGCCTCCAAAACTTTAGCTGAAATGGAAAAGAGGCTTAATGCATAGGTTGGGAGGTTTTGTAGAGTTGATTTGGCCAATTGGATTTTTCCTGCCTGATTGAGGGAGACCCCTTTCCAACCAGCCAACTTCCTATTAAATTTGTCTATTAAGTTGTTCTAGAATGCTTCCGGTGGTTTAACACCTAAAGGCAGGCCCAGATAATTGGCTAGGAGAGAATTGATACTATAGCCCATGATGTCCACTATTCTCTTATGTCTCCCCTTAGGAGTGTTAATGAATTAGATAGAGATTTTATTCTAGTTTATGGATTGGAATGTCCCTCAGGTGTAGGAGTTGATAAGGTTCTTCACCACTTTGGCTTCTCCCACCGAAGCCTAGCCTCCTAAAATGGTGTCATCAATGAACTGATGGTGAGAGAAGACATAGGTCCCAGATGACAGTTTTAAACCTTTTAGTGCCGCTAAACTCCTAGAGGTAGAAATGAACCTTCCAAGGCATTCTACAAGAATCATAAAAAGAATAGGGGACAGGGGATCCCCTTGTCTCAGACCCCTAGTGGGTTTGAAAAAGGCCAACGGGGAACCATTGACCAAGATCCCGAGAGAGGGAGTAGAGATGATTTGCTGGATGATCTTGCAAGAGTGAGAATTGAAGCCGAAGGCACCAAGAACTGCCAGTCAACTCGGTCATAAGCCTTGGAGAGGTCAAGCTTGAGGAGAAATCCTTCCCTTTTGCTTGCTTCTAAGGAATGAATCACTTTGTGCACCACCATAATGGAATCCAATATATGTCTACTGGACACAAAACTAGACTGGTGGGGCACAATCAAGGGGGGGAGAGCTTTAAGAATTCTTCAGGTAAAACATAATATATGTTACTTGAATATGGGGGAATGATTATAAAAAAAAATAGTGGAAGCTCTCAAATATTTTTTTTCTATTATAGATTAAAAAATTTATATTTTTTACTATGATTTTCAAAACTATTTAAGCTTTTTGGGCTCAATTATGAGGCCTACTTTAAAAGGCCATGTACTATTAAAATATAATAATAAAATATTATAAACATGTAGAATGAGATTCTAGATTTAGAGAAATCTTATCATGTTCGCATTACCTCAAGGAATCACACAAGATCTAAGAATTCCCTACAAGAGCCAATAACATTTTATAAAAAAAACAAGAAAATGACAATATAGTATAAATATTGATATAATGTGAATTCATATAAATTCCTTGGTTAATAAAAAAATGGTGAGAATACAAGGTAAATGAGCTAAATGGCTACCCCACATGTACGAAGGATAATTATGTAACAACTGGCTAAAGTGGCATACATACATGAATTAAGGAAAAGAAGGGAAAATGTCACTAATTAAATTAAAGTGACAAGGTATAAATTTGACTCAAAAGGCCACTCATTTGCTAAATAAACACATGTATACTAATAATTAATTTTGACACAATTGAATTTAATAAATAGTGTTGATGTCGCAAACTCAAATAATTAAGTCTTGATTTTTATTCTAGAAAATGAATCAGATTTGATTTTCACTTTTCTTAATATATAAATTATTTAAATTTTAAATTAAAATTTAACAAAAAGTATTCAAGAAATTCACATTTTATAATACAATTGAAATAAATATAACAAATAATTTTTGTTATAAATTAAAATACTATAATTTTTTTTTAAAATCTAACAATAAATAATCAAGGGTTTTATTGTACAAAATTGTTAGAGAATATTGATTATATTATTTTTTATTTTTTATTAAAAATAAATAACTCATGCAATTTTAACAAGCTATTAAGTATCTTAATAACACATAAATAAAATAAATGAGTACCTAATATCAAAAGAAAATTCAAAGATATAAAATCTAGAAAAATAAAGCTCTATTTTTTTAAAAACATGGATCCAAAAACAAAAATAGGCCACCCAAGTCCTCAATGAGGAATTTAAATAGGTGTGTAGCGGCCATCCTTCCCAAGTATCTTCTTGTACAACAATAGACTTGTGTGAAGGCCCATCAACTTATTTTGTTTCTATACAATCTCAAACGGACATATATTAAAAATACTCTTTTATTTTAAAATTTTATCTAAAATATAATCTATTATTAAATTATTTAAATTAATAATATACATTTATTCATGTGCATAATGTCATTATGCATTTTATTTTTCATAATTTATTTCTAACTATGTTTCCATCAATACAAAACTTATTTATATATAAAATAAAGTCAAATATAATATTTCATAATTGGTTAATCTATATATTTCAACATCTTCATTGGTTCAATATACTATCATTTAACACCAACTTTTATGTATACATTTATATAGAATATGTTTATTAAATTAAAAATTTAGATAGAAAGTCTAATATTAGATAAAATATATTTTATCTAAACTTTGTAATGTACACCTCCTCGCTAAAGGGTCTTTTGTGTGCTACTTGATTTTTCTTGTGAATATTGAGGAACTATCTCACTTAAATTTCCACCCATAGTAGTTCTATTGCGATCTACGTGCAGCAAGAAGTTGTTCGAGTAAGCATCCGTAAGTTTTCCACTCTCTGAGTGTGTTACCTACTAATTTAGAAACATAAAATTAGAAACTAAACAACAAATATAAATGTATAAGAGAAGCCTAGTATATAAAACCAAATAGTAAATAGTACCTTGTCATGGAGTAATTGATTTTGGAAAAGTAAAAATTGTTCCTGTAAAAAAATTTAATATATTTAAACAATTATATTATCTTTACATTGATATGAAACCATAATTTAACAGTGTCAAATAAAATTATATTAAGAAAACATGAAAGTTTAAGATAATTTGGTAAAATATAGTATACCTTTTTTCGTTTCATCTCAATTTCTTGAAGAAGCATATTATCCTTGGTATTTTAAAGAGTATAATAAACCAAATGTTAATAATAAAAAATATTTATTTTTAATCTATTATACTTTAAATTTACTTATATATAAAATATATGACATTATCTTTTTTACCTTGTTTGATCTGACTATATCAAGCCCTCTTTCAAGATAGATTTCAAGTTGTTTAAGTTCCTTTATGTCTAAAGACGAAATGTTTTCTCCTTCTAAATACCTATTTAATATTGAACAATAAATTATTGTCAAAAATAAAAAAATATGGTTAAGATTTTAACAAATAATTACACAATAATATATTAGATCAAGAATTTAAATTAAAAAATTTTTTTAATTGAATTAATTTAAAAAGAAATTTTGTATTTGTGATAGTAAAAAAGTGAACAAACCTCTTTTCATTTGTTAAAATATCAACTTGGCGCCTCAAGTTTGTTACTTCCACCTTCATATGCTAAATTTACAGACAACAAATAATTAAATATCCTCACCTATCATATATAATACATTTAAAAATTACATTTAATGTACATTATAAAATTACACATTTACATTCAATTTAAAAATTGTGTTGATGCTCAAGAATCTTTTGTTATAATTTTAAAAAGTTCAAGAATAATTGAAAAATGTTTATGAATAACTAAAACAAAATTTATTTATACAAATTTGATTTCTAATTAAATAAAATTTAAAGCAAAAATACCTCTATGTTCAAATTTGTATTTTCTTCACATTCTTTTCCTTTTGAATAAGTCTTCTTGTATCTCTCAATTGTCCCATTAAGACTTTTCATGGAAGAAAAATAATCAATAATAAATAACATTAATTTTATTATAATTTATTCATAACCAACATTTTATATACTCTTAATCTTAAAAAATAAAGAAAAGGTTGATTTACTAAAATCATAAAAAAATATTAATCATATGTTAAAATAATAACATACCATTATTATCCCTTTTTAATCATGTATATGTGCAATTCTTTTCCTAGGACTTATAGAACGTAAAAAAGTCAATTTTCATTACAATTGGGAAAAAAATTATAATTACAAAGACCCCCCATAGTTTCTGCTCATCTCAAGTGGTGTCCCTTTTTTTGTCAAATTATTTTGATTTGCTACAATATTATGATATTCTGATGAAAAGTGTGTCTCAATATGTGAAGTGTTTATCCCCCCTTGATGCTGAGAGGGCTCGCTATCTTATCTTGAAGTGCTAGAAAATGAGGTTTTGCAACTACCTTTGTAAAGATATGCGCAAGCTAATCTTGGGTCGTGATATATTTCAAATCAACTTCTTTCTTTTGCACCAAGTGATGAATGAAATGATATTTTAGATAAGTAATGCTTGGTTCTACTATGATGAACTGGATTTTTGGCTAGCTTGATGGCACTCACATTGTCCTAGAAAATCGCAGACATAGGTTGAACTTTGTTTTCTCCAATTTGTACAAGAATATTTTGAAGCCAAAGAGCTTATGCAACTACTGAAGTGATTTCCATATATTATACTTCCCTTGATTAGAGGCCCACATTACGTTTATTTTGTTGCCCTATTTTTGACCCCTATTTTAAAATTTCCAACATTAGAAATTTTTCTAAGTCCTCTCACTATTGGGATTTCGGAAAATAGGTGCCTCTCAAGATTTTGGCATTCACCTACCAGAGCTTCCTATCAGAATTTTAGGATTTAGCTGCCAGAGCTTCGTGTCAGGATTTCAAGATTCAAATACTAGATATTCTTATTGGGATTTTAGGGTTTAGTTGCTAGAGCTTCTTGTCAGAATTTTAGGGTTTAGCTATTAGAGCTTCATGTTGGAATTTCAGGATTCTGCTCCTAGACCTTCCCATCACAATCTTAGATTATGTTGTCAAAGCTTCATGTAAAATTTTTAGCATTCTACTGCCAGAGATTCCTGTCAGGATTTTTAGATTTAGCTACCAGAGCTTCCTATCAAAATTTTGAGATTTAGTTGCAGAGCTTCCTATCAAAATTTCAAGATTCTACTACAAGATCTTCATGTCTAGATTTTGGGATTTTTCTTCTAGAGCTTCCTATCATAATTTCAGGATTCTGCTGCCAGAGCTTCCTGTCAGGATTTTGGGATTTTGTTGCGATATCTCCCTATCAAAATTTCAAGATTCTACTGCTAGAGCTACTTGTCAGGATTTTGGTGGTTGGAAAATCCCTTCAAGTCTAAAGGTTATTATCCCATCAGAAGCTAGGTCATTTAGATTTTTCTAGAAATGATACCAAGGAGACACTTGTCATCATTTTATTATTTTTACTTTCCAAGAATTTTATATTGTAACCGTCTGTGGTAGGCGAATAGACTAGCTTTATATCTCTGTTGAACATTTTATGAGGGATCGATAATATTTGGCCAAAATTCTCCCTATTGCTATGAGAAATGAGTGAGACTAGAATTTTGAATCATGGTTTCTAATCATTAAATTTTAGTTATTATCCTTTAATGTGGGATAGATGAATATGGGATGATTCAATAAATTAGTCATGGATGTCAAAATATGTTTTTGAATCTGTGATTTTAAGGTGATCTTAGAGTCATTATTTATTGTTTTCTTCTATTATATTCATGTTTTTTGACAAATTTATATCAAATGTAGGTACAATTCACATGAAATATTCATGGTCATGGAGGTGCATTTGCAATAATTAATTATGGTGATTTCACTTTCTTTTGGTTTTCATGATCATGAGAATTGAGGCATAGTTGTAGATAACATTAATTTTGATTGCATATCTGATCTCGAATGTCTCATAGTGATGAACATTCATTTGAAGCCTCTTTTTCTCTCTAGTTAAAAGAATATCCAATGATTTATTGAAAATAACAAAAGCATATTCATTGAATACCTATTTCAGGGAATTATACCTGTTAATTCAGACATTGAGCTATTTGAAATATCTTTCAACTTTTTGTTAATAGAGAAGTCTTGTGAGGATTTGAGTCAATATTATTAAAGACCAATCTGTTAACTAAGATATTTTTGGTGACTTTGTTGGGGAATCAAATCAAAGTGTTGGTGCTTTGTTTCCCTCAGAAATTTGAAGGTTACCCCGCAAGGACGAAGGCTGGTGACTCTATTTTTCAAAACCTATAAAGACTATTTTTTAGTTAAAAGATGTCTAATTTAGATTTATTGCTTTGGTTGTAGCTCAGCCTTGGCAGGCTCATTTTGGCCCTTTTTCTTTGCCTCGTTACAAAGATCTGCCTATAGGCTCAAGAAGAAAATTTTCAAAATACACCAGAGAAAAAAATAAAGATCCTTAATGCCACATCTGAGTGTTTAATGTTTCCTGTGGGATTATTTTAGGTTTAGAAGAAGATGTTTTTATCCATCCTTTTGTTGAATCCCTTGTTGGTGTTGCTGCAATTTGGTTCCAACATTTGGAAGATGGATGTATAGCTAGTTGGAACATATTAGAAGATAAATTTCTTGTGTAATTCAAACCAACAGTTAATGCACAAGTTCTTTGTTATGTTAGTTTTTCAAAATCCAAAAGAAATAAGATGAAATCTAATAAGAGACCTTTTGGAATGGTTCAACCAGTCATTGGAAAAATTTACCACAAGTTGAATAGCGTAGCCAAGAAAATTTTCTATCCATATTTATTGCAGCAATGCATCCAAAAGTCAAGTAATACCTCAAACAAAGCAAGGTATGTGATCATGACATCTCTAAACAAGAAGGTATTAGAATTGAATATGATTTAGTGTTGTTGGGATGGTTTGAGAAAAATAGGATTGCAAAGACTTTAAGAAAAGAATATATGAATGACCATCATTTTGAATCAAGAATGATTAAACCTCTACCTTAAACAACTGAATGTTTAAATCTAACTATTATTGATCAAAAATGTTTTCATAATGATGAAGCTAGCATCCTATATATTGAGTCCCAGACAACCAAGTTTTACCATTTTGATTACAAAGATGATTCTGGTAGCTCAAGTGATGAAGAAGAGGATGATTTTTGTGCTTCATTGAATTTTGTATCAATGTCTTCTAC
This sequence comes from Chamaecyparis obtusa, assembly GCA_027943335.1. NCBI lineage: Eukaryota > Viridiplantae > Streptophyta > Pinopsida > Cupressales > Cupressaceae > Chamaecyparis > Chamaecyparis obtusa. Next base: position 1,115,930 of record BSBK01003401.1, read on the forward strand.
CTTAATGATTGAAAATGAAGAAAAATTATTAGGACTCATCAATAAAAAAGAAGATGAAAGAAATATTGTTGGTGTGGCTATGAATTCTAATTTTTTTCTTTTGAAGAAATAAACAATAAAGACAAGGATATTGCAGCTAGTAATAATAAAGGGCAATCTTATGATGTCATAGTGCAACATAAAAATGATATAAATATGATTGTACTTTTTTTATAACCAAAATATGAGAATTTTATTTTTGGGAGTAAAATGAACTTGTGGGGAATGCTATAGTTGTGACTGTAATTCTCAAAAATTCAAGAGACCCCACAAAAGTAAAATTTGAAAATAGCTCCATTCAATTCAATAAAATATTATTCATATCGAAAATTTTTGGTGAAGCTTTTAAAATCAAAGATAATCCTCTCTTCAAACTTCTAAATGATCTACTCTTTTGTGAAAAAGAAGAAATTTGTTCTTACATTTCCCACAGCAAAAGTCGACATCTCAAGATCCTTGGGAAAGATAAGGATGTCAACTTATGACCTGTAAAAAATGAATTTGTTTCTAATGGAGTCAATGATGATGTTGAAAAATCATATCTTGTTTCAAACTTAATTGTTTTAGATTCATATTTTTATCAGATATGGCTACTTCAGTGGATTCCCCTTTTCATCTTGGCTGAAAATGAATATATTTTAGAATCAGATTTTTTTTAAGGGGAAGATGTAAATGGTGGTGATGGAATTTGAGAAGTCACAAAAAAATATGATAAAAAATGGTTTTTTGGCTATGAGATTTTGTACAAGGGTTTTCTTCACATAATGAGCCTTCACTAGATCTACTTATTATTTTCAAACCTATAGATGTTATATGGACATGCATCCCTCTTTTGCAGTGGCTCATATTTCTCTCATCCTGTAAATGGTTTGATATGAATAGCCTGAAACATTCTTGGAGGTAGGGTCTTTGCCCTGTCATTTTATAAATAAAATTTTGGCTTGATGTAGGTTGTAGGAAGTTTTGGGTTTTTTCTTTCTTGTGCCTTGTTCCCCACCACACACTTGTGAAGAAACTCCATGTATTCATTCTCTCTAACTCTTTTTCCCAATAGATTTGAGCACTGATCTTTGCCAAATATTCTCGAGTTATCTTCTTTTTGCAAGACAAAGTTACCCCAATTAAAGCCAGTTGTTGTCCAATTATTTGTACCCCTATTTTAAAGTTTCCAACATTTGAAAATTTTCCAAGTCCTCTTAGTGTTAGGAGTTTAGGAAATAGGTTCCTGTCAAAATTTCAAGATTTAGCTACTAGAGCTTCCTTTCACGATTTCAAGATTTAGTTGCCAGAGCTTCCTATCTAGATTTTTGGATTCAACTACCAGAGCTTCATATCAATATTTCGGGCTTTAGTTGCCAAAGCTTCTTGAAAAGATTTTTGGATTTAGTGTAATACCCCTCTAACCCTAATATAAGTTTTGTGTTTTTGAAAGAATTAAGATCCTTTGATGTTTTCTTATAGCTTAAGTTGTACATGATACTTGTTTGATCTATTCCTATAGTTGTTTCATAAGCTAGTACTCAATGATTCTAATATCAGGCACACTATCTAAAGGTATCACTTTTGTATGTATTTATCTCCATGTATGTATTGAGTACCTACAAGACCTTTATGAACATAGTTAGGATGTTATATGATATGTACTTGATAGATATATATAAGTGGTTATTTATATTTTCTTCTATTAAGGTTACTTTGGATGAATCTTGTATCTCACTTGATGATTTGATTATGTTGATTTATTATTAGCATTGATAAGAGACTAACACAATGCTTGAGATTCTAACCTTCATTATGATGATGCTACATGCTTTGAGTGTATATATATACATGATGTGTTTTCATGATTCAGGACGAAGTCGTAGTTACTCACATAGCTGAGGTCCACACGATGTATCGATCCTGGTCATCTGTCTACAATGTTTTCTTTTATACGTATATCCATGCATATGTATTTCTTCTTTGTGATGTAGACTTGCAGGTACCTGGCATCGACTTCACCTGGCTTCAAAGGTCTGAGCATGCCCTCAAATCCTCGATGGTTGTTGTTATGGAGATAGTACTAAGGCCCCTACATGAGTCTTCCTTTGTCATTATTCCAATTTGGGAATATTAGGGTTCCTTCTTTGTCAGTCAACCTTTGGGTCAAAAACCCAGATCCAACGCACCCGGTTGGGCATGGTTGTAGTTAGTGCCTTGTGGCCACTTGAATTCATTTGGTTGTATGATTTGTTTTCTCATTTTATTTATTTCTCCTTCTTGGTATGACTCTTAGTTAATCTTTCTATGTTGTGTTTCAGGAGTTTGGCTTGACTTTCCTTGTTGACTTTGGTTGACCTTGTTTGATCTTATAGTTTTCTCAATATGTTTCATAGTTGATTTTTATGGCCTCTTTCGATGATTAGATTTATTTTGAGGCATGTGATTTTATTCTACCTCAGTGTTATATCCTATAGTAATTATAAATAGGTAATAATATTGTGATCTATTACTTCATAATCTTATAGATTATAGTGTTTGGTATTTGGCATGTATCTATATATATATATATATATATATATATATATATATATATATATATATATATATATATATATATATATATATATATATATATATATATATATATATATATATATATATATATATATATATATATATATATATATATGGAAATATATATATGGGTGCACACATATATGTATTTATATATATATAATTTATATGTGATTATATGTTAATTATTGTAGATATTGTTGATGGTGTATATTTCGGGATTAATGTAAAGTATAATATTATTAATAATTAAATATTAAATAATGCGAGGTATATTATTCTCAATTGTTAATTATTAATAATGAGGATAGGTTATATATATAGATATTGATGTAATTAATGATGGCATATGCATATATGTTAGGATAATATTACATGTGTGTATGAATGAATACAAATAATCTTTTATTGTATATTTGAGTAATATAGTTGTATGATATTAAGTTATTTTATAATACCTTTTAGTTAAGAGTTAGTTGGGAATTGGTTACTTTTCCTCTCAACCTTTGGAAATCTATTTATATGCACTACTTTCTCATTTGAAGAGAGGGGATTTTGGGGCTGAAGCATTGAGGAGAGGATGGCCTTACTTTTCATGGAGATTTTGGAGAGAAAACTTGGAGATGCGAAGGAGAGTTTGTAAGCATATGTCTTTAAGAATTTTTGGTTATCTTTGCTTTTGGGAGAGAGACATTTTTGTGAGAATTTCAGTAGTTGAGAGAGGGATTCTTTGCTGTGGAATTATTTCTTTCTTTCATGGAGATTTCTGAAAGTGGATAGGGTTTGAAGGATGCATCTCAAGTTTGGATTTGTCTTCTCTTTTGTTTCCTTCCTTCTTCGATTCAACCTTCGTAGGACATGAGGTATGGATTGAATATTTTAGTTACTTGATGTATCTGATAGATTATAGATCTATTTATATATTATCATTATTTATTATATCTATACTTGTTATTTGTATGGTTATTTTAAAGTTTTGAGTTTTTGTTTGTAAGAATTGGCATGTGTTTTCCTAGGGTTTTTAGCGACCCATTTTTGGAGATCTATTATTATAACAATTTAAATTGCATCTATGGTTTTACTAAATTGATTTTATAGAAGTAAAATTCACAGATCTCAAATGGGTATCTCTCTGATTTTATTTTTAAGGTTGAATTAATGCCTTATTTTTGACATTTTGGCAGACTATGCCTGTCCATTCTTGATTCTGAATTTTCTATCAAATGTATTCGTATGCTACAGGCTGATATGATTATATAAAAGTATAAATTTGATATCAGAGATTCTATTAAGTCTTATCTTTCATTTCCAATTGGTTTGGTGAATTTTAATTATGTTTGTGAAAATTACAACCGTTTTAGTGAAGGCAGGTCTGAACCCTAACCAGAATTTTCTGTTTTAAACCAGAAGTCATAACTTTCTTTCCCACCGTTGGATCTTCCTAAAAATAAAATTGAGAGTCCATAATTATGTTATCTAAATCTCGACCGAAGTGATTTGCTTCATTTTATGTTTTGTGGAAGATATGGATGACTATTCTATGATGACTATTCTTTGCATTTAATCTTTGCTTGAAATAATTCAATTTAAGAACATCATTAAGTTTTAAGGTTTCGTATGGTTACCAGAGGCTATTAGAATTTTTTTTTGGTTAATTTGATCTATTTATACTCTGAATATGTTTATAATATCACTTGGATGTCTTCTTATATGTTTGGAACATTCTGAATGCCATATTGGGTTTAGGGTTGTCAAGTGGACTAGGGACAACATATGTTTTCCTAAACTCAATCAAATGTTGTTATGGAATTGATATGAATTCTTGATGATGAATCTACTATGTTCTTATGATTTTTATATGTATGTTAGGGAACCTAAGTACACTAGGTGAGTGGCTCATAGTGAGGGGCCGGGGCCCTAAGTGGCTAGTACCAGGATAACCTACTATGAGTTATTTAATCAAGTGATAACCTAAATAAATGAATTGGGAATGGGAGATTATTGGAATGGGAAATTACACATTAATCAAGATTAATTGTGCCTCGCCCATGCCTTTAGTGCTAGTAAAGACTAAGGATGGGAGTGGGAGAAGGTACCTATGCGTAGGTACAACTGAATGACCTTGTCTGTACGAGAGGCATTCGGTTCCGCATGTGCCTACTTGGGGGCCGGGGCCAAGAGTGGCTAGTACCAGGACAACCCAAGGGGTGAGGGCTATGCGATGACACTCACCTAGCTTGTAGCTTAGAGTCTCTATCAAATTTGATCATGCCTCTGGTATTCCTTGTGGTCTTCTTGTCTTTTCTTTTTTTGTTGTGACTTTGGAGAACTTTAATCACCACCTTAGGAATTTTCTAGTTGTTACCTCTTGTATGGGCCTTTGGTTCTATCTCCTAGCTCAGGGGAGTGGGCCTATTGGTTCCACGTGGTTGGGTGGTTAATATTTATATCGAGGTATTGTTCGTGATTCTCTGGATGATCCTAGCACATATTCCTTTCCAGATCTGCAGTTGAAGATTTCTTATTGGATATTTTAATATGTTGAGATGTATGTATGTATTTGAATTCATGTAATTTTTAATCTCCTAAAAGGAGTCTTGTAGTATTGATGTAATCTCAATTCAAAGCAATGCATAAGGGAATGGGTAGTTCTAGGTAAAAGAAAGGGAAAATAATGTGGAATATTGGACATGTTACTAGCATTAAAAGAAAGTGTTTATGTTATTTCTCCTATCCTCTTATGTTGTGCATATGTAAAGGAAATAATCTTAAATATAGTTATATATAATGATGTATCACAAAAATAATGTATTCTCTCTTGATGAAAGGATCCAAGGAAATTATTGAGAAATGATAGGTTAGTGATTGGAATTATTAACAATGAATGGTTATGAAACAATGCAATAAAATAGTAACTTGATTATAATGTTAATACTTGGTTCATGTTAATGAAATACCTAGGATAATGCCTACCTTAATGAATATTAATCTCTTACCTAAATTACTAGAGAAAAGTGATATAAAGGATAGTAGATGTAGATGAAATCAATATGAATTTATGGAATGAGTTGATAAAAGGAATAATGATGTTGGATGATTAACCTATGTTTAATAAAAGAAATAAGTTAGGGACATTTAACTTGGTGCATTAAAATGAATGTAGATCTTTTAAGCTCATGATTTCGTGAATATCTTATGCATGTAAATGGTTTATATGATGTTGCTTAGGTAGCGACGTTAGGGAACCCGGGAGGACTTAAGTTGTATAAATCTTATATTCAAGTAGTAGAAAATTATTTCTTCTTTTAGAAATATGAAGTGTAATGATGAATATTATTCTAGTTAAAATAAATAAATTAATTAAAAAAAAATTCACTACTTTCATTTTATAGAGGTTTTATGTCTTGTCCTCTTGGGTTGCCTGGTGGGGTGTTACATTTAGCTTCGAGAGCTTCCTATCAAAATTTTAGGATTCTACTACCAAAGAATCATGTCAAGATTTTAGGATTTTCCTGCTAGAGCTTCCTATCAGAATTTTAGGATTCTGTTGCCAAAGCTTCTTGTCGAGATTTCAGGATTTAGTTGCAAGAGCTTCCTATTAGGATTTCAAGATTTAGTTGCTAGAGCTTCCTGTCAAAATTATAGGATTATGTTGTCAGAGCTTCCTGATGAGATTTGAGGATTTTTTTGTCAGAGCTTCTTGTCATAATTTTACGATTCTGCTACCAGATCTTCTTGTCAGGATTTCAAGGTTGTGCTGCAAGAGCTTCCTTTCACAATTTTAGGATTCTCCTGCTACAGTTTCCTATCAGGATTTTTGTGGCTGGAAAATATCTTCAAGTCTCTCATTTCATCATAATATTAAAGATTCTCAACCCATCAAAAGTTGGGTCATTTGAATTTTTCTAGAAATGACACCTTGTAGACACTTGTCATAGTTTTATTATTTTTTATTTTCAATAATTTCATATTATAACCACCTAGGATTGGTGAATAGACTATTTATATCTTTGTTGAACATTTTATGAGGGATCGATATTATTTGCCTAGAATTTCTCCTATTTCTATGACAACTGATTGAGACTCTAATTTTGAGTCATGGTTACTACTCATTAAATTTCTATTATTATCCTTTATTGTGGGATGGGTGAATATGGGATGATTCAATAAATTAGTCATTGATGGCAAACTATGTTTTTGAATCTGTGATTATAAGGTGATTTAAGAGTCATTATTTATTGTTTTCTACTATTATTTTCTTGTTGTTCGACATATTTATATTACTTGTGGGTACACTGCACATGTAATCCTTATGGTCATGGAGGTACATTTGCAAAAATTAATTGTGGTGATTTCACCATGTTTTAGTTTTAATGGTCATGAGAATTGAGGCACAACCATAGAAATTAGTTACATTAATTTTGATTTAATGCCTATTAGTGAATATCTCATAGTGATGAACATTCATTTGAAGCCTCTTCTTCTCACTGGTTAAGAGCATACCCAATAATTTATTTAAAATAACAAAAACATATTCATTGAATATATATTTCAGGGAGTTGTACCTATTAATTCAAAGATTGAGATATTTGAAAGCTCTTTCAACTATCCATTAATAGATAAGTCTTGCGAGGGTTTGAGTCAATATTATTAAAGACCAATCCATTAACTAATAAATTTTTTGAACTCCATATTATCAAACTAGAACCAAAAGTAAAATAGTTTATAGATAGAAAATTTGATCATGTAAACTACATCCCCAATCTGAATCACTAAATCTAATAAAATTGAAACTTATAGAATGGTAGTAATGAATACAAAAAATTAATGTTCCTTTTAGATACCTTAGTATTCTCTCAGCTTCCTTCATGTGTATATCTAATGGATTTGGCTTATTCCTTGAAACTAGTGAAACTATAGATGTAATATCAAGCTTTGTGTGGGTTAGTAACATCAAACTCCCAAATTTTTTTCCCTTGTTTATCTTAAAGGTTTCATTTTGTTTGAAGGGCAGTTTTTGCCTCTAAACTATAGTCTGTGTGAATTGATAAACTATAATGTTCTCTTTTTGTTAAAAGAGATTTAGGTTCTTTCCAAACCTATTTTTATCATAATAAAAAATATCAAACTCCCAACAATACTTTTATAAGCTATTTCATCAATATTGTTAGCACCATCTTTTCTACTTGAAACAAAACTCCATGAGAACTTCGAGTGGGACATAGATTATAATCACACATATCAAATTTATTCAACATATCCTTTGCATACTTTATTTGACAAATGAAAATTTCATCCTTACTTTGATAAACCGCAATTCCAAGAAAATATTTCATGAGACCTAGATCTTTCATTTCAAATTCATTCATCATAGAAACTTTGAATTTTTGTTTTATTTTAGAAATATTACCTATACATAATAGATCATAAACATAAAAATTTATGGTGAGAATAGAAGGTTCACTCTTCTCTTGAAACTAGCCATCAATTATTGCATACAATTCTCTTGGTGCTTTCTTGAGACTGTATAAAGATTTATTCAACTTGTAGACATAATATTATTTTCCTTCCACTTCAAAACCTTGTGGTTGGTCTACATATACTTCCTCTTCTATGTACCCATTCAAGAAGGCACTTTTCACATCCATATAATGTATGCTGCGATTCTTTTGAGTTGCTAATAAAATAAGAATTCCAATAGTCTCTTGCCTTGATACTTGTGCAAATTTCTCTTCGTGATCAATGTTGTATTTCTATGTAAATCCTTTGGAATCAAGTCTTTCTTTATGTACTATAACACACCCATCACTATTAAACTTTTTCTTATATGCCCATTTACTGCCAATCTTCTTCTTGTCACATGGAAGTTCTATAAGCTCCCAAATTACATTCATGTGAATGGAATACATCTCTTCTTGCATTAAATGCATCCAAACCTTGTTAGTACATGCCTCTTTAAAAGATTATGGTTAAAAATAGGCCTTGGTGAATAAAGAAAAAATAATTTTCTCACCTCTTGGATTTTCTTTATGTGTTTAATTTGTACATCTTTGATAAATATTAGTCATCCTTCTCATCTTCTTTGTAGGCCTTGGAGTAGAATTTGGACTTGTACATGGACTTAAAGAAGTAGATGAAGGGTTTCTTTGTGGATTTGAATCACTTGAAATATTAGCATTAGTGGGTTTCTCATGATCAATATCATTAGTAACATCATCATTCAAAATATATTTGTATTTTTTAGCATGGCCTTTTTTATGACCATACACTCCTCCATCAAAAATCACATCTCTTGACACATAAATCTTATTCATGAGATAATTATACAAAATATATGCTTTAATTTTATCATTATAACCCATAAAAATGCATGATTTAATTTGAACATCTAACTTTTGTCTTTTTATTAGGCACATAGACATATGATAAATAAGAAAAAACTTTGAAATGATTGAGATTGGGACTTTTCACACACCATGCTTCATATGGAGTCATCTTAAGACTCCTATTAATAATATAAACAACTATAAAAACTTCATCTCCCCAATAATAATTGTTGAAACCCTTGGTTTGTAACATGATCCTTGTCATTTCTACCATTGTATCATTCTTCCTTTCAGCCACTCCATTATTTTGAGGTGTGTATGTAGTAATTAGTTTCCTTTAAATCTCATCCATCTCACAGTAATTTTAAAAATTACTTGATTAATATTCTCCTCGATGATCTATCCTCAAACATTTGATTTTGTACCCTATTTAATTCTCTACATAGGCCTTAAACCTCTTGAATGAAATAAGGTATTAATCATTGGCCTTCAAAAAATACACCCAACACATTTATGAGTAATCATTAAAAAAAGTGATAAAATATGATTACTTACCCAAACTCTTTGTTTTCATAGGTCCGCATACATATGAATGAACAAATTGACGCAAGTAATGCGCCCTTTGTGTTGCATTTTAGAAATGTCTCCCTTGCATGCTTCCCCTTTGCACATCCTTCAAAAATCTCATTATTCTCTTCAACCTTAGGCAACTCAAGAACCAAAGCGTTAGATGTAAGAAGCTTCAGTCAATTAAAATTCAAATGTCCATTCCTAAGGTGCCATAACCAATTTTTATCCTTGTAAGCCATATTCACAACACGATTATGATTTTCACCAAACTTCAAAGGGAACATCATATTATTTTTCATAGGCACAACTATGACCACTGTATTTCCCTGATTCTTATCATCGACAATGAATTTATTATTTTCAAATACCACCCATTGGTTCTTTTCACGTAGCTTCCCAACACTAAATTAATTATGCTTCAACTTTGGAGTATAGAAAATATTTTGAATGCTTTTCATACCTTCCAAGTTGTTTAGACATCCATGGCTCCTTTTGCTACAACCTCCAATGTGTTATCATTTTCAAGCATAATATTTGATTTAAAATCATCATGAAGTTTAGAAAAAAATTCTTTATTATCTAACATGTGCTAAGAATACCTTGAATCCAATTACCAAACATCATACACATTATTTTCAGCTTCTCCAAAAGACAAAAATAAATTACTTGAGGAAGGCTCTTAATTTTATTGAGCATAATTGAAATTTCTATTGTTATTGCCTAAATTCAATTTGCATTCTTTCTCATAATGTTCATACCTATTATGATGATAGTGTGTTGAATGTTCCTTTTATCAGATCTTCCTTTGACTCATCCTTGATGACCACTTGGTCCTCCCTTGTTTACTCTTGAGAATTCTGATCTTGATTCTAATTCTAATTTTAACCCCTTTCTTGACCTTTATTCCATTTAGAGTTTCCTCTTGCATCTTCATTCTTTGAAATTAGCAATTGAGAAGCGAAATCCTTCTTATTGATATTTTTAGAGGAATCCCTCAATCTATCCTCATTTGATATGAGAGAACCAACAATCTAATCATATTCTAGAGTGGACAAATATTTTCTCTCTTCTATTACATTTGATATAGTATTCCATCTTGGTTTCAAATATTTCAATATCTTTTTTACCACAACTTCTTGGTCAATGCTTTCACCCAAAGTGGCCATTTTATTAACCTTATTTTTTACTCTTACACAATTATCTCCCATATTCTTAATTTATAGTACTTTTAGGTTCTTAGATTTTTTGTTCAAGGTTTGTATCTTGACAACCTTGATCTAATCATTACCCTAGTAAGAATCTTTTAGAGTCTTCTAAGCCTCCTTAGTTGTCTTTACGTCTACAATTCTAGGAAACAAGCCCTTATCAAGATCCATCTGAATGTGAAATAGAACCATTATATTTTTCCTCTTAGTTTCCTTCTTAATACTTCTATCATTAGCTTGAAGATCATCCTAATCATCGAGCTCCTCAACCCTAATTCTATAATGTGCCCAAAATCTTTACCTATCAAAAGGTCTATAACAACCCTTTAATTTGAAAATGATTAATTAAAAATAGAAAATAAAGAAAGATATTATCAATAACAACAATTAACTAATCACTCATAGCATAAAAAGAAATTAAAAAAATACTCTATTATGGAAAAAAATATAGTATGCTTTTTTGCTAAGTATTGCAAATCTATATTACTCAAAAAGAAACTTTATTGGAACCTACATACAAAAAATAAAAGATTGATATTATATATAGAGATCAAAGCCTTATTTTCAATGCCATTTTATTGCATAAATTTATTCTAAACTTAAAGCTATGAATAAAGATCACACATGCATTATTTGCATTGATCTGATTCATATCATAACTGATGTATAAAATTAGAAAAATATCCTAATAACATATGTGAAAACTATGCATGCACAATATTCTCTATTTCAGAAGATAACGGGCTTACTCAACTACACTAGATTATTGTTAAACAAATACAAAGAATATTTATAGACTAAAATAAAATTGGTGGAGACTTTGTGAACAATAGTTTGCATGATAGTGGAAGTGAAGTGAAATGCTGGTAATATAGTTGCATGATTTTATTATTTCTATTGGGACATCATATTTATTCTACATTTGTTACTACCTAAATGTTGGATACCGTTGCTTGAGGCCATGATATGTTCTAAGGAAAAGGTCAGGTAAGGGCCTACTTTCAATTTTTTATCTATGAAGAAGCTAGAATATGCCAAAGTTTATGACAAAAAATGTCATTTAAAAAAAAAGAGTTAACATATTTCGTAGATTTTCTCTACCCTTTTGTAGAGGTATTCTTTTCATTTTTCATTGTTTCTAGACTAGTTTTATTTTAAGATTATACTACCCTACCTTTATTTCTCCCTTGTGGTTATTTTTGTATTTTATATAAATTTTAAGATTATTTGCTCTTTCTTTTCGGGTGTTTCTTTTTCAGTAGGGCTAAATTATTCACCCATGTTTCCTTATAGTTTTTATGTCTATTTTTTCACTACTAACATCTATTTTGTAAGTGCTTCCATATAATAATATAAATATTTAGAATTTGTGCTTTATATTTAGGAAAAAAACATACCGTTATTATGCAGATTATATGTATTTACTTTAAAAAGTTAGAAACAATTTATATTAGGTGAAACATAACAAATATATAAATTAAGAAAAAATAATTAGATGTAGATTAGATAAACCAATATATCAATAAATTTGTAAATATGAAGTAAAAAATTACACTAATATAAGTCTTTGCCTCAGTCTTTCATTGATAAATAAAAAATAAATTTTTTTTGTAAAAGATATATATATATATATATATATATATATATATATATATATATATATATATATATATATATATATATATATATAAGTGTTTGTGTGTGCATATATATACATATACACATATTTTTATAAGTGTATGTGCGAGTGTGTATGTGTGTGTGTGTGTGTGTGTGTGTGTGTGTGTGTCTATATATATGTATGTATGTATTTGTGTGTGTATGCATACACACACACACACACACATATATATATATATCTCTATGTGTGTGTATGTGTGTGTGTGTGTGTGTGTGTGTGTGTGTGTGTGTGTGTGTGTGTGTGTGTGTGTGTGTATCTATAATATACACACACACACACACACACACACACATACACATATGTTGGAATTAGGAGAGATAGGTACTGAGAGGGGAGGGGTGAATCAGTGCCTTCAAAAACTTTACTTGTAAAGTTTTTAGATCTATAACTATAAACAGTGATAATCGACCAATATAACTTGAAGCTAATTGCATGAATAATTTATCCACTTAACATAAGTAAGTAAACAACATGAAATCCATAACACAATCACATGCCACAAGTATTTTGGTAACGCATAAACTCTTGTTAGAAGGTAAAAACTACGGTGGGGATGACACCCACAAATTCTTCACTACTGCAGATAGAAAAGGTTTGCCTGTTAGGGCTACAAGTTTTGATCACTTCTGGTGATCTCACCCTGTTAGGAGTGACATCTTAGATCAGCTAGATCTACCTAGTTATAGGATTTTAACAACACTAATGAAGTGTGCACTTGGTTAAGAGATTTACATAAGACTGTTAAGTCTACTCTATTAAGAGATTTTATACAAAAACTCTATTACAATTGTTAGAAAGCAATAGGTAAATATCTGCTATGTGACACTTAATTGTCTGATACAAATCTATAAGTTCTCATAAAATATCACCTTACTTGTGATAAATCTCTTCTCTAAACTGCTCGGTAGCCTCTATCCATTCTACTCAATCTGAATTCTACTGTACTCGGTTCTGCTCTGTTAATTGATAGGCTTGAAGATAGGCAAATGCTTCAAGTGCTCCGTGATTCATATATCAGCTCACACCAAAAATGATGCGAACACACAAATATATAGTGTTCTATTTTTTCCGCTTTAACATAATTAGGTTACACACTATAATCATAACCCTAAGATCTACGGTGTATAATAATAACCTAGATCATCTATTACAAAAGATATACATTGTATTTAATGAATATCATTACATTAAATGTTCCTTGATCTTGCTAAAATGTTTTACAAACCATTGTAACCGTTTGCATAGAAGAATGTGCCATTCCTGATTACTATGCCATTTCCTGTGATCCTTAGTAAACACAGTGTAAACTGATCGGTGTATACTGCGATGTTTGGTATTTACTGTCTATCGGTGTCGGTGTCTGCTGGTGCTCGATAAACTATTTGTTGCTTAGTATATGGGCTTTTCTGACTAGTCTATTATGCTTTATGCTACCGATTAGCTCACTATAAGTGACCAACCGATATCTTTACACACCTTTGGTACTAATGACAACCTAAAAAGGCTCAATAGAGATAACAATCTCCCCCTTTGGCATTAGTATCAAAACTTTGAATGTATATAGACAAAATTTTCTATGTAACTTATATCTCCTTATATCTTCATCATATACATATACGCATCAAAAATTTATAAGTACTAAGTAGTCCCCCTCAGTGCATGCTCCCAGTAATATATGGTATACATAGCATCTATGAACATAATATTTGGCATAATAGCATCTGATACATTGTTTTCCCCCTTTTTGATAGTAATGCCAAATACAAAATTGAGGTAGTATATTCACAGCTTGTCAAAAATTGACTGATGGGTTTTCTTTACTGACTCCAAGAGGTTTTCCCATTCCTCTTTCAAGTTGGTGAGAGCAATGTGCTCAAGATCGACTTGTGCATGCATGTCAAAGATGTTTTCTAACACCAAAATTTTTGGTGTTGTAACTAATAGCTCAGCTTTGACAATATGTGCTTCAAAAATTTTTAGGTATGGAATGAGTTCGGTTTGCAACTCAGTAACCTAATCTGTTAGGCGCACTTCTTGTTTCTTCAAATCTACTATCAATTGCCAGAGCTCCTGAACTTGGTGAATATGCTTTAGGAAAGCATGTGGGTTGGTGATAGCTGCATTGGTACTCAACTGTATTTCTGCTTCCAAACCTTTGATCTTTTCACTGACTTCAATAGTGAAGGTGTTTATAGTACAAAGCTTCAAAAAATATTGAAAAATTGTCTAGGCGATGGATTTTGTTGCAGTAATTACCTCAGATAATTTGACCTTCTTTAATGCCACTTCTAGGCTAATTTTCTCTGCTAATTTGTGTTGTATTATGGATTCTGCCCTTTCTTCAATTTGTTTGTCTGCATCAGTCTATCACTTGAATCATGGAGCACTTGAAGCATTTTCCTATCTTCAAGTCTATCAGTTAACAAATGCTTCAAATGGATCATCTGTAATAGTAGATGATCTCCATTTTGTTGCAATAATTACCTCAGATAATTTGACCTTCTTTAATGCCACTTCTAGGCTGATTTTCTCTGCTAATTTGTGTTGTATTCTGGATTCTACCCTTTCTTCAATTCATTTGTCTACATCAGTGTCCGGGGTGTTGATCTTCTTGGAAAGTGTAGCAAGTTGATCTATGATAGGTGTATCCTCATCAATATGTATCTCAGGTACTACCTGTTGGAGGATATCCCACACATCATTTAATACTTCTTTTCTTTTGTGCTCTTGCTTCAACTTCTCTTGCGCTATCTTCCTTGAACATAACTCCCCATATTTACTCAAGTCCTCGGAGTTTAGGGTCCTCAGGTCACACTCAAGGATAATAATCACTTCATCTAGGGTGACCAGCCCTTTTCCTTTCTTCTTCTTCTTTTGTGCTAGAAGTGATTTCTTCTCAATGATAGCAATAGATCTATCTCTAGTCTTCGGAGTGTCCTTCCCTGTTAACACTTGTTCTTCCTTCTTTTGCTCCTCAATAGTGGTGGTCTCAGTTGTTATAGTAGGAGTCTTGATTGTGGTGTTTAGTGGGATCACCTCTGTTGCCTTTGATTCTTGTGTTTCCTTTGCTGCATCTATTTCCTTTGGTTCGGTGGAAGGTGCCTCTATATTGTAGGCTCATTTGTCTCTGCAAGTTTCTCTATGTTTTGATCCCTTGTGGTATCTTTGTTTTTCTCGAGATCTGAGCCATCGGGTTGTACTTGGGCAAGAATTTTAGTTGCTTCAGCAAGTATAGGAATTTCACCTGGTAGTGATGTAAATAGACTTTTAGTGTCTAGTGCTTCATCTTTATTTGGTGCAATATTTACATCTTCATCATCTTGGTCATCAGGATCACCATGTGTGATGTCTACAATGAGTACATCATCATTGATTTTCTTTTCCAGTTGGATTTCAACTTTATTCGGTGCATCCTATGAAAATTTTATTTCTTCCTTATCCTCCGTTATATCAATTGCCTTGGTAACTGATATACCGGTATTCTTTGATTTCTTTTCTTTTCCCTCATCAATACAAATACCTTTACCTTTAGAATTTTGTCTCTTCTTAGATAGGTTCAAAAATGCTTGTTGCTCAACTTTTTCTTTGGCCTTTAAAATTAATGTCCATATAGAATCAATTGTGACATCCATATCTGCTACATTGTCATCCATGATCATTAAGGCCCTATTCTTTATCATAAAATTTTCTTGGTATTTGATCAAGTATTCACTAACTTGTCCAAAGCTTAAGTGTGTGGCTGCTCAAACTAGAGAGCGTTCTCTCTTTCTCTTCTCAGTGTCTAATGCAACAGCCCATTTCTCAGTAATTGTATCATCCAATTTCTTCGATAATGCATAGGCAAACTCCATTGGAAATTTCTTGAATTTTATCATCATTTGGATGACAACCTCTTCAATCTTGATTTGATCTTCTTGTGACATTTTGTCAAATCTGTCTAGCAAGGGATCAACGAGGTCTCCATGTTCAATTATGTCCTAAATGACTTCATCTATTATTTTGGCCTTGTTACTAACCACTTTGAATTGATTTACATCATCCTCTATCTCTGTATCCTCAAGATCTTCCTTATTTCTAATGAATTTTCTTCTTTTCTTTGGTGCCTCAGCTACAACTTTGTTCTTTCTCTTAATGTATTTCTTTGTCCATGTAACTACCCTTCTTTTTGTTACTTTTATTGCTTCTTCCTTCTCGGTAAGTGGTGTTGTAGTTGATGATCATGTCTTCATACCTTCATGTATGGGTGACTGCTTCTTTGTAGGAATGTCAGGTGGAGGAACTTGTGTAGGATCTACTTCTTTTTCAGACTTGGTCTCCTCACTATCATATGGTTTGTTGGCTAACTGTAGCTGACCTTCAGTTGCTTGTTCAACTGGTGTCCCTTCAGATGTGTCAGACCCATCTCCATATTGTGTAGTGAGATTTTTCATCTTCTTTACCTTCCTAGTTATTTTACCGATCTTAATATTTGTTGATATTCTAGATTTGGCTTCTTCATATACTCCGAACCTAGTGGCTATGGGATCCTTCGGTAATGCAAGTAGTGCATTAATAGATTTTAGTGTGAAATCATGGTTTATTTCATATCCCATCAGTGTCAACCATTTTATCCTAGGCTCAACTTCTTTTATCAAGGTATAATCGGTGTTGACCAGAAAACATATGTCATTCTCAAAATTCTGAACTAATTCCCTCGGAATTCTACTTCTCTTATACATTTTAGATTGAAATTCCATGAAGTATGCATTAAACTCTAGATTCAACTTATCTCCTAACTTGTTTATCATTTCACCAATCTATTTTGTTATTGGTACATCTGGTGTCCAATCTACTTTATCAATGCCAGACACATACTTTTGTAAATAGAGGAATATGCATGCAAGTGGAGATCTGAACTTACACGTGTTAGATTTCTTTTTCCTTATGGTCTTCATATTCTCCTGAAGTTGATGAAACAGTACCTCAGCAAGATCAACTTGGTCACCTTTCACTACAATTTTATGCGCCATGTCTACTGCGCTGTAGGGTATGCTATTGAGTCTACTTGATTGAAATAGCTTGTACCCGATCACATGTGCTACAAATTTTACTGTCGGGTCCTTGATTGTTGAAATCTTCAATGCCCGATTGTCCCATTGTGCTCTAGTGTATTTCTCAACATTCGGTCGTGAAGAACTTCGGAAAGCCTTAGCTTTGTCGATTGTAGGGAGCCTAGTAACCCTACTAATTATTTTCTTGTTGACCTCAATCGGTTTATCTAGCAAGAATTTGTTATCGTGATATTTGCTCAAAATGATTCTAATCCAATCCGATTTGAATGATTGCGGAAAGTGTATAAATCATGATAAACCTGATTCCTCAATCTTCTTGTAGTCTGATTTCATTTTTCTATCGGGCCCACAGAGTAGTTGATATGTTGCAATAGTTTCAAAGTCTTCAACTTCTCCGATTTTGTAGTCAATATAAGACCTTACGTCTTTTGTCAATAAAACCCTTTCTGGTATGCTCAAAAATGTGCCCATTATGTCTATTTGTGTTGCAACCTTAGGATGTGGCTTAAACTTTGGTTCATCAAAATTTTCCGTAACGATTAGATTAACTTCCTCTTCAAAACTTTGAGTTTTTCTTGCAGACGATGTAGATGCCATAAATTAATTCTAGGGTTTCGGCAAGCAACAAGATAGGAAGTGTTTGATTGCAAATGAACTTACTTGGTATCATGAAGAGTGATGTCGGTTCGATTTAGTGTAGCCTTGAATCCTTCTTAAAATATTTTAGCTCGAACTCTGCTCTTTGAATTCTCCACTCTTTGAAATCGCATTGTAATAATGAACTCTGTTCCCATGTATTTATAGACTTTTGATGTTCCCGTTCATACTTCTATGTAATAAATGCTCCATCTAACTTTTGGTACAAAACAACTATCATTCGGTGATAACTAAAGCTTTTATCCACTTGGTTAACATAGGTTTTCTTCATCAGTTGATACATATGCTCGGTTAACCTTAGATAGTGATTACCAATGGGTAACCAACTCTCGATCTCTCTTTTACCAATTGTATAACATTGTTAGCTCATGATAACTAAACCATAGTGCATCTTTATTCATGCTGATTTGGTATAAGAACATTATGCATAAGGAACTATATTTAAAATGTGATCTTTTGAAATACCAATTCCATACATACCTATTTCACTTTAAGTGGAGGTACTGATGTCACCCAATCTAGTGGACAAGGTTTCACCGATAACATTACTTGACTTAGCATTCTCATTAGATGCCTTCTTCCACATAGTGTTCCTTAACTTCGTGATATCAACAATAGTATATCCACTTTCAAATAGATGGTTTTCATTTGGTGCTTGGTCTCTTCAGTTCTTTCTTAAATGGCCGACCTTATGGCAGTGCATACAAGCCATCCCAGAGTTTGTCTATTTTCTTGACTGTCCTATCCGACTCTTTCTATAACAATTTGCTACAATGTGTCCATATCTACCACATACAACATAGTTAGTCCATGTATTATAATCCCAAACATAAGAGTTATCTTGTCTCTTCAGTTGATATGGCTTGCATTGTTGTTTCTCCTTAGGTTTCTAGACTTGCTTCATTTTTGCCTTACAGTCTCATGTAGTGTGTCCATGCTTGTTACAAGTATAGCATATTTTCTCCATAGTAGTATTATTAGCAAGATCATTTTGCTTGGCTCTACACTCATAAGCAGGATGTCCAAACTTACCACAGTAATAACAATATCCATTAAACTTAGGAGTAATAGATGGTTTACCTTGTGCTTTGCTTCTACACACATTAGATGTATGTCTCGGTTTGCCACAATGATAACATGCCAACACTTTAGGTTTCTGATTTTGACTGATGTTGATTTGTTTAGCTTGTTGTGATGATTCTCCTTCACCGGTGTAGCCTATACTGACTTTATTTCCAAATCTGCTCTTATTAGTTAAGAAGTCATCAATCTTTTTGGAGCTGTCCTCAGCAAGTTTCTTCATTTCATTTTTTTGTTGTTGATTTTTCACTTCATTTCTCAGCTTCTCATTTTCTTCTCTAAGTCTTGCAACATCTTCTAGTTTTCTTCACAATTCTGTATTCACTCAGTTTACCTCTTGATTCACAGTCATCACTTGATTAGTTACTTGGAAATGTTGTTCAGTGAGTCTTTGTATCTCACTCTCTTTGGTTTGAAGTTGTTCACTCACCTATCTTCGGTTGTCGATTGCCAAATTTCTTCCTTGCTCGGCTTGTTTTGCTTTGTTCATTGTTTCTACTATTCTCACCATCTAAGATTCTTGACCGATTTGTAGTGCTTTGACTTGATCAGTTAAATATTGATTCTTTTCAGATAGATTAGTGATTATGCTTTCAGATCCATAAAAAATGCTTCCAGAACTAGATCCAATATGCTCAAATATGTCATCAATAGGTTCTTCATGATAATTGATCTCATTTTGTAGTCTAGCTAGGTTCTTCCTTTCATCTAGTAATTTCTTCAGTCCTTCCTTGGCTTTCTTATATTGTTCCACAAACATTTGCATTTGTATCTTCTGATTCTCAATAGTCTTGTCAAGCTTGTATGTCTCCATGACTTAGATATTTAACCTTTAGTGGTTAAACTGTTCAATAAGAGAACTGTGCTCTGATACCAATTGTTGGAATTAGGAGAGATAGGTACTGAGAGGGGAGGGGTGAATCAGTGCCTTCAAAAACTTTACTTGTAAACTTTTCAAATCTACAACTATAAACAATGATAACTGACCAATATAACTTGAATCTAATTGCACGAATCATTTACCCACTTAACATAAGTAAAAAACATGACATCCATAACACAATCACATGACATGAGTATTTTGGTAACGTAGAAACCCTTGTTAGAAGGTAAAAACTGCGGTGGGGATTGTTATCACTTTTTAAAATATTTTTGGCTCCGCGTTTCTGGCTTGGGTTTCCTCCCGCGTTTCCAAACCCTAGGTTGGTTTGTTCCTTTTTGTATTTCCGAGTTACCTTTTTGATTCACTAAAGATGCTAATTCACATGTGCCTTTAACCTTTTTTAAGTCATGCGTTTGTGGTTAGAAGCTGTTGTCCCCCGTCCCCCTCTTCTCCTTTTTATTTCTCCAGGCCAAGGTTTTCGGTATATTTTCCTAAAGTTCTCACTAAAGCAAAATGAGTGGCTGTCGTTACACCGCAAGACCTCGGTTGTCAGTTTTCTTTAACATGCAATATAGCGACAAGTTGCCACCTGTCTCAAAGGTGGGCCCTACGGGAGGAAGAGTTTGCGGACTTTAAAGGGTGGAGAAGATCTACGGTGGTCGTTATACCATTGATCCGAGATGCTTGCATGTTAAGCTTGCGGTATAGTGATGACCGTCCAATTTTCTATGTTTGAAAAGGATTTGGTGGGTCCTAACAGTGCCAGGTCATTATAATTCTTGTGGTTCTTATTGGTTCTCGGAAAGCTAGGTGGCGGCTGACGCATTTTTAAAAAGATGGTAAAGGATAGTCAGAAGGGACCCGCCCGTATGAAAACGTGGCACAATATGATTTGATTAATAGAAGATGATGTGTTTATTTGTGGGGTTGTGTTTTCCAAAAGGTTAATCTTCAGTTTGATTGGACGGGTCTCGTTATACCGTTGATCAAAGATGTGCAGATTTTAAGTTCACGGTATAGCGATGACCATCCGATTTTCTTAGAGACTTAAATGCTCAGTGGACCCCTTGTTGCACCAGTTCATTTTGACATATTTATTTCTTATTGGTTGGATGACAGCTGTGATCTGACTATTTTTGAAGTGCTCCGAGTTAGAAAGGGACTGGGCCCACTTGTCAATTTTTTGCTGCATGGCATGTTTTGATTTGATATGTGCCCGCTTATGTGTCATAGTGGGACCTTAGTTTCTCAGATGATTAAAATGCCACAAGATCCCACGGTTGTCGTTAAACCATTGGGATGAGATGCTCAGGTTTTAAGTTTGTGATTTAGCGACAACCGTTGATTTGAATAAAGAGATGGAAGCCTTTTGGTGGGTCCTCTGTGTTAGATTTATTAATGAGGTGGTCATTTTGATTGGCCACGGATGATGTTGACGTGTAAAGATCACTGCTCGGACCAGGATGAACTTAAAGAATTTATTTTTGCACATGTTAATTTTGAAATGTTCTCGTTGGTCGAGAACTAACTTGCTAAAGGTACTATAGGATTTTGCTGATAAGATTTTCTACCGCCCGATGCGCTGAAAATTGAAATATATCAACGGCTTGAATTTGAATTTTTCTCTTGAATGACGTTTTCACGTCCAGTGAGTGATAGGGCCGCCAACCTCAGTAATGGTGGAATAAATTTGTTACGTGCAGGAGAATTGTGAGCTGTTAGCAGATGTTATATACCAGAATTTGATTAATCTTTTTCTTCACTATTCTCGTGTGTTCTCCGGCGCTAATTTTTCATGCAATGCTTTCAAGCGGAAGATTTTTCAGGTGCCTGGTAGGTTTATTCTTGTGTCCAAGTCATTTGAAATTTGTAAGGCTTTGTGGGGTTTTCTTTCATATGGTTAGTGATATTGTTTGAAGTTTTATTGGTAATTCATATCTTGGTAAGAAGCCCTATTTTCAAAATGCCACCCAAGAGAAGTTTGTTTGGTCAAACAGAATATGGTAAGAGAGGAATTTTTGAGGATCTGATGCAGTTGCTCCCATTTTCTGATAATGGGGCACAAAGACTAAAAGAGCTCACTCCGAGACATCCTAGAGATTCGGTTGCAGAGGGTCTCTATGATAGAGGGAATTGGATGAGAGATGCTAAAGTGGGCGATAAGCACAATGGTCTTATTCTTTTTAAATCGGCATATTCACAAAGGAACGCTTGTGTGCCCCTCAGTAATGTATGGCAGTTTGACATTGGGAGGTTGGTATGCCCTGGGGTTTTCATGGATGATGAATTGTTAATACAAATTGCTAAATGTTATGATCCTGTGACAAGATGTGTCAAGGATGTAAGCGGAAGAGACCTAATAAGCATTACCGAGGATGAGATTAGACAGGTTTTCTCACTAAATGAACCGTCTGTGGGGTTGGAAAAAATTGATTTCACGGAGTTCACTGAGATTTATGAGGCATAGAAGGACTATCTAAGGGCAGGACCTCTAAGGCAATATTTTGATCGGATAGGATCAATGTGTGTTGTCAGTTCAAGTACACCAGAGCCCATCAGGCTAGATTTATTCAGTAAAAAGGCACAAGAAGTTTACAAGTCTTTATCTTTGATCCTAGGGCATGATGAGAAGACTCATATGCCAGTACCTTTTATGTTCATGATGGTGCAGTCACTCCACCCCCAGCTTGCCCTCATTTTTGACTTTGCTTCTCATTTGGCTGAAATAATTCATGAAGAGTTAATAGGAATTAAGAATATGAAGGTCTCTAGAGCATTCGGGTGGTACTCGATGCTTATGCACATGTTTTTGTATAAGGGTGAGAATTTTTTTAGTACAACGATGAATATTGAGAAGGAAAGATATGGAGAGACTCTCCCAGTGCAATTGTGGACCACAGCCTTGTCCTGGGACAGAACTGATGCTAGTTATATTGCCTTTGATAGGGATTTTGCATCGAGGCTTAGGTCTCTTTTATTTATTGATAATCCAAGAATCCCAAAAGAGTTATTAAGATTGATTAGGCCGATGGATTACTGCAAGGACATTACCATTGTCCATAATTTTGGAGACATCATTTTGTATCCGGTCTCCACAGTGTTTAGAGTGTATGGCAGTAAGGTGGCACCTTGTATTTTACCATATCAGGTCCCATTGAAGCTAGGATATGCTGAGATCTTAAGACAAATTGGAAATTTGCAAGAAACCACACTCACTGGCAAAGGTAGAGGAACTTTCTTTCCTGATGTAACTCTGGCACATCAATATGTAATTACGAAAGGAGGATGGGTGCACCTGCATAAGGTTTTGCAACCCTACAGAATGTCAAAGGAAGTGGTAAGGTGTGCAGATACAGAGGGTTTCCTTTCAGGCATGTTCAAAGATAAGGTGAGGTGTGCTCTTATTGAGCATCAATTTAATTTTCTAGAAGACATAATAAGAAATGAGTTTGACCTTCAAACTCAGGAAATTAAGAAAGAAAAATGGGTGATTTATAACAAGTCTATAGGTTTTATTCAGAACTTTGATAAAACTTATGATCCATTGATTAGTTTTGCACCATGGGCTAGAAAGGTTAATGTCCTTATGGAGAATTTTGAGGGACTCATGAGTGCTGTAAATGAGAAAAGGGTATCTGTGACTAAGACAGATCCAGAAAAGGCTAGGCAGATCTTAAACCAGCCCAAATCTATGAAGTTGATCCCTAAGGGGGTGTATACAGTACAGAAGAGGAGTGGACATACTGTCCTTCTGACCTCACAACAAGGAAGTGAAGATGTTCCTTCCACTTCAAGAGGGAAGAGACCACTTGGTGATCCAGCAGTGCAGGCACCTTCCCCAAAAAGGCAAAAACAAGAGGAAAAAGGACCGGCAGAGGAGATTTACTCTCCTTCTCAATCCCCTATTCAATTGGATGAGCATGGGGTGGTAGAGCAGCTGGTGCAGTTAAGGGATGAAGGGAATCTTTTTGTTTCAAATGACGATTTGCAAGAGGGAATGCCGGAGGCACCTAAGGAGGTGGCCATGGATCTCACAGTAGAGGAATTTGAGGGTAAACAAATAGACCCTATTCTAAAACAGGCAAGTGACTCTTTCCTTGCCGATGATGATTTTATTAAAACCAGGGCCTTCTCACAGTTCTTATGGAGAATGAAAATCAATCAGTTTAAGGAGATTTGTGAGAAGAAGGAAGAATCCCCTGATAAAGATGTGAGAAATAGAGGAGGAGACCAAGGCACAAATGGCTAAAAAATTTGAGAAGAACACTCCAGAAGAAGGGAGAGCCATGATTCATACAGCAGGGATTCTGATCCTACCAGAATGGGACATTGCTGATGCCATTGTTTTTGACCAAGTAAGGAAGAGCAAGGTAAAGACCCTAACTACACTAGAACAGGCTAAGCAGGCAGCTAGGGGAATTACTTTTTCTGAAGATCATGCTGCTCTGGTCATGTGGTCTTTAGATAAAGACAAAAATAAAGGGAAGAAGAGTGATTTCTCACAGGGTATACAGGGAGCCTAATGGTTCAGAGAGTGGGAGAAACATCTAGTGTGGAGGCCTCTAATTTGATTCTTGAAACTGCCAAGTTCAATGTTAGTGTGGCAGAGAAGGATGCCAGAGAAAAAGAAGAGCTTAGGCTCAAATTTGAAATGGTCCTTAAATCTTATAATGAGCTCAAAGTTGAGCTAATTCAAAAGGATAAACTGATTGTCCAGTTATCAGGACCGCAGGACCAAAGATCTCCTCAATTGGCAATTTCTGATAAGCCTGCGGTGGCTTCATCTTCAAGCCCAATAATTGAATTTCCACCCTCACCACTCCCAGAAATAGATATGGATGCAAGGGTTGCCTGGGAGAAGCTGAAGCTGACAGAGGAAACAAATAAATTGAGGGAAATCAGGGAACAATTGGAAAAGGAAAGGAATGAGAACGCAAAGGCCACAGCTTTAATAAATCAGAAATATGAAGAAAAAATAGTAGGGGTGATTATGGAATTTACGGTAGATTTAAAGCCTTCTATTATACATGGCCATATGGATAAGTTAATTTCTTTGCTTAAGGTTATTAAAAAGGAGAAGGATGAAATGGCTCCAGTTTTGAAGAAATGGATTGAAAGGTCTCCCAATGTAAAACTATTTCGTATGTTATCAAAGGGATAGGAGGACCCAGATCCTTTAATAAAGCCATTGCATCAAATTGTGAAGAAGTTGGTGCATTTCAACATTTTTATGGATATTTTTATCAGGAGGACAAGTATGTTGAAATCTGAACTAATGCTTTCAAGTTATGAACTGGTGCCTCCTATTTTTATAGACAAAGGAGAATTTAAGGAAGCTTATCAGTGGAGGGAGGAGTTAGATGGACTCCTCACAGAATGAATCAATAATGTTTTAAGTGATAAGTCTTCTTTTAGTGGCACAATTAAAATGTTGATAAATGCCAAGTTAATGTTTGACACCGTTCAATAGAAAATCATACAGATCATTAGTGAATGGGAGCAGTTGTCTACCGAGAAGAACGAATTTGTTAAGTTTGAGTTCCCAAGTGAAGAGGTGTATAATAAATGGATATCTCAGTACATGCCAGCTGTGGAGAGTGAAGATACACCGCCAGCTTCATAAAGTAGATCAAAACAGTAAATTTTGAGTCATAAGGGTGGTTGAGATATGAGGAAATATTCATTACAGAATGGACAGCAAATATCACAGATCAGATTTGTTAACAGCTGCCCAAAGATTGCATTAAAAGACGTGAAGAAGGTCGGCTCAACTACATTTTCCTCACCATTGTGACTGAGTGTATTTATTGTAAATTTTGTAGTTGTTGAAAAGTTTTAGGGTTGATATTTTGTAAACCCTAGAATGACCAGAAGCTTATTGCATTTCCTTGTATATAAAAGGATTTCCCATGGTCATTCTAGGTATTGAGTAAGTTAGGTGTAAGAAGAAAAAAGAGAATTCTGAAGCCCTGCTACTCAGTCGAGGATTGTAAATTTGCATGATTTTGTCAGGATAATAGAGAAGTGATACAAGTTGGCACCATTATCCAATAAGTTTGTTATTCAGAATATGATGTATGTAAATGATCATGGTTCTACTTAATACAAATATCAAATCTTTACCTCTCCATTGTGTTTGTTCTATGAATCTTTAAGCCTATCTTAGGGTTTATCTGTATGTATCTCGCTTTGAGTTCTGACCTAGGGTTGGATTAAATATTACTCAAAGTAAAGTATGTGTTCATTGAATTCGCATAAGGATTATCTATAAGTAGGGAAGAGTTGGGGTATTTGTATTTATGATTCAAAAACCAGTTGTTCTCAAAGTTGTTTTGGGATCCTTTCTATTTTCTGATTCTATTGCCCAATGGATAAGACACTGGCCTGTATTCTCCTATCTTTGTTCTGAGAAGGTGATTCAGATTTCAAAGTCCCAAAATCTTAAAATCACTACCAGTAATTTCAGTTTTATTTACTTTTATGTATTGTCCTACCCAGTGATGGAGGATCAATGAACAATAGGTTGTTGTTTAGTATTCTCTCACTGTTTTCATCTGTTGAAAGATCCAATAAAGAAATAAGGGGCAGAGTTAAGACTATCAGTTAAGAGTTAAATACTATTGGATCAGGTGTACCCGCCTTGGTTTGACAGAGCCAGAAGCAGAAGAGGGATTATCCATCCCTATAGTTGGTCCAGTTGCCTATAGATTGCCCACATTTGGAACTAACCAGTCCTTAATATCCATCATAGGCATATTGGTGTCTCTTTGAGTGTAAACTCCTTTCCAGGAACCAACAGGGATGACACCCACAAATTCTTCACTACTGTAGATAGAAAAGGTTTGCCTGCTAGGGCTACAAGTTTTGATCACTTATGGTGATCTCACCCTCTTAGGAGTGACATGTTAGATCAACTAGATCTACCTAGTTATAGGATTTTAACAACACTAATGAAGTGTGTACTTGGTTATGAGATTTACATAAGATTGTTAAGTCTACTCTGTTAAGAGATTTTATCAAAAAACTCTATTACAATTGTCAGAAAGCAATAGGTAAATATTTTCTATGTGAAACTTAATTGTTTGATAAAGATCTATAGGCAAATGCTTCAAGTGCTCCGTGATTCATATATCAGCTCACACCAAAAATGATGCGAACACACAAATATATAGTGTTCTATTTTTGCTGCTTTAACATAATTAGGTTACACACTATAATCATAACCCTAAGATCTACAGTGTACAATAATAACCTAGATCATCTATTACAAAAGGTATACATTGTATTTAATGAATATCATTACATTAAATGTTCCTCGATCTTGGTAAATGTTTTACAAACTGTTATAACCATTTATAGAAGAATGTGTCATTCCTTATGACTATGTTGGTTCCTGTGATCCTCGGTAAACACAATGTAAACTAATTGGTGTATACTACGATGCTCAGTGTTTACTGTCTGTTTGTGTCAGTGTCTGCTAGTGCTCGGTAAACTTTCTGTTGCTTGGTATATAGGATTTTCTGACTAGTCTGTTCTTCTTTATGTTACTAATTAGCTCACTATAAGTGATCGACCGATATCTTTACACACCTTTGGTACTAATGAAAACCTAAAAAGGCTCAATAGAGATAACAACATACACATGCACACATACATATATATGTATGTATGTATGTAGAGCTTTATTTTAAAATATCCATTGAAACTAAATAATAAAATAGCATATGATGTCAACTTAATAGATAATAAAATAGTAACATTTTTTGTGGAATTTGGAATAAAAAATATTATGAAATTAGTTATAATATCCAATGAAATCACTAATTAGTTGAAAATATTCTAATTATTGTGATTTATTTATTTAAAAATGAATACTAAAGTTTCATTAAAATGTTCTATAATAGGAAACAAATGATCTCATAAATAAAGATAAGTAGAGGTAATTTTTTTTGGAACTGGCAATAATCAATTATGAAATAAATAAGTCTAAAGCTTACATATATATATATATATATATATATATATATATATATATATATATATATATATATATATATATATATATATATATATATATATATATATATATATATATATATATATATATATATATATATATATGTATATATATATGTATATGTATATGTATATGTATATGTATATGTATATGTATATGTATATGTATTACTAGAAGGCACAATCCTCCTCCACAAATGAGTGTTAGATAACTGAGAGGGGGGGGGGGGGTGAATCAGTTAAATTAGTTATCCTACAGTCCCAAAGTCTCAGATGAACTTTTTCAAACTTCTTCAACAAAATAATCAACTCGGTAAGATATTAAGATTAACTTTTTGTTCATTTACTAATTGCCAGTAATTTCCAAAATTGTGTTTACCGATTAATCAAATATGAAATATGTAAACTATGATAGCAATCCAATCAGAACAAATAACACATAACACAAATATTTAACATGGAAACCCTGCTAAGGCAAAAACCACTTAGGACTAGTAACCCAAAATATTTCACTCTTCTGAAGTGAGCTTAGTTAGGAGAAAACCTTGTTAAAGGTTACAAAACACATTGTAAGGTGTGACCTTATTAGAGGATTTATTACTAACAGTTCTCTCTCGACCAACATTCACTATGGGGTGAAGAAGACAAAAAATTAACATTCCTTAAATGTCATATTGAAATACAAAAGACTATTTTTGATAGAAAAAAGCAGCAAGAGGGTGTTGGCCCATGGTACAGTAAGGCTAGAAGCACATTAACATCATATTAATAACACTAATCACATAGTAGTTTAATAGTAGAAAGTCAGCAGAAACAAAATTGTCTAGTCTGCCTCTATATAAAACAAAAGACTGTTAAGTCCACTTGGTTAAGAGATGTAGTTTTAACAATGGTTAAACTAATACAGTAGTGATCTGATTCAAATACAACTCAATTTGCAAGTATTCAAATCTATTGCTAAGCTCAATATAACTCTTTTGATCAATAATTAATTCACTCCATTATATCCTCCAACTTACTTCACTCAGTGTATAATTCTCTGATGCTCGTTAATACCTGCAGTCTAGCTTGATTATGTTTGTAACCAATTTGATCAGTGGTGCATGAAAAATGTCTTCACATGAATTCTCCTATGGTCTCAATTCATCCGAAAGATTTGACAAGGAATCTTATGTCTCTTAAATAGATGTGTAAACTATTTTCACCTCATCCATTAGATTTTGCCTCTTAATCTCCATCATTCATTTTTCCACTTCAATCTTCCTCGGTAGTTGTATCAATGACATGTTTCAATCTCTTTCCTTCGATTATCTCTTAATTTTTTCATCCGTTTATCTTCATAAAAAACTCTATCTCTTACCTTGAAATCATAAGCATCTTCCAGCTCACCAATTTCAGTTGACTGTTATAAACATTTAATGTTTTCATCCTACTTGGTTAATAGAGAATACGTCAGTGATAACTAACTCAGTTATTACTTTCACTCAGTATACACAAGATTGACTCGATGTATACAAAAATCTTCAATTATCGACCACATTAACTTGTTCAATTTCGATCTCTTCTTCATAATAGAATAATGTAACATGCTCAAATCAACAACATAATCCCATAGACTCATCAATAAGTTACCCAATGTATACCTTATCCATATGTGTCATATTCATCTTGTCCTTATGTAGATATCTTATTTCTTCACCATTTCTTCCTTCTACAGATATTCAGATGTTTGTAACTATCATGATAAGTATATTCAAAACTAGTTGACATCAATGACAACATATTGACTGATTTAATCATCTTACATATTACTTTAACAACTCGGTGACCTCCTAAATCTTCATCAAGATATTCAATTAGTTGTAGGTTAACAATGAGAGGGGGAGTGAATCAATTGTGAGCTTAATCAACTTAAATTCAACTCTATCAAATCTTATGCTTGTAATCAATAATAACGATAACTACAAGATAATAAATATACACAATAACATCATATTTGTTAACTAGGGAAACCCTTGATCAAAGGGAAAACCCCAGTGGGAATGATGTCCACAAGATGATGTACTAATATAGAAGTTCCTTGTGAAAGGGTAGACCTTGTTAGAAGTCTATTAAAATACAATTAGTATATATGATCCCCTATTAGGATACTTTCGATCCCTTCTAAAATATCCCAACATTGTGAGGATTTGACTGAGAAACACAACGAAGACAATTGAACCCATTATCCAAGTTGCTTCAAGACTATCTTTACTAAACAATATTTAGGATAACACATCCAAGGATGAACTAACTAAAACAACAACTCTCTTTTCCTGAATAGTTCTTTTGAAGTCCTCAACAATATAACATCATCTTCTTCTCTAATTATAAAGATTTTACATTCAAAGCTTGCACACCATTTCATGACTGCATGATATCCCTTGATATCCTTCAATACAATTTCTTTATACCAAGTCCTAATAATTATTGAGTCATCCAAAAGGATTTCTCAATTTATAATTAATAATATAGGACATCAATAATAATTTACAATACACGTTACATTACATCTAAAACACTTCCATAGAATTATTAATCAATAGTCGACTCACAAAGAAGTAACATGCTTCTCATCATCCACAAGTCTTCATGAAATTCAAAGTAGATTATGTCGTATTTATACAAGAATCATGAATATGTCATTAACAACATATCAACCTCATTGTACTAACTTCAACCTCACTGAAACAATAAATCTTGAATAACTGTCACCAATTCGTGGTAACACTCACTTAGAACAATCTTTAGTAAACTTTGCATAACTCTATCATATTTGCATAAATTTTTCTACGTTCATAACCACATCATTAGAACACGTTCCTGAATTTAGATGGGTGGTCCCACAATAGTGTGTCCCACTTTTTGGCCAACTTTGACACAGAGATCAACATTTTGAGGAAAAAACTTTACTTTTGAACACCTATTGCCACAAAACTATTAGGAATTTGAAGAAGATGTAAACTAGAGTATTTTAGAATTTTCTTTCTAGTTTCTAAATATATTTATAAAAAAAATTAAAACTCATTAAAATTCATTTTTCCTTCTCCTTCAAAAAGTGGTTTGTGTGAAAAACTGTGTTTTTAAGGAGTTACAGTCACTTGGATCAACATAATTGTTTTTAAAACTATGATAAAGATGTAATTATTTCGAGATTATATTTACAACTTTAATATCTAAAGGATGTAATTGGTTTCATTAATTTTGGATCAATATTTCATAGTTTATTAAGCTCTAAAGTGACAGTAACTATAATTTAGACATAAGGTCACTTGGATCGCTCTAACTTGATCTATGTATATCAAAATTCATTTTTTCTTTTTTTTTGTATAGAAGTAACACAAATACTCTTTTCATACATGTTTTTCATAATTTTTTTTTTAATTTACTATTTTTCCCAAGTCTTGAAGAGACAGGTTGTTGAATGATCAAACAACCTATGTTTACAATATAGGTTTTTGGATTTGATTATGTGTATTTTTCTAGCATCGACGTTTCGGATCACACTCCGTGATCCATCATTAGGAAGAGATAGTGTAGGATAGAAAAGTAAAAATATGCAGACTTTGCCTCTCTCAGGAGAAATAAGAAGAGTTGGGGAAGGTACATCACACAAACCAAAGAAGAGAAGAAAAGAAAAAGGACAAAAACCTACCTAAAAAATGAAAAGCAAGAAAAAAGAGAGCAACCAAAAAGACAAGACAAAATGCAGAAGTGAACAAGCAACAAGCAAGAAGGAAACTAATAAAAAATGAAAAAGCTAATAAGACTAACGCAAGTGTGTATATATATATATATATATATATATATATATATATATATATATATATATATATATATATATATATATATATATATATATATATATATATATATATATATATATATATATATATATATATATATATATATATATATATATATATATAATTTATCTTTTTACCACTTAGCTTTATCTTTCTTTTTCTTTCATCTTATGTTTAAGTTTATTTTTCTTCTTATTTATTTATTTTTTGCTTATTTTTTGTTTTGGTCTTTCTTTTTATTACTTGATGTATTTAGTCTTAGGAATTTTCACCTAGGTACTTGCGTTAGTCTTATTAGCTTTTTCATTTTTTATTAGTTTCCTTCTTTCTTGTTGCTTGTTCACTTCTGCATTTTGTCTTGTCTTTTTGGTTGCTCTCTTTTTTCTTGCTTTTCATTTTTTAGGTAGGTTTTTGTCCTTTTTCTTTTCTTCTCTTCTTTGGTTGGCGTGATGTACCTTCCCCAACTCTTCTTATTTCTCTTGAGAGAGGCAAAGTCTGCATATTTTTACTTTTCTATCCTACACTCTCTCTTCCTGATGATGGATCACGGAGCGTGATCCGAAACGTCGATGCTAGAAAAATACACACAATCGAATCCATAAACCTATATTGTATCATAATGGATTGTGGAAATATGATCTTGTTAACCTATGTTTAGTTAAAGTGATAATGAACTCATTATGTATTAAAATTATTTTCATTAGAAAGCTTGTTCTGAATAGCATCATAATACATAGATAGGTTTTTCAATTGGATTCATTTGATCTGCCAAAACATAAATTTGAAGTGATTTTTTGTTAGCATTTTAATAGGTGCAAAGGAGACTCCATTGTAGGTATGAATGAGGAGTATAGATGTTATTTCAATTTTTTTTTAATCTAAGAGGCTTTGAGCTAATCGTTTGTAATTAATTCCTTCAAATGGAACCTCTAAAGGCTTAAATCATCATATTTTATTAAAAATATGTTATTTAAGCAAAAATCAACATGTCTAAAAAAGTGGGACACACTATTACAGGACCACCCAAATATATGTTCAAATAACTCAATTCATCAACATAAAACCCCGTGAAATAATTCTGTATCTATAACTCTATCAACTCTATCCACAGAGCATATATGTTGACATCAATGACAAACCCAACCATGAATGTAACATATACAAATTCAATCATCTCTAATCAACATCCAATCTACCTTACTAACAATATTCACAAACATTCATGCTACCAATCTCCCCCTTTGACATTGATGGGAACATAGATAAAAACAAGTATCTAGTCTCATCCGATCAATAATAATCTCCCATTAATATATTTCTTCCTCATCTTCCTGTATGCACTTCAAACTTAAATCTCCCATATTATTTGTGTTCTTAATATATCTCTCCCCTTTATTTTTCTTATAGAAATTTGTTATGTATCTCTCTCCCCCATTGACATCAATGACAAAGGTGTCAATATATCAATTCTTGAAGTTCAATCATCTACAAAAGTGTTCCTTAGTATCAAAAGTTACTGTAGAAAACACATGACTAAGAGTCCTTAATGACTCAGCTCGAGTAGAGATACTCCCCCATAAGAGAAGCATCATGCATCCAAACTAGATACGTATAGTGATTTTATCATGCTAGAGTCATGCATTCCTACATCAATTACTCTGAAGAGGGTTGGGGAATAACCCCAAGCATACCTCTTAGATATTCAAAAGTGTCATTATCCAAAGGTTTTGTCAATATATCTTCTATCTACTCCTTTGTACTAACATACTCGAATCTGATTTCTTTCTCTACAACCTTAGCTCTTATAACTTGATACTTTATTGTAATATGTTTGGTCTTTTAGTGTAATACTGGGTTCTTTGACATGCTAATTGTACTAGTATTATCACAATGTATGATAATTGATGAAGGGTGCTCCCCTTAAATACCACAAACACATGATAGAAATAGAGAAACAACAACAATATGCAAGAACATAAAATGGGCTTCTTATTATCTCCACAAATGTGGAATTACAAACTTTCAGAATTACAATATGCAAAGCCACATGGGCATTCCCTTACAATATTCTGTAGGACAAAGCCTCGAATCAATACCCAAATCTACTACCCAGAACTGCCTAGACAACACTATGGGCCTTCTTTATATAGTCAATTTTCACCGCCTGAGAAGGTTCCAGAAATTTATCCCTTAAGGCCGACTATACATAGAATTATTTTGTTTTCATAATTTTTACAATAGGGTTGGCTCAAAAGAAATACAAAATATGCTTTTAGGTAGCCCAACTTTCAGAGGCCATAACTTTTTAACCGTAGCTCCATTTTTCTATTGTAACCACTTTTCAGAAATGCCATGACGAGATCTACAGTGCCTAACACGCACTAGTGTCAGTCAGTCAAGGGTCGATCATGATCTGAAGCTTCTAAGGCCTTCAAAATTGACCTAAAATATTTCATACCCAAAAACCTCAATAACTTCACCAATACTGATGATGTGGCAATGAAACTCAACTAGTAAGTTGAAAGGACTAGGATGAACCTCCAACTTTGAAATCAGAACATTATGAGATCATATGACCAACTTACTAAAAATAGTAAGTTTCCATAAATAGTAGCTCTACACAAGATATCCCTTATTGAAAAGAAAACAGAAATATTTTTGGGTGATGCAAGATTGCTCTTACACCCAGGATGCTCCTGCATCAATAATAGGCTTAGTGAATTCAATGTCAATATCCATCAACATCTGCTTCATCCAAGTTATTTGATTGCAATTATTTGCTACTGCAACATATTTTGCTTCTTCTATACATTGTGATATACAATTTTATTTCTTTCTCAACCAAGAGACCAATCTTCCTTCCAAGAAGAATTCTCCACCACTTATACTCTATTTGTCATCAACATTTCCTCCCCAATCCGCATCGGTGTATGCACATAATGTAAAGTCATGTGATCTATCATACCATAACCCATATTTCGATATACTCTTAAAGTATATGAAAATCCTCTTTACTATTGCAACATGTGTCTCTTTAGGTTCCTTCTTGAAATCTAGCAACAATCCCAACTACATTAGCTATATTAGGTCTTGTGTGAGCTAAGTATTGTAGTCCTCCAATCATAGATCTGTACCTTGTTTGTGCTGCATTCGATGATTCATCCTTGCTTGATAATTTACATCCAGTTACCATAGGGGTTCCAACTGGTTTACGATTCTCCATTCCAAATTTTGTCAACAAGTCCTTAAGATATTTTGTTTGTGATATAAAAATGTCATCCTTGTTTTGTATAATCTATAATCCCAAAAAATATTTCATCTCACCAATCATGCTCATTTCAAATTCATCTTTCATTTCATCTGAAAATTTCTTACTTGCTTCATCATTACCTCCAAAGATAATATCATCCAAAAATACTTCAAAAATCAGTAATCCATCATTATTTTTCCTAAAGTACATATTACTGTCAACATTACCTTTCTTGAATCCCAAATTGATCAAGTATTTGTCTAACCTCGCATGCCAAGCTCTAGGAGCCTGCTTCAATCTATACAATGCATTTTTCAATTTGGAAACAATATCCTTATCTTCTGTCAAAGAAAAATCATCAGGTTATTCAATGTGGAGTTCCTCTTTAAGTTATCGATTAAGAAAATATCACTTAACATCCATCTGATATAGCTTGAAATTTTTACCACAAGCATATGCCATAAACATACTTATCGGTTCAAGTCTAGCTACAGGTGCAAAGGTTTCTTCAAAATCAATACCTTCTTGCTACAAGTGTCCTTTACATACCAATCTTTCTTTGTTTCTTACCACTTCTCCTTGCTCATTCAACTTGTTCTTGAAAAACCATTTTGTGCCAATAAAATTCTTTTCTTTAGGTCTAAGGACCAATTCCCAAGTCTTGTTCTTTTCAATCTGCTCAAGTTCTTTCATCACTTTCATCCAATGTTCATCTTTGCATGCTTCATCTCTTCTATTTGGCTCAACTTGAGCTATCAAACATAGTTCTTCATTTAGGGTATGTGCAAGATCATGGTATGCCAAAAAGTGACAATGTGAAAGATAAGTCCTAATTGATAGAATCTTTGTAAAAAAACTATAACTTTCAAATAGTATAACATTTTTGAAATCTCAAATATACATCACATTCTATGCTTCACCTAATGCAATAATAATAAACAATTCTTTCAATTTGATGACGTTTAGACTAAGTTAAGGTTGTCAAACATGAGAGTTTTTATATTCACAAAAATCTATAATAGAAAAATCATAATTAATTATTTACTTGGGAAAAAAATATTTAAAAAAAACTTCACATCTAGACATGAGTCTACTACTTTTATCTAGAATCTTATAAAAAAATATTATCATTTGATTTTGTTTAATATGGTCAGACATACACCTACTTGTTATCTTTCTAGTCCTGATTGACAGACTTATTGAAAATTAGCTATAAGTTTCAAACTGTATAACATTTTGAAATCCAACATATGTGTCACATTCTATGATTTTCCTACTACAAGAAAAATAAAAAAGTTTTCAATTTGATAAAGTTTAGACTAAGTTAACATGGTCAGACACGAGAGTTTTTGTATTCTGGAAAAGTTGTAGAAGAAAAATAATAATTAATTATTTACTTGTAAAAAAATTACAAAAAAATATGTGTCACATCCGAACATGAGTCTACTACTTATATCTAGAATCTTGTAAAAAAAAATTATCATTTGATTGTGTTTAAGGTGGTTAGACATACACCTACTTATTTTTTTCCTGAAATTTTTGTACTACTACATTGAAATTTAAAAATTTCAACATATAGAATAATTCATTTTCAAAAAATGCCTAGTATCTTAGAAAATAAATTCAATTTTCTATAGATTCTATTCTTACCTATTTTTTATATAATATTTATAACTTGTTCAAATTTTTATGTCAACTTGCTTAAAACTGATTTTTGAATTTTCATTGCCACTTAAGGGCCTAGTTTGGCATACCACGATCCTGCACATACCCTTTACCTTGTTCCTTTTCATAACTCCTTTATTTTCACTTCCAATGATTTTATTTGTAGGATTATTTCTCGCAACATGTCTAGGTGTTATTGGTTCAGCTATGCCTTCTTCTCTAGCTGCTGATTCAAGTTCAACTCTCAATTGCTAACTAAATTCTTCAATGTGAAAATCATTGTAAATTTCATTAAATAGTTCATGTTCATCATTCTGATTAGTGTTAGTCATTTGTGTTTTATCTTCATTGGAATCATAATCAAGAATTATCTCCTAAATTCTGAACTTTTCATCAACCTTCACATTAATACTCTCAACAATTGTCCTCAATCGTTGATTAAAACATCTATATGTTTTACTTTTCAATGAATAACCAAGAAAAATTCCTTCATTACTTCTAGCATCAAAATTTCCAATATCATCATCTCTTTTGATATAACATTTACTTCCAACGATTCTAAAATATTTCATAGTAGGTACATATGTCCAAACTAAAGTTCATGGGATGTCTTACCAGTTCCTTATCTAATTTGAACTCTGTTCATCGTATAAATTATGGTGTTCACTGCTTCTATCCAAAAGATATGTGATACATTATCTTCAAGCATCATAGTTCTAACTGCCTCATTAACTGATCTATTCCTTCTTTTTGCTATATTATTCTACTACAGTCTTCTAGGTGTTGAAAGTCATCTCTTAATTCCATTGTCTTCACAAAAGATATAAAAATCATTTGAAGTAAACTATCATGCTTTATCAGATCTCAAACATTTAATCTTTAATCCAGATTCATTCTCAAATCTATTCCTCAATAACTTAAACTTCTCAAATGCTTCAGATTTTTCTTTAAGAAATGCAACCCACATCATTCTTGTAAAATCATCAATAAAAAGAATAAAATAGCTTTCACCATAGAATCCTTTGTTCTTGTAGGTCTGCACAAGCCTGTGTGCACAATCTCCAATTTAACTGATGTTGTAAATATTTTTCTCAGAAATAAGTTCTTCCTTTGTTTAGCCATAACACATTCCTTACAAACCATATTAGTAGGCTTCACAATCTTAGGAAAGTGTCTAACTACATTTGATGAGCTAATCTTTACAATGTTATCAAAGTTGATATGACAATTTCTCTTATGCCATATCCAACTGTCATCCACTTTAACAATCAAACATGTACTTTTAGTAGGAGACAACTAAAATACATTACCTTTTGTGTTTATACCTTTTCTAATTAGTCTTCCATCACTTTCTTTAATAACACAAGTCTTCTCCATGAAATATAACCTGTATCCTTTGGCCATAAGTTGTTCAACACTCAAAAGATTATGTTTCAATCCATCAACAAAGTAGACATCTTCAACGTTATTTTTTCCATCAAGTGTAATAGGTCCTTTTCCCTTAATCTGACATGGTGCATTATTTCCAACTCTAACTATTCCTCCATCATATCTATCAAGCTCAATAAATTTATCCACATCTCGAGTCATATGATGAAAACATCCAATGTCAATAATCCAATCAGACTTTTTCTATTCTATATGTGAAACTAAAGCTTTTTCTTCTCTTACTTCTTCATCAGAATTTTCATCTTTAATAGAAAAAAATCCCATTTCATCTTCATTTTTATCAGCACTTTCTAAAAAATTTACATCTTTAAATGCAGTTTCTCCTTCATCAACATAACAACAAATTTCAGTCTTTGGTTTATAAGGTTTTCTATATCTAATCTTCTTTTCTCTCTTAGGGCATTTAGATGAAAAATGAAAAAATTATTTGCATGTCCAACAAGAAAAATATTTATTACCTTTAGGTTCTCTCTTTGCAATTAGTTTAATTGCATCATCAAACTTTATTTCTTCTTCTTGCTTATCTATCTAATCTCTAGCATAATCTCCATGGGTACTTGCACTTCTTGTTTGACATAGGTCTATCCTTTTGTACTTTAAAAGTTGTTTCCACTCTAGGTGTACCTTCCATTTTTTTCAACCATTGCTCATGTGCCTGCAACTTTCCAAGTAGCAATTCTTTTTTAAAATTAGGTGTAATCATTTCTTCAATAATTTGTGCTTTGTATTCAAAGGTTGATGGTAGAGATTTCACTATCTTCCATATGAATTCATTATCTTATTTCCTTCCACCATAACTCTTAATTCTTGTAAAAATGTCAGTAATCCTAATAAAGTAATTTCTTATAGTTTCATCTTCTTGCATCTTAGCACTTTCAAATATACTAATATAATTATGCAATTTAGCTTTCTTCAATGTTTCATATCCTTCAAAAAGAATTTCTAATTTAGTCCAAATCTCAATAGCAAGTCTTAGATCTTTTACCTCAGTGTATTCTATATCTAGAAGAGAAGATAGAATAGCCTGTCTAGAAAGCATATTATACATGTATTGGTTATTTTATTCATCAGTACGGGAGTCAAGTTTGTCTTTTTATACAACAATTTTCCTCATCTTGATAACTCGCCAATAATCAATTCCCATGCATAGAAAATGTGTCTTCATTCTTTCTTTCCAATTGTCAAAATTTACTCCATCAAACTTCAGAATTTATTTCCTGAAAAATGTAGTAGCCATGGATTTCCTTAAGCTATTAAACTTTTCCTTCAAAGACCTGATGCTCTAATACCAATTATTAGAAAGAAAATTCCACCTCCACAATAAAGAGGGGGGGTGAATCAGTTCTGACCTTAATCAACTTAAATTCAACTCTATCAAATTGTAAGCTTGTAATCAATAATAGTAATAACCACAAGATAACAAACAAACACAATAACACCATATTTTTTAATTAGGGAAACCCTTGATTAGAGGGAAAACCTAGGTGGGAATGATGCCCACAAGATGATGTACTAATATTAAAGTTCCTTGTGAAAGGATAGAACTTGTTAGAAGTCTGTTACAATAGAATCAATACATATGATGTTAGAATAACTGAGAGGGGGGTGAATCAGTTATCCAGTGTCCCAAAACAAAATGTATAATCCAAAACAACTTCTTTAATTTTTGCTCGTTAGTAAACACTAAATAATTTCACTGTCTGTGCTTTTACCGATTACCAGTCTAATGCTAAAATAGTTTACCGATCAAATCTAACATGTAACATGTAAAGAATGATAACAAACAAATATCACAATCAACACATAACACAAGAGATTTAACGTGGAAACCTTGTAAAGGGAAAAACCACCTGGGACTGGCAATCCAAAAATTGTTCACTCTTCTGAAGTGAGGTCAGTTAAGACCCAACCCTGTTAAAGGTTACAAAGACACTATTAGGTGTGACCTTGTTAGAGGATTTTAGACTAGAATTTATCATCCAACCAGCATTCACTATGGGGTTAACATGATAAAAATGTTCATTCTATGAATGATACATCATAAGACTTTCAGAGTTCACTCAGTTAAGAGATTTTGACTGTATACAATGGTTAAATATGTAACAGTAAATGACCTACCTTAATACAACTTCAATTGCAGATTACAGATCAATATTTAGTCCATAAAAATCCTTCTGATCAATAATTCACTTCAGATTCAATAATGTATCAACTTACTGTCCATCGATAATTGTACTTTGTAGATTGGTAATTGTTCTACAACTCTTGGTTCTTACTAACCAGTATGATCACAATGTGTGAAACCTTGTTCACGTGATAATCCTGCAGCTTCTTCTTCTTCCGGCATCTTTCATAAAGAAAATATGTTCTCTTCTATAGATGAGTAAATCATTTTCTTCCCCACCATCAGATTTTGTTGCTTAACCACATGTCACTTCAAAATTTCTTGGTACTTGTGTCAATAACATGTTTCAATCTTCTCCATTAGATCTTCCCTAAATTTTGTCATTCGTCGATCTGTGTAACAAACATTATCTATTACCTCGATGTTATGCTCTTGCCAGCTCATTAATCTTATTGGCTAAATTAATCATTTAATACATTATGTTACACTCGGTTAACAAAGAAATATGTGGGTGAACACTGCTCGGTTAATACTATGATTGGTATACACTACACTCCGTCAGTGTATACTAGAAATGCTTCATTTACCGACAACACTTCTTTGTGTCTTTTAGCTCTATACTTCATCATAGATGAATGCAACATAATAAAGTCAATATCATCAAGTCATAGACTCATCAAAAAGTTACTCAATGTGTTCCTTATCCTCATCTGTCATGTACATCTTTCCTCATGTAGATTTCTCTATTCTTCATCTCTTTCACCTTTCTTCAGATGTGTCGGTATAGTAACTTACAAGATAAGTGTTGTCAAACTAGTTGACATCAATGACAACATAATACTGATTTAATCATATTACATATATAATCAGCAACTCCTCAATGATCTTTAATCACAGATTCTTCAATCAGATTCCAAATCAGTTGTAGTCCAACAATATCTCCCTTTGGCATTGATGGCAACTCAAGTAATATGAAATGTACCATACACATACCAAACATATATTCTACAACTTAGTGAACAAAATGCCATAAGTTGAATAGACTTAATATGTTTAATCACTATGTTACTAAGCAACATTAAATAATATGACTTTACCATTCTGCAGTTGTGATCTTTTCAATTCTCCTTTTCCTGCTTCTATTCTCTGCAACTGATCTTCAATACTCTGTCTCATTCATATTTTCTCTCCCTTAGATAATTCTCATCCGTGCTTGTTCCTTTTCATATCTTGTTTATCTCTCCCCTTTTAATTTCATATTGTTTATCTCTCCCTTTGACAACAATGCCAAAGAAACAGATAAATAAACAATTTT
The DNA here is from genome assembly GCA_027943335.1 of Chamaecyparis obtusa. Classification (NCBI taxonomy): domain Eukaryota; kingdom Viridiplantae; phylum Streptophyta; class Pinopsida; order Cupressales; family Cupressaceae; genus Chamaecyparis; species Chamaecyparis obtusa. The sequence goes on from BSBK01003401.1 coordinate 1,157,643, forward strand.
GTCTTCCTCTGTATCTTTGAATACTGATATTCCAATCGATTCAAGTTCTCAAACTTAATCACAACCTTGAACATGATTCAAAGTGTGAACTATGCTACATCAAAATGAATAATCTTCTGATAAAAGTGGGCTGATGCAACAACCAAATCACCTTAGTGACCGATAGACAGGGGACAGACCCCAAGTCTAGTCCTCAAGTATTCAAATGTTTCCTTTGGTAGGGGTTTTGTAAAAATATCCGCAAGTTGTTCTTTAGATGTGACAAATTCTAACTTCACTTGCTTCTCTTGCACTTGTTCTCTTAAGTAATGATACTTAATAGATATATGCTTTATCTTAGAGTGCATCACAGGATTTTTTGAAATATTAATAGCACTAGTGTTGTCACAATATATAATCACCAGGTCAGTGATTACCTCATTCATTCTTTCAAACACTTGTTTGATATATGCAATGTTTGAACAATTAGTAGCAGCCGCAACATATTCTGCTTCAGCTGTAGACTGAGAAATACAAGCCTGCTTTTTACTTGTCCATGTTACAAGTCATTCACCAAAGAAAAATGCTCCTCTGGTGGTTCTTTTTCTATCATCCACATTTCCAGCCCAATCAGCATCGGTGTAAACTTTTAGTTCAAACTTCCCTTCCTTAGGATACCATAATCCAAAATTCTCTATTTTCTTCAAGTATCTTAAGATCCTTTTTGTAGCTATCATGTGTGATTCTCTAGGATTAGCAGAAAATCTTACAACAATTCCCATAACATGTGCTATATCTGGTCTACGGTGAACTACATACATTAACTTACCAATCATGGATCGGTAGAGTGTCTGGTTTACCTCTGTAGTTTCATCCTCCTTTGTCAATTTGCATCCAGTAGCATCAAATGTCTTCAGTACTTTCTTTATGTATTTAGATTGTGTGATGAATATCCCATCACTCTGCTAAATCACTTGTAGTCCAAGAAAGAACTTAATCTCTTTGAACATAGACATTTCAAATTCCCTTTGCATTTCATCAGCAAATGCCTTACAGACAAGATTTGAGCTTCCAAATATAATGTCATCAACAAATATTTTAGTAATGATAATAGTATCATCAGTATCACCTTTCACATATAGATTGTTGTTTTCACTTGTTCTAACAAATCCAATACTTAACAAGTAAGTATGCAGCCTTTCATACCATGCTCTTGGTGCTTGCTTCAAACCATATAAAGCTTTATGTAATCTACATACCATGTCTTTATGGTCGGGATCAACAAATCCTTTAGGTTATTCAATGTAGACCTCTTCTTCAAGTATACCATTCAAAAATGTTGACTTCACATCCATTTGATAGACTTTGAATTTCTTATGTGTAGCATATGCAAGTAGCATTCTAACTCCTAATCTAGCAACAAGTGCAAATGTTTCACCATAGTCAATGCCTTCTTCTTGTGTATATCCCTTGCATACTAATCTAGCTTTATTTCTTGTGACTTCACCATTTTCATTCAATTTATTCCTGTATATCCACTTAGTATCGATAATATTTTTATCTTTTGGTTGGGGTACTAGGGACTAGGTTTTGTTCTTCTCTATTTTCTCTATTTCCTCCTTCATTGCATTAACCCATTCTTCATTCTCTAATGCAACTTTCACAGTTTTAGGTTCAAATTCACAAATTAAACATGTACCTTGTCTTATTTTGCTTCTAGCTTGCATTCCAGCATGTCTGTCTCCAATAATTTGTGTCTCAGGATGATGTCTTCTAACAAAACTAGCCAAAACTTGATTTCTTCTTTCTTACTCATCCTTCTCAGGGTCATTATCTAGCTTGCCAGATCTATCTTGTTCCTCAGTTTGTGTTGTTTATTGTCCTGCATTGTTTCCCTGCTGACCGATTGACATAGTTTGCGGTGTCGGTAGATACTCTAGATGTTCAATATAAGTGAATCTACCATAGTCTTCCAGTTTCTTTGTACTTTCCTCTATGTACTTGTCATCAAACTCATCAACACAAATATTATTACTTTCAACTATCTTATTTGTAGTCTTATTCAAACATTTGTATGCTTTACTTGTAGTGGAATATCCCAAAAATATTCCTTCATCTCCTTTAGAATCAAATTTTCCATTTCTCTCATCTTTCAAAATAAAGCATTTACTTCCAAAATTTTTGAAATAACTTACAGTAGGTTTGTGTCCAAACCATAGTTCATAAGGTGTTTGGTTGGAGTCCTTCTTCAATTGTACTCGGTTAAGAACATACACAGCTGTACTGATAGCTTCCCTCCAGTATGTCTGAGCAACATTCTTCTGTATCATCAATGTTCTAGCACAGTCAATTATAGACATGTTCCTCCTTTCAGCAATGCCATTTTGCTGAGGTGTCCTCGGTGTAGATACCTGCCTTTTGATTCCATGCTCATTACAAAAATTAGTAAATTCATCAGAGATAAATTCACCTCCTCTATCAGATCTTAAACATTTATTTCCTTTCCGGTTTCTTTCTCTACCTTAGCTTTATACCACTTAAACATTTTGAAAGCTTCAAATTTCTCTTTCAGGAACATAACAATCATCAGTCTAGTATAATCATCAACAAAAAGAATAAAATATCTACCACTAGAACAACTCTAAGTTCTCATAGGACCACATAGGTCAGTATGAACTAACTCAAGTATCTTCTTTGTTGAATAGTCTTTTCTTTTAATACTGGACTTAGTCATCTTACCTTTCTGACATTCATGGCACATGGCATGATCAGATTTTGTCAAGTTAAGCAATCCTCTAACTCTTTTCTTTCTACTAATCTTGATCATGTTGTCAAAGTTCACATGGCATAACCTTTTGTGCCACAACCAAGTATCTTCATCCTTTATTTACAAACAAGAAGACTGATCCATATCAAGATAGAATAGATTACCTCTAGATTGTGTACCAGTTCTAACAAGTCTTCCTCCATCATCATAGATCTTCAACTTTTTACTCTCAAAAGTCAGTTGGTGGCCTGAATTGTTTAGCTAAGCCACACTTAACAAATTATAGTTTAATCCATCTACCCAATATGCATTTTCACATTGTAATCTGTCATTGATCATTAGTGAGCCTTTACCTCTTACCATACAAGGTGCATCATTTCCCATTCTCACAAATCCTCCATTATATTCAACAAGATGATCAAATTTTTTTACATCACCGGTCATATGATGTGTACAACCACTGTCTATGATCCATGTATCATTTCTGCTTACTTTAGAGATCAGTGATGTCTCTTCATGTTTCTCTTCTTCTTCTGAGTCATCTTTCATAACAACAAATACAACTTCTATATCATCATCAGAATCAGATTTAGTTTCAATATCTTCAGCTATGTAACATACCTTTTTGCATTTTTCATCTCGGTTGTCTGTGTTGTAGTGTCGGTAGCCTTTGTTGACTCTTCTCCCATAGCTTCCTTCAGATCGGTCTTTGGATATATCATCATCTTTCTTCTGTGGACATCTAGCAGTGATGTGACCGACTTCTTTACAGTTAAAGCATGCTAAAGGTAGCTTATCTCTATACCTTCCTTTTCCTTTGGGCAATCTTATGGCCATAAGTGCTTCAAGCTCATCAAGTTCATCATCAGTATTGTCATCACTATCACAATTCTTACTATTCCTGCTAGACTTTCCAATCTTCAAAGAAGACATGAAAGTGGATTCAACAAAAGGAACAACACTCTTATCAAAATTGTTTAATTCAAAGGTTGTAAGTTTACCAATCGAAGTGTCAAGAGTAAGGTTGGATGTAGCTCTTGTTTCATGAATTGCAAAAATCTTGATTGCATAAATTGGTAGCAAAGTTCTGAGAATCTTTCTTATCACTTTTTCATCATCAATCACTCCATCAGATGCTCTAATAGCATGTACCACCTCTTTGAGTCTATTTGAATATTGGACAATGTTCTCACCTTTTTTCATTTTCATATCATCAAATCTGCCTCTCAGACTTTCAGCTCAAGCTCTTTTGACATTTAGAGCTCCACTATATATTTGTGCTAATTTATCCCACATTCTTTGGCAGTCATGCATGTTTTGATATCTTCAAATTCAGTGTCGGTATAGGCAGCAGCAAGTTCCATCATTGTAACATTGTGTTCATGTTTGTCCTTCAATTGATCAAGAGTTAAGGGACCAGTGGGCAGTTGCATGTAGCCATTCTCCATCAGCTCTAGTGCAGAGGTCCCAATTCCAGATATATGCAGCTTCATTCTATTTTTCCATACTGCAAAGTTTCTTTGTTTAGTTTTGGTACTTCCCTCTTATACATCTTGAGACCTTTATGCTTAAGTCCTTAAAACTCTATTCCAAGCAACCAGTGCTCTGATACCAATTGTTAGAGTAACTGAGAGGGGGGGGTGAATCAGTTATCTAGTGTCCCAAAACAAAATGTATAATCCAAAACAACTTCTTTAATTTTTGCTCATCAGTAAACACTAAATACTTTCACTGTTTGTGCTTTTACCGATTACCAGTCTAATGCTAAAATAGTTTACCAATCAAATCTAACATGTAACATGTAAAGAATAATAACAAACAAATATCATAATCAATGCATAACATAAGAGATTTAATGTGGAAACCCTGTAAAGGGAAAAACCACCTGGGACTGGCAACCCAAAAATTGCTCACTCTTCTGAAGTGAGGTCGGTTAAGACCCAACCCCGTTAAAGGTTACAAACACACTATTAGGTGTGACCTTGTTAGAGGATTTTAGACTAGAAGTTATCATCCAACCAGCATTCACTATGGGGTTGACAAGATAACAATGTTCATTCTATGAATGATACATCATAAGACTTTCAAAGTCCAATCGATTAAGAGATTTTG